>VUYV01000008.1:1122199-1182475 GCA_008711295.1 Anarhynchus alexandrinus | reverse complement strand
GGGTGTGCGTGGGGGGGGGGGAGGGGGGGGGGGGGGGGGGGGGGGACAGCTTTCCCCCCCCTCTCCCCCCCCCCTTACCAAAGTACATCAAAATGGCTGGTTTGGACATGAAAAGCAGTGTCAAGAAACTGGTTTAAATTTTTATCTGTACTACACACAGGAAAAGAAAGATAGAAAAGAAAAAGGAGTCGGCTTGGAGAATGAAGCTACGTTACAAGTTAAAGTTGGAGGGTTTTGTTGGTTTTTTTTTAGTGCGTCTGCACACTCTTATTGGCCGCCTAGAATACTGTTGTACAATGGTTTATCTACCTTTTTTTATTACAATATAATTTACTTAAATTTTCTGTTAACAAAACAGAATCCCAGTACTACAGACCAGCGGTGTAACAGGCGTAGCGCCTTGTGTGTGTTTTATTTGAATCGCATGAGCACTCTAGATGGTAAAGGTTTCAGAGTTCGTTTTATGCGGGGCCAGTCTCAGTCCTCAATGTACTCCCACAGGTCCTTCTCGTAGCCTTCATGCACGTGCTGCAACAAAACCCTTCGTCGACTCTCGCAGTATCTGTGGCAAAGAGGAACAGCACAGAAAACGCAGGTTAGGAACCGCAGCTCATCCTCAGCGTCGAGTAATGCAAACCTACGTTAAAGCCTCACTTCCGAAAGAGGAGATCCCCCGAGAAGGGACTTTGTATTTGTAGCTCGTTAACAGCGCTAATTAAGACTTCAGTTACTCCAGTCACTCAACTCCAGGTCCTCGGCTGAAAAAAAAACAGCATGCAAATTTCGAGTTTCCCATGCAAAAGTATCCCCAAAGCCCCTACAGCTGAGAAACCTCCATTAATAACTGAAAAAGGAAAGAGCGGCGGCAGCAGTTTGCAAAAAGCCAGATGACGGGTTAGCAGTGACACCCGAAATGGGACGAAGCTCTCCTCAAACCGGGGCTGGTGCCTACTCACTCAGCCCTATCAGAACAACAAAAATCCAGGAGCTAGCTGGGCAAAACCTCAGGAGTGCTGACACGGGTTTATTCCCTTCTGAAGTCCTAGTAGAGGTGGAAGGGGTGAAGCTGGCTACAAAAAGGGTTATGGGTCTGCTTGGAGTGCAAGTTTTACCTCGCATTGCAATTCCTGGGTCTCAGAGGGGCACTACGCCCTGCAGGGTCTTCCCACCTACACTCAATTTAACCAGATAAAGCTGCACATAAAACAGATCCCAGAGTTAGGTACAGTCCTACCAGGATCAATGATACTGAGGAAAAGTGATATCATAGGAACATATCAAAAGATGCCATGTTCATTTCGGGTGTGTTAGCCAACTAAAAAGATAAAAGCAGAGAAATGTTTAAAAGTATTCAGGTTCCAAGAGCAAATTATGAATAAGCAGCAGGCATTTCTGGATTAAACCCCTTCCAGCGGCGATGCCAAAGCCTACATCATCTTTAGGCACGCGGGGGACAAGACAAGTCTAAGTAACAGCTCCCAGTGCCCCAGGCGCAGGTGTGTAGCCAGTTCACGGGTTCAGCAAGTGCCCAGCCCGGAGTGGTGTGCTGCAACATGAGAAAACTGGAGTCCAGGAGCCGACCGCTAAGTTAACCGGTTCATGCTGGGAATTGTGTGGTGGGGACACCTTAACCCACAGCACTGCCACTATTCAGTATCTGATCAGACCGACACATTTATCTGAATAAAACCGTTCTGGCTCTTCTCCTTGCTACCAGCTGTTGCAACAGAAAAATCATCGTACAAAAGTCCCATTGATTTTCTGAAGCATGTGATAGCAAACACGCACAGTTTTTGCTTTTCCAACTTCAGTTATTTTGCTGCTGGTGGTGGGGCTTTAATCCCGTTTTCTAGAAATGTCTTTGCAAGCTAAGAGATCGAAACAGCTGAAACCAAATGAGCTGGGAGGTCAGTTCCGGCAATTTCCCAGAGCTCGTTAAACCCACCTCAATAACATCCTTGGTCCCAGTCTTGCATCAGTACACCGTAACCAGTACACAAAGAGCACCGTGCAGGACACAATTAAGACATGACCGAACTAGTTAATTAGGGACCTGTGCGGGCTTGACAGATGCATACTTTCTTCCAAGAAACATGAAGGCAGGTTTGAGCTACTACGTTTTCAGGCAATCAGGCTATATTAGGTTTTAATTTCTTCTGGATAGCTGTTACCACTCCTAGAAGAGCATCCAGTTTCAGACGACTTAGGCGAACAAGCAGCTTGAGCTGAGATACCAACTTAACAGTGGTCTTAAAAGGTAAATTATAAAACATCTCAAAAAAAGAAGGTCTGACAGTCTTGTCCAGTCCCAGCCATGCTGCCAGACTGCGGCAGAGCAGGCCACAGGCCCCCCACGGCTTAATAGCTACTTCGACTCCCCCAAGCCCCTTAGTTACTACAGCTCACCCCACTCCCCTCCCCAAGTTAGGCATAAAAAATTTAGTGACTTTGGCAAAATGCCTCAAAAATGCAAGCCATAATCCTCTGACTCATCCGCATTTACAGCTTTGTATTTTTCCACCACGCAGAAGCGATTCCTCTGCGACTGTAAAAAAGCATTGGCATTTGTGTCACCTGGACCCCAACTTTTCTGTTCTCATCCCCACACGGGCAGGTTGCCCTCTCCCTCTTCTTTCAGATGGCTTTTCTACACTCACGTTTTGCACAAATGGACCCAACAGGTAAATAAAAGAGCCAACTGCTCTTATGGCAACTCATCCTAGGCCAAAGCTGTCAGCTGGGAACAACAAAGTCACTGCTCGTTCTTCTCTGGCCCTGTCTCGGTCCTGGGCAATCCCATGTGCTCCTTCTGTGCATGAACAGCAGCATATGAAAAGCCGTTGCTTTTGGTCACAATATTTTTCCATTACGGGACTGAATCTTCTAGCTACTGCTCAGCAAAGCAGATGCAAGGCAGAGTTGGGAACCTCTCCCTGCAGGCTGTCACCTTCTCCCCCCCTCCCCAAGAGCTGGGGTACAAAAACACGCTGCCAGCATCGGCGAAAGGCCTTTCACCGTTGACAACTCCAGGGGCTGGCACGGGACACCGCTGCTGCTGCTCTCAGATGCCCAGGGACTGGCTGATAATGACAATGTATGGCAGAAGACCACCAGCAAACAGCTTCCCAGGGACGTGGCTCTGGAGGAAACTGTAGCTTGGCAAGTACACACATCACTACCTGTCACACAGGATGGCACTACAGGTACTTTGAGATAGAGGATTATTCAAAAAACAAACCTGTACTTATCCTGTACTTTCTGCTTTATGTCTTGCAGCGAATCTTGAGATATATCTCGCTCAAGGTACCCAGAAAGCACCTCCGTAGCATTCTCTAAGTCTGCTTGGTTATTCTGTAAAGACAAAAAAGAAAAAAAAAAAACATAGAAAGAAAAAGGAGTTTTTTTGGGGGGAAGGAAAGAAAGAATTTTTTTTTTTTCAATCCAACTTAAATCAGTACTGAAATAAAAAGGAGATTAGGTATATATGCACTGTGTACACTAGTAACTTGCTCTGACCATCAAAACTGAAAAAGCTGAAATTTCTTCATTTGATCAGAAGAGAATCCGCCTACCTACCAGCAAGCCTTGTGTCTTCCTCAATCTGCAATATCCTGGCAAGCCTAAAAAAAATCCTTTCCTTACAACACAATTCACATGCCATTCTGTCCCTTGTCGATTGATGTTTTTACCAGCGTTGGCAAAGCCTCTGCTGACACCTGGTACATGCACAGCAGCATCAGAGCTTTCATGACCACTCATTTTTGTGTGCCCTTTGCTGAGCGTGCAACGCAGGAGCATCCTGCTTCAGTTCTGCACAAAGATCAGCAAAGGACTGTTTTAAATCATGAACAGCCAGTACAGTTTCAGCTTCGAAGCAGTTGGGACCTCCACGTTTATACCTTCAAGTGGAAATTTTTCTGGTAGTGCTCTTGAAAAAAAGCCAACACCGGGGAAAGGCAAAATGCCAGATTTAAGCTTTGAACTGGCAAAGAAGGCATTAAGACAGAACCTCAATCCCTTTCTTGTTTCAGAGGGCAGTAACTTGTAACTCTACTTCCTCCTTCAGCAGAGAATGCTGCATGACACCCAGCACGGCCTCTACCTTTTGCACAGCAGAATATTAAGACAGACTCACTTCTGCACAACTGGAGAAAACAGCTTCCCCAAGCATTACATTCCTATTTCACTTCACTTTGTACTCTGAACTCCTGACAACCACATTTTCTCCTACCTCAAAGATAATGGACTGATTATTCTTTTTGAGGTAGAAGGCAAAGACGTAAGTGTACATGAGTGTGGCACGACACTGGCAGAGGACGTCGACTGCTTTCTTCAGGAACTGCACCTCGATCCACGACATGTTGTGCTGCTGCATCTCCTCCATTTTCTGCTTCACCTGAGCATAGAGCTTGTGCTCAAAGCGCAGGCTCTGCATGTGGTTCATATAGCGGTTGCAGTAGAACAGGTACCTCTGCAGGGCTGCTCTGGATCGCTGTGTAAATTCCCATTAGGGAAAAAGAAAACAAATAGTTAAAACAAAGTAACGTCTCCAAGAGAAGTAAACCCTTCACAAGGCTCTTCCTGACCCTGAGAACAAGCTTCCTTTCCAAAGGTGCTTCCTCTCCTCTCACGTTGGCCAGACTTCGATGGCGCCGCTTTGTGTGGCACTGTTAACCCTGACATTGGGTGGAGATGAAGGGCCAGACCCACGGCAGCTCGCTGTCGTGCGGGGGAATTCCTAGCTCAGCTGTGGCATCCTCACGCCAAACCTTGAAAGTAATTAGAATCACATTGCCAAAGCCTGATGAGTTTTGAATTTCAGCCTCTCAATTCAAGTTACAGGACTTAAATGCTTTCAGTGTCATGACAAACAGCGAGAAACAGATTTTTTTTTTTGGCTAATGAGGAATTCTAATTAAACAATTATGTGCTTGTGTTAAGACAGCAACCTTAGGTTGCCTAGGCCACACTGATTATAGAGCAGGGGGAAGACACCATGTGCTAAGTAGTACAAGGGAACCAAGATGACTCAATACACAGCCATTAATCTTATTTTCTTCTGACAGATCAGCTGTAAAAAAAAAATGACAACATGGGCACAGTTAAACCTGTATGTTGTGGATGCGCAAAGGTAGCACCTATCAGCCAAAGTCATCCTCATGTGCAGGAGGAGGGGCTGCAGGAAATACCCTGGTTCTTGGCTGTAATGGTACTTTGACAGAGATGCAGGAAACATTTCTGCAAGCTGCAGCACACAGCATGCAACCCCTCCCCATTAAAAAGGTTTTTGGCTCTATCCGTAGTCACAAAATAGTTTAATGTAGCTGCACCTTCACTCACAATTTCTTCTCTATGAAGCCTTCAAGTACAGTTAGGGGAACAACTGAACTCTATTCTATTTACATTCAAAAGGTCTGCTGTATTTAAACACCTCAGGACTCGCATTAAGAACTTTGCAGGAAAAAGCATTTTATGAAAGATGTGAAGATTGTTGTTGCAGACCCACGGCATTATGATGGCTTCATGTGAAGAGCTGCTATGAAACAGGCAAAGGCAGCATGACAGATAACAACTGAGTTAATGTGTTCTTTAAATTGGGTTAAAGTGGCTTTGAATGTTATTTTTCTTCTGGAACGAAGCAAGAGTCCAAAGCTGTGGGGGAACTTAACTGGCTTCTGGATTTGTGCCCAAATCTAGGAAATTCTTCAGAGCTGATTTATAGGTTTACAGAAAGCCCAAAAGCACAACACGGGGTTGGCAATTTCCCTTATCACCAAAGGTTATGGACTCACCTCCTGTGCATCCCTTGCTGCCTTTGCATCATCCTCATTGTAGCGATTACAGTTGTACCTGTAACAGTGACACCGATTCCACAGATTTCAGTCCAAATCCATGCCGCTTGCATCACTGCTTCCTCGCCTTCCAGCAAGGCATGCTCCTAAACTCACCAGGCAGATCCATGAGGCTCCCAGGGGCCCAGACACACCCAGCAGAACTCCGCTTTGCAGTTCTGGTTCCGACAGACCATGTGGTTGCAGCCCCCATCCTTCTCGATGGTGACGTGGCATTTCGGGCATTCCTGTTCACAGGACAGAGCGCACCATTAGCGGGGAAAGCGCAGAACCTACAACCATCTTGTGAGGTTAGAAAGGTTCCCGTGGCAGTAAGAGATCACACATCGAGTGAAATGTATGATTTATTTCTTCCCTTTGATCACTGTGATCCTCTTTCGAGTCAGGCCTTTAAAATTTTTCCAAAATCAGAGTGGCTAGACAGCAAAAAACCCACAACCCTAAGGAATAACACATTTTATCTATGCTGCTATCATGGTGGCACACTGGACAGGTAATTTCACGACTTTCTCCAAAATCACAGCAGTAGCGATGGTCTATAACTGCCCAGGGGGAGGCATCTGGCTTTCCTCACCACCAAGTGTTTGGCCCATTTCAGCCCTCCAAACTGAAAAAAGCTTAACGGTGAGCTGATATCATGCTGTTATCAATCTGAGACACCTGCAGTTGTAAAATGCCCTCCAAAAAAAGTATCTGAAAACATGCAGTAAGAGTAGCATGCTTCAAAAAAAAGTTTCTGTCAACTAAAAAGACACTTCTACTCCTGGGGCATTTCCACATTTCCCATCAGGTCCCTTTTTTTCCCCCCTTCATGTGACATCTCACTGAAGACTTCTACAAAAGCCCACATGGGGCTTCCCTTTCAGGTGTGAGGCCTTTGACAAACACGGGGACATCAAAGAGCAGCACTGCACAGCAAAAGCCTTTCGGGAATAGGGTTGGGTTTTTTTATTACACCAATATCATTCTCGTACATCAGCAGCATATGGCTACTTCCTAAATGATATCCAACTCATATAGAGCATAAGAGATTATTTCTGTAGTGTCCCAATGACTACACAAAGCCGAGGTTGCAAGAATGTACTACGCTGACCCTACAAGCGAAGGAAACCAGTCCAACTCTCTTCTGCCACTTGTTCCCATCCCGGTGGCACTTCTCTTGTGCTGGGACACAAAGCAGCTGCACAAGAGCTGGGCAAAAAAACCACCCCAAAATAAAACCAACAAGTATTTTAGCCAATCCAGCTCACACAGCCACACCAGCATTTATGAAGTTTTTGCAAAAGCCAGTTTCATTTACAAGGCAATAAATAAGTGTATCAAAACAAGTAAACCCCACTTGTGTAAAACCAGCTGCAGCTTTTGGGTCAGAAGCATGTGAAATCCCATCCCCAGTTAGGAGCACATCTTAACTGTTTGTCAACCAGAAGAGACATCAAGAGCATCATTTCCTATTCCGGCACTCACATAAACTCTCAACAAAGGAAGAAACCGACACATTCCATCAGTCTATAACTGCTACTTCTTGTACATCCACTCCAAGTGCCCCAACTGTTACTACGTTTTCATACGAGTTTGCCTATTTGTACTGTAAGAGACAGGAAAATCTGCACAATGAGAAGTACTCAGAAGATAGCTCCGGAGGTGCAAGAGACCAGTGTGGTCTCCAGATGTCAGATGTGGCCCTTCCCACCGCAGGGAGGGAGGTTTGCAGTAAGGCAAAGCAGGTTACAAGGGAAAAGAGACAAGGGGAAAGGCGTGAGAGACCGCAGCTTCTTTTTGGACAACATAATTAAAGTGCTTTCTGCTAATTTTGCTTCTTGAAGATTGCAAATTTGCAGACCTGAGTACTAATGAAAAGCAAGGCTCATTACAGCAGCTTGGCCTAACACTGAGGTTATCCTTGCCTGGAGCTGGGGGGGGGGCTGAACAAGATGACACCCAGATGTCCCTTCCAACCTAAATAATTTCAGGACTCTGGTCTCCCCAGCAATGGCAGAGTGCTCCACTTGACTACTGCCATCATTTCTTCCTCTTCCAAGTCCTGCTTTGGTCCTACTGCCTGATCCTGAAGGGAAAGGGTTAAGGACAGCGCTGAAACAGGTGACATCCCACACAACCAGCAAGGGTTTTCCTAAGCAAGGGTGTAGCCTCCTTTGAAAGAAGCCAGTCCACTATTGTTCGGGAAGTGCTGCCCTCCTGTTCAGCCAAGAGCTCCCATCCCATCAACAGGTCACAACCCCGGGGCTTGGCCTGAATAAGAGGACAAAGCTCAATTTCTAACCAAAAGATCAAGTTTGTCATGTAAATAAAAAGATTCCCCAGATTTGGGGAGCTATTCCGGTAGTTTGATGACTGTTTCTTTCTCTCCTCATGTCCTCGTGCCCTGCCAGTATGCTGCATGCTAGCTGGCTGCTTACTTGTTTTGGTTCAGGTTTTTTTGGGCTGGTTGTTACTCTGATGGGTTCAAACAATCAAGCAAGCACTTAAAGGGATTTTTCTGGCCCTGCTTTCCTCCTCGTCACCTGTGTCTGTCCTACAAATGGAGTACCTGTACTACAAACAAGAGTAAAGGAAGCAGAGTAGCTCCCTTGCAGGCCCTCTCTGGGGGACATCATCAAGATGTCCTCTTGGGCTGTCCATAAGAGGGATGCTCAGCCAGGTCAGCTTGTTCCCCATTAGTCAGTCAGTGCAGTTCTGTGAATTTAAGAGTCAAAAACGGTCTCTCCTTTGAACACACTACCCAGCGCAGTATCTATTTTCCCTTTTCCAGGCAGCCCTTCTCCCTCTTCCAATCCTACACTTCAGGACCCAAATTTAGGTTTATCCCATCGATACTCTTCACAGCTGTGAAGATCCCTGCTCAATGAGCTCATCAGCTTCGATAACACGCATGAACAGTGGCACTGCACCCCTGTCACATCACCACACAGCTTCCCCGTCACCCAAACACTGATACCGGGGTACACAGTGAAGAATGGGTTTTCAAGAGATCATAGAATCATAGAATGGTTTACGTTGGAAGGGATCTTAAAGATCATCCAGTTCCAATCCCCTTGCCATGGGCAGGGACACCTCCCACCAGCCCAAGTTGCTCCAATCCCTGTCCAACCTGGCCTTGAACATCTCCAGGGGTGGGGCAGCCACAGCTTCTCTGGGCAATCCGGGCCAGTGTCTCATCACCCTCACAGTGAAAAATTTCTTCCTAATATCTAATCTGAATCTCCCCTCTTCCAGTTTGAAGCCATTACCCCTTGTCCTATCCCTACACGCCCTTGTAAAAAGTCCCTCCCCAGCTCTCCTGTAGCCCCTTTAGGTACTGGAAGGCCGCAATAAGGTCTCCCCCGAGCCTTCTCTTCTCCAGGCTGAACACCCCCAACTCTCTCAGCCTGTCCTCACAGCAGAGGTGCCCCATCCCCCTGATCATCTTCATGGCCCTCCAGATGATGGTGGTCGCAGAGCTGTATGGTTTCTTCCAAACACATCTGATGAGATGCCAACACCCACATGCCTCGGTGGAAGACGCGGCTAATCCAACAAGCAGCTGCAGCAATCACTACTGCTTAGGAAAATCCCACAACTGGAAGAAAAAACAGTTCCCAGATGACCTGCCAAGCTAGAGAGGTGCAACTGGGCATATCCACACCACTTGTGGGGCCATCCTCATCCCCAGCTCAATTAGGAGCACTGAAATTTTGCTCTCCTGTCTTTGAGGACGAGACCAAGCTGCTCAGGGTGCTTAGGGCTTCTAGCCCTGTGATGCAAATTAGAACAAAAAGACCCTAATTACAGCCCTTTTATTAGAGGGAATGCCATGCTTTTCAAGCCTTTATATGCCTGTCAAGCAAAGCACAAGGAAGACAGATTTCACAGTAAGTTATACAGATGCACGAAGCTGTGTAAAAGCTGAATATTACTAAAAATTAAGGAAAAGCCACGAGAAGAACCTGCTAAAGAAAAGCCGAACGCCAGCGGAAAGAGAAAAGCAGCAACTACTCAAGCCACCAACGCAACGAGTGGGAGAGATTTATAGATTAAGGAGGATAGGGAAGGAAGATCTTATTGAGAATTATGGCTATGCAACAACAGAATAGCCAGCAAATCAAATTACTAAACCGGTAGATTATTCTGCACGTTATCTGTCATGCCACGATGCAGGAGTGACCTCATTAACATTGTTCCACTCTAAACAATTTGGCCTTGTGCTTCCACACTGCACTTCGAAACAAAAGCCCAGGGAACCTGGCAAAAGGAGAACAATCCCTATTTTGTTGTATAAAAGCTGCGTGTACATAACACACCATAAACCTCAGCTGATGGTCTCTGAAGGAGAGGCTCATTAGAAACATATTTCAGTGCAGATTAGTCCTCTCCGGGACTCCTGGAGGCAAGCGGTGTACATCAGCCTCCCAGCCACGTTCACAGTGACACCTTCACCTATAATCCATCAAAAAAACCCCAAAAAACAATAATCCTGAAACGCCACAGGGATTTCTTAATGCACTTCGACAAAATCCAAAACCACCGAGCTTAATTATGGTTAGTATAAAATAGTACACCGTGACAACACCTAGAATCGTTGAGCAAAGCAGGGTATTTTAAACACTTGCTTATCTGAAAGGAAAAGATGGCACTTTGACATCTTAGGAAAGACACTGTTCACAGCTCTGGCAGGAAAATGCGCTGGTGAGAAACGAAAGAGCAAAGTTCAATGCTGGTGCCCAGGGAGGATTGAAGGGGCTGCCAGCACTGCCACGCGTTAGAACAAATGTAGGACTTCCAGAAAGTACAGAGGGAGCGCATGTTCAGACATTAAAAAGTGACCTGAAAAGGAAGAGAACTGGGCTCGTGCCATTTTATCTCACTTAGAGGAGAAAAATAGCCAATAGCTTTTCTGGAGGAAGAAAATCTGCCTGTTTTATACATCAGACATTCAAGCCCTGTCTAGCCCAGGAGATAATGAGATGGTGACATGCCAGGAGCCAAAAGCGGTAAGGCAGGGGCATTTTTAGTATCAGATAAAGAACTTTCATTAACACCAATTTAACTTCCATGAAAATAAAAAAAACCCAAATAACAGTGCCTTGGGTAAAGACCAGCACCGTTACCACCTTTGTTCTTCTTCCTTTAGTATTCTCAGATGCAGAAAGATTAACATCACTGAAACTCAGGTTTGAAACAGGTTTTTCCCCCTCTCCTTTTAGGCTCCTTTCAGGCAGTCTTGATACACCTCAAAAGCCCAAAATAAATGCACAAATCCAAGTTTTCTGTATTTCTTACTCCTTACTACTTAACCGAAGTACCTGATCTATGTGGTTTCTTTATTCCCAAAGCCACATGAACCAAATAATACCTGAAACCTGCCTAGTTTAATTCAAGGAACTACTTAAGAACCAAGTTATTGCAACTAACTGAGAAAGAAAGTAGTGTGCAAAACCTTGGACTATTCAACCCTTCTCTGGCAAGATGACTGAGAATTAAAGGCTTGTTAAACAACTTGTATAGGCTTATCTCAAGTTTAAATTAATTTAGTTAAGCTGAACTCCTATGTGAAAGCATCTTAAGGAAAAGGAATAGTACAGAGACTGAGTAAGGGACAACTCCAACTCTGCAATTCCTATCCCAGTGCATTGCTACAACCTCATGCTACGGCAGGAAAGGATTTTACTTGGATCTTCTCTGACCAGCAGCAGGACTGTGTCTCTGTCAGATAGACACTTGGGTTTGTCCCTGCGGCTGGCCAAGGGCCAGCGGGCAATTCAGACAAGAGAAGGTGGTGCCTGGCAGCCCTGTGGCTCTGGGCTGATCTGGTTATCCAGAGGCTGCGAAGCTCCGGCTGCACATGCTCCAGCAGCCAGCGTTGCTCACGCTTTATCACTGCGGCAATGTGAAGTTACCACCTTCCACATCTTCGCTGCCTACAAGGCGGCAGAGATCATTACGAGGGGTGGGTTACGTTTCCTGCCAACTTTCCTCTCAATTGAATCGCATGTCGGTTCAGAGAGAGAAGAACTGTGATATTGTCCTTCAGTTAATTCAATTGATATGGATACCATGAGACTCCAGGACAGTTGGCTTGCTCAAATGTCTGGTGCAATTACCCTGATGTTATTTTTCTTCCTATTGCTGCTGCCCAGCCCAGGCTCTGAAGTATTTTCTTGCTGGAGGAGCATCTCGTATGGTATTATAGGAAGTAGCTTAGACACGGATGTTCAAGGTCAACAGCTCTTCTGCTGCCGACACCAGACTACAGGAACTAACAGATAAGCTGGGCTGATGCCAGCATGGCTTGGCCATACTCTATTTCCCCTCCTCACCATCCTCTGGATGGGTGTTTCCCACAGAAAATCTTTTTATTCTGGCCATTCAATACTATTTCTGACAGTCAGCAATGCTTTAAATACCAGCCCAACCGTGAGCATGGCTCCTACCTGACAAAGTCTAGGAAGGAAGGAAGGAATGGGCAAGGTAGGAAATAAAAAAACCCTGAATAAATTACTATCTTTAATATTTCTGTCTACACTTAAATCTGCAGGCAACAAGCTGCAGAAACCCTCATCATCTTGTCTGAAAGAGACAAGTAGCTTCCTATTTCCAGTAGCCAGTGTTAGTGGCACATTATTCATGTTTGGTCTACATTAACACATATGCATATATCATTTCAGCCTTTTTAATGGGCAAAGAATCTGGTAAGGGAAAGCTTAACATTTGATTATAACAAAACTCAGCAAGGAGAGCTCAGATCCTGGTCTTTAGCAGTACCTGCCAAGGTAGGGGCAGGTAGAAGATAAGGAGCCCTACGGCCATGACCAAGATCACACTCCTGGGGGCAGCAGCAGCTCCTCGTCTGGCTCCCGAGGGCTTCATCACAGGCAAAATAGGGCTGTGGCCATTCTGACATCCCAAATATTTGATACCCGAGGCTAAAAGTTGCCTTGCATGTGCTTAACACTCAGCCCTTTCCAAGCTATTCAGTTACTCTTCCTCGGGTTTAATATGAGCGATACCTGAAGATCAAGCAAACTTTGAACAAATCTGGTTCAGTCCTTGAGCCACAATACATCATTGAACACACCCACCTCCGAAAAAGCCAAGTTCACTTTATTGAGCAAGGTTCAGCCTCCAAGCGGGGACCACACAAGTCTCAGCCCACGAAACAGAGAGAAGCAGCCGAGACCGCACAATTTCAGCCCAACTTTTAACTGTGCATTTCAGCACGATGGGTGTTTCTGCTTTCACCATAATGCAACATTCCAGGTCAATGAAAAACACACCACCAGTCCCAGAAAGCAGCAGCCGCTGCTGCAAACAATACCATTAACCAGTTACACAACAGAGCTAAGAAAACAAAGCAGCCATTTCCTCACACCCTCCCCACCTCCCTCCACCCTCCTGGCTCCAAGAAGACAGAGGTCTGCTCCTAAGGCATGACGGCATCTGGCTTCGGCTGCTTTTGTTTTCTGGCCACCATGGCAACCTTTGTTTTAATTCTTCCCAAACTGAGCAAAGGCTGAAGTTTCAGGGCTAGCTGGAAGGAAGACATTTACATAATAAAATCTTAACAGCTGTTCTGCCAGTCTGTATCTGGAATCCTGCCCAGCGGAAATGAACAACTCCTCAAGAGGCCAGCCCAGGGGATTTAAAGGCAGATGTAAATTATCACAGCCAAATCAAGCCACGGGTGGTGTTAACATGTTTCACACGCTCTCAGAGCAAGGCACAGATCTGCTCAGGGAAGCCATCAGTGCCAGACAGGAGCCCAAAGACTTAAAAACTTGAGCTTCCTTT
Source organism: Anarhynchus alexandrinus (assembly GCA_008711295.1). Lineage (NCBI taxonomy): Eukaryota > Metazoa > Chordata > Aves > Charadriiformes > Charadriidae > Anarhynchus > Anarhynchus alexandrinus. The sequence continues at coordinate 1,168,835 of VUYV01000008.1, read as the reverse complement.
GGGTCTCCAATTAACTCTTTCCTACAGGAGCAAACTCCACTTAACCCGAAGAACCTCACCTGATTCGAGGCAGTAACACCTATTTGCTCTTCAAACAGGAGTACTTCAGTGTACTGTGGATTTTAAGGCTTGCTCTTAAATAATGACATGCAACAGAAAGAATAACCCTAGTACAGAGGAATTAGGCTGTCATTCTTCTTTTCATCTGATACGTCTATATATAATAGGAGAAAAAGCCTCACCTTTGTGTTTGCTGCAATCCAATTAGAAGTTTCACTGTCATCATCACACTTCTTAATCCATTTCTTTAACCACTGTTAGAAAAATGAAGAAAGAAGAGTTAGATTTAAATAGAGGAACTGTAAACGTTCCCAAGACAGCTGATTACATTAAGGTAATGGTAAGGAACACACAACCACATGGGAATACAGGAGGCTGGTGGTGCTGGAAAGCGGTGCAAACAGCAACTAATTTAGTTGCAGACATCTCCTGCAGCACCACCCTGACCTGGAAAGACCTCTCCAAAGGTTTAGCATCCTTAGGTGGCTTCCCTCCCCTCTTTCCAAGGAGGTTTTTTTTGCATTTGTCACTAGGAACGAAGATTGCTCTGTCCCCAGGGCATGAAACCTGGCTGTCCACGAGCTCTGCACAGGCCACAGGATCCCTGGCTCGATTACAGCTTCTGACAGCTTCATGAAAAAACCAGCTCAGTTCCAGAGTTCACTGCACAGCAGCAGGTCCCAGGGCCAAATTAATTCCTTCCGGACAACAAATCACAAGCCTGCCGAAGCACCGAACACCTACAGAAACACCTAGTACAGGAATGTTTGTTGTCAAGTGAAGTGTTCACTCCTGAAGCACCTTTATTCCTCTTCAGAGGTTCAGAGCTGTAACAGCCTCCTCCAGCCAGTTCCCCATCTGGCTGAGGCATTGTTCCTTCCCACAGTCCAACTTTGAGGCATCCTGAAAGCATCCAGTACAATTTTGCTGATTCTTCTCACACTACGATCTAAACAGATGAACTACTATGCCTCTTGACATGAACAGCCACAACGCTTGTGCTTCATTTCTACATCTTGCACATCAATTGATTTTCAACTTTATCAAGTTTAGAAAAGAACTTTGACATGCTTACCTTGCATTTAACAGGATCATGCCAGTTTTCACCGCAGTTAAAGCTGTAAGTGAAAGAAAGAAGAAATAAGCAAATAAACTAGACTTTATTAAAGTACTTTAACTAGGTTAACACTGGGGAAGTTTTCTTCTGGGTTGTTCTGAAAGACCAAAGCCAGTCCCAAGAAGACATTATACACACACACAAAAAAAAACCCACTCAAATCCCTCAACAGCTATTTCAGAGCAGGATACCTCTTAAAACATTTTGATTCTCTACAGTGCCTGCAATCAAGAACCTCACCTAATCTGAAGCCATTCATCTGAAGTCCATCTCTCAGTGAAAGCTGGATCTGTCTCATTGTCAAAGTAGGCTTAAGAGACAGAGCAACAACTACATAATGACGGGCTTTGCAACCAGCTGTACCTAATCCCGCCGTACCATTTGAAGCCCACCCCCTCCCCATACTTCTCCCACCATCTTAAACCACATCCCAGTACAGATTTACAGAATACATACTAAGAGACGTTCAAAGTGGTAAGTAAAAAGCAGCATCCACTTCTTTTAATTGATTATTCTTACCAAAACTGACGTCCACATTTGCAGCGAACGGGTTTAGCATCAGGATATTGGACTTTAACGACGTGGTGGCAATCTGGGGCAGGACACCATTTTAACAGTCGATTACACTATGAAATAAAGTAAAAAAAAAAACCAACACAACAACATAATAGAAAAAGGATGCTGCACAAGGACCCTACCTGCCCTTCATCCCTTTTTCATCCTTTCAACCATGACCTTCAATTACACTCCTCCTTCCTGTCTTACCAGTCCTCTGCAATAAGAGTGCTGTCTCCTCAATCTGAGCATTTACCTTCTTTCTACTAAATGAAAGCAGGAATACAGTAGTCAACTCTTCACTGTCAAATGGCCTCTTATGAACAACAAGGAGCACAAACACTTCTGCTGACCTCCCAGCTCACCCAGAGAAAATATTTGAAGAATACGAAGCCACAAAGCTTTCTACTGACAAAAGCATCTGTCAAGCTGTTTGCAGCTGCCCATCTCTGTCCCACCACTGCAGCCGCCTTTCTGAAACTGCTCACAAACCATGATCACCAGCTTTCTACAAGCACCGCCTTCTAACACCCTTCAAACACCACCTCATTGCCTGTTCCTGCTGTGCAGCCAGGTGTTGGTCTGCACTACTAGACTTTTGTCAGTCTTTCAGTCTGCAACACGTGCTTAGCTCCACTGTTGCATTAAAAAAAGCCCCAAAAAACAACAACCCAAAACCCAACTAAAAACCACTGCATACATCACTTCAAACAAGGAGTGAAAGCTTGATGCCAGTTACAACTTACATACCAGACCCTACAGTGAATCTGAACATGTATAACTGGGAAACTGGGACAGTGAAAAAGCCTTCCAAAGCACCTTTCTCTAAGTTTATTTTGATTTTGAGGTTGCAAAGCTATTAGTATTTTGCTAAAAGCAATTTTGCAGCTTTACTTCAAATGGCAAATGTTTCAGACATGTTCTTGCTTACAATAATGTTTCCTGGTTTTCAATCAGAAATATCTGAGGTAACAATCAAGAACTACAAGCATTAAGTGCTCCTCAGAACCTATATATTGAACAGCTCTGGCATTCTTTTTATCCACAGCTGCTTGCTGTATCTCTAGGTCTTCTGTCCTGCAGACTTTTTTTTATATTTTCCTACAACTATACCTGTAACTCAACAGGCTATAAAGTAACCCCTGCAAAGCCTCTACCTTGTAGTCACATTTGATTAGAGACTATGCAAAAAACCTGCTTTAAAGTTACAAACAAGCCTCACTTCTCTGGTTTGGTTCTGTGTGAGACAAAAACAAACTAGAAGCCATAAAAATTTCAAATGAAAACTCACCTCTACAAAACTATTGGTTATTAAATGCTGGTACTTTAATTTAACCTTGGAATCTGTGATCAAACGCCTGTGGAAAGGGAAGAAACAGAAAAATTAATGTAGTAGTAAACTCATTTTTTCCACACATAGCCAGTAAGTTAAGACAGATAAATGGTTTTGATTCCTCCTTCTACACTTGCAGGTAACTTTTTTGTACTCACCTATTCCCTATCTATTTGTTAGATCATTTATTATTATGAAAACTACAATATTGTACTTAACTTCTCGTATTGGCTTCAGAATAATACAGAAAGCTCACGCAGTTCAAAAGAACCAAAGCTCTTAGTGTGGGGATTTTTATTTAAGAACACCTTCCTGTAGAGCCCAAGAAACAGAGCAAACAATTTGGTTAGTTCATTTACATTAAGCATGTGCATTTTGTGGCAAATGCCTTAAAAAAGCTCCAGAACTGTTGTGTGGTTAATAACTTTGGTAGACCTAACGTTATCTGGGTTTCAGTGGAATGCTACAGCTTCAGATTAAAAGTTAATGTGGTTTTAATCTATTTACCATAAAAACAAAGTCGATTTAAATTCAACATCACAGAGTGTGTACACAACATTGACTTTAACTTTAAATTAAGTCAGTCAGCTCAGAAGCGGGAGAGCAGAAAGAAACTAGACAGACAGGAATCCTTGAAAGCACAGTGACGACTTTTCTCCTGGCCATGCCGACCCAGCTGGCATTTGCAGACTGTCCAGCCTAGGTACATTCAAAATGATTTAATTATGTATTGCTGAGCACTTGTATATACATCTTTCAGCTATGACTGAAGTGTCTTCTGCATATATATATAAAAATATAAGGCTGGACTAATACACACCTTTGCAGTGTTTTAAATCACGCTGTGGAATACAGCTTTATACAGGCCATATTACATATAAATATTGAAATTAATAGATTATCCATTTCAGGGTGCAGCCAAAAATCAAGTGTGCTCCTGCGTGTTATCATGCCAACGTTCATTAAAGAACAGTGCATGTGACCATGCGCTGTTGCATAAATCCCAGCCCTTAGCAGTCCAGGGAGCTCCTCACCAAACGACTTGCTGGTTATTACATAAACATAGCACGTGGCAGCCAAATTCCCAGTGCTAAAATAAAACAAATCAGCTGAGAAAGCAGCTCATCCGGCCCATGTCAATGGCAAGCCTGCAATTTTGGAGTGGAACTTATTGAAGAATGAAAAAAACAATTTGAACTTGTAATATGAATTATAAATCTCACTTTCGTACTCCATACCCAAGCTTCTATGCATAATAAATGTCCCTTTAAAAATTTATTGTATTATATGTATATATCAGGAACTGGAATTTAAATGACAAGTAATTCCATAGCTAACCAGAGCACACGGAGTATGCAATCCACTGGTTTTTGCTTACCAAACTGCCTATGATCACTCCACTTTAGCAACCTCACCTGCTCTAGGTTCAACAGCACTTCCACAGCACCCCACTCACATCAAGACCTTCAAGAATTTTGCTCTGAATATTATTGTCTTTTGACAAACAATAAATGAAACTTGACAAATTAAGAGACGAGAACCATTCCCGGTGCCCATGAACCATCCTTTGGGGTACAATCCTCCGTGAGCCAAGCTATAAAAGAAGCAACTGCACCGAAGAGGCCAGGTTGGAAAAGCAAACTGCTTACAAAGACAACCCTCCATCTCTTCTGGCAGCTCAATTCAGAACTACACAATCTCAAAAATTCATCCAAAGACAGCAGCAATCCCTTATCAGACCGTTAAGTTGCCCACTTTTGTTCCATTTTGATAATGCAAACTCCTCAAAGACACTAATCAGCAGAACTGGCAAACTGCACATCATGTGAGATGTCAAACACCCTCCCAAAGGAATTACTTTAAGACCTGACTACGTTCTGATCTGACGCAGAAGCATTGGTATTTGCAATTATGCAAAGGCAGATTAAAAATGAGGCAACATTCCATACGGGAACCTAAAATTCATCCATTCCCACCGAGTGGGCTGATTCTCAGAAGTTCCTACCAGACTGCTGCCACCCACGAGCAGCGGCCGTTAGACACAGCAGTAATAAAGTCAGCCTGCCTTGCTTATTAATGAAATCAACATCTTTGCATGTAGGTTAAAGCAATTACCAGCAGCATTAGCAAGGTTGAACAAGGGATAGAAACAGATTACCTTCAGCCAGTTTGAAGGTCTTCAAAGAGCTGAAAGGGACCCTCTCTTCAAGCTTCCTACTTAAGCTCAACAGTAACAAGGAAGATGGACAATAAGATAGATAAATACTCCTAAATCCCACAAAGTGATCCAAATTGCTGAGTTTGGACTCGTACGAAGATAACACAACTCGGTGATGTCCTGCCTTGTCAAGGGCGAGTACTGAGAAGGGAGTAAATGAACGATTTGGCCTATCTACTCTGATTTTCTGATGGAAAACTAATGTGTCTATACATTACACATTAATCTTTGTTTCCTATAGGTTGGAAACCTAGAGCTGGAGGCTTTGTAAAAAGGAAAAGACCTAAAAAGAGAATAATTAAGGACATGGGAAGGGGTGCAGTTCCAGTTGGGATTGCTTACAGTTTTATTCATGCCACATCATGAGCCTGCTGCAGCTGTCCATCTTTGCTTTTACCAGAAAGCANAAAAAAAAAAAAAAAAAAAAAAGCACCTCTCTCCTCCAGAGCTGTCCCCTGTAAGACCAGGGAAAGGTGGGGTTATACCTCCACAAAACATTTATAGTTTTACTTCGAAAAAGAGAACTTGTTTGCTTTACCACGTAGATGCCATTTTACTACCATAAGCCCCAGGTATCTCTGCCACTTCCAGGTTGGGGGGAATCCCACAGCCCATGGTGTGAAGACTGCACAGATTCACCCCACTATCATGGTTTTCTGTACTGTAAAAGCCATGAAGTGAAACATAAGGATAGTCAGACCTGCTACTAATATCAAGCAATAGCAACAGAAGCCATAGCAACAAAAGCCAGCGCTGCTCTCCTCTTCCATCCTTTCCTTGCTGCTGCTACCACCATGGCCTCCAATGATTTCGGCTACTCTACATGCACTATTTGAACAGCTTATTCGAATTGCTGCAATCAAGAAAACACTCAAGAAATTTCCTATGGAGAGCGTACAACGCTGCAGGTTGAGTCCAGACTCCAGTAAACAAAAATCTTAATCAAGTCACTCGAGATACTATGCCAACTTCTGTTCAGTTTCCACCCACTGAACTCTACAAGCCACCTCTCAACTGGGCATGAAAACGTTTCAGCTACTTCCACTTCCACGCAGCCTATACTTCATGACTAACCAATGCAGAGGGGTATGGGAAATCACTAGTCTGAAAGCAACCGATATAAAACCCAGCAAATTAATATCAGTGAGTGAGTCAGACTTCAGGAAGGAAGGAATAAGGTAACATAATAAGCTTCTATTTAGATGCTTTTTAGCATGAAGAATTAAAATGAACTTAATCAAGGTTCAGAATTACGAAGGATGTTACTCATGCAATAACATCATCCAATATAAAAGCGAAGGAAGCTCATGGAATTCACTGCTCCACCACGTACAAGCAGTCATTCTACATCTGGAGAACTTAATAAGCGAAGTGACAAAGGCTGACATACCAGCTTAATCAAATCTAATGTTTGAGGGTCAACTGCTTTCTATCAGAGGGCATAAAACACACCCTACATAGGACTTCTTCCCTCTGACTCACATATTAACTATAGCTATAGGACTTGGTGAACCAGTGGGTTGACCTAGGGAGGAAGTCCTAAATTCCTACGTAAATCAAAGGAAACAAAATGCACAAAGCAGTTGAACAGGGTTTGGAAAGACTGCCTGGTGTTTATTCCGCTGTCATGCTGACCAAATTGGTGAAGGAATCTTTCCTCCAAGTACTGTGGCATGGGTTTTTCAGACCAAAACAGGAAGTTGAGAGACATACCGGTATCAAAATAAACAGTTCAAGACCAACCTCTCTGCTGCCTTAAAGCCTCTGTGTAAGTTTGTCGGTTTTTTTTGACTAGCACATGAGTAACAAAATGGAAAAAGAGAGGAAAGCCAAGAGGTAGCAACTCATCATACTTACATAACTGTATTGTCATCGACTAAGATATCACAGCCATGAGCAGGGCATGAAATGGTCTGAGGAAAAAAAAAAAAACAACAACAAAAAGGTCATAAAAAGAACCGTGTTTATCCTATTTTTGCATCACAAAGAATTGCAAGGCAACAGACTTCACTACAAGCCATAGCAAAAATAGTACATGGGCTCTATCATCACGTCCCAGATGTGCCACTGTGCACAGCACGATTCCTCCCACCCAGAGCAGAGAGGAATGCACTAACTCCCTGTAGTTCCCTTCAGCTTCACCTGTGGCAAAGATCGCAACCCCCAAAGCTTTGGGGTTTGGGTTTTCTTTGTTGTTCTTTTGGTTTTTTTTAAACTTTAGTGGAGAAGAATTCTCCCCTTTCTTTCCCCTTCCTCTCCAGCACACAGAATTTCCACAGGTATATCATGAGGTAGGTGACTTGACGTTTTACCTGTCCCATGCCTTCCTCCATTATTTTGGTAGTTAAATATTCACTCCAGCACTGCATACAGAACTTGTGTCCACACTCTAGGCCAGTAAAGTACTGCAATGACAAAGAACACAGGATATCAGATCATTTTATCACGTGGATTCACTCTATCATTTCACCCTTCTTGATGCTGTGCAGTTTCCCCTCATCTCTCATCCCCCACACCAAACTTGAGACCCTCCTATTTATTGTGCATTATCACCGCTACAGAACATTGCCAACGCAGCTTTAGTCACGCTTTCAAAGCCAGACTTTAATCCCCAGCCCTAGCAGCAAGGAAAGGTGTGGCTGACATTTCCATCCTGCCGGCCCATTTAAATCGATCCTTGTTTTAGGAGTACGTAGAGAGCACGGCTCTCCCCAGTTTTACTCTTGCAAATGAGGAAAATAAATGCAACACCACACAACCAGTCATGGTTATAAAATGATACGGAGTCTTCTTTCCTCCTATTTTCCCCACTTGGCTTGCTACCACATATGGGTGCTGCCCAGAAGTCCCAAAATATGCACACGAGCTATGCGCAGGCACTAATTTAGCTCCCTCTTGTAAAGGAAACAGCAAGTAATCAGCGAGCAGTCTGCATTTCTGGGTGAGCACTAAACAACACAAATAGAAAGAATCGTGTGCACTTAACACTTTTAATGTGTATGCATAAAGTTTGCCAACCTTGCTTGGTAAAGTTCCTTCTGAAACCCAGATATTCATCAAATGAAGACACTAAAGATCCTAATTGGCAGGTGTAAATTACTCAATACAATTCAATAATGAGTAGCTGTTGCAGACAGCAACAAGGACACCTTCATCCGTGTATGCATCATCTACACCGAATATTTCGAGATACCATCTGGGATTGAATGATTACACAAGGGGTGGAGAAGCAAACACTGCTGAGGAAAGACTGAAATTGTTACTTTTCTCAGGTCACCCTAAAGTTATTTTATACCCAGAGCCGGGGCAAGGACAAACTGTATTTAAAACACTTCACTCATGCCACTATGCAGGTTATTATTTGACGGCTTAGCTTTTCAAACCATTGTGTTTTCTCAGCCAGTACGGTAAAACAAGAGCTCCACCCTGAGATACCATCAACTTGTATGAAATGCCACAAATGAAAGAAATCTGGTTGTCCTCTGCAGAACAGCCCAAAACAGCAGCAGGACACTGTTAACTAAGAAAAGGAGTCCATTTTAAGAAAACAAAATTCTCCCAAAATTAAAGACTCAAGACTACGGCCACCACGTGGCCCATTTTGTTCACCCGACACTGGCGTATTAGCTGGGTCACACTCGTCTTTCGATGCAACAGCAACTTGGATGGTGCAGGGAAGGTGCTCGTTAGCACGTTCTTCCCTCAGCCTCGCCATTTAGTGATTCACTCTCATCTGGCACTCCTGCCATCAGCAGAGGCGCAGGTTTGAACCTGAGGCTTGGAAACGTGCTGTGAGCCAGCAGGCTCAACTCTGCCTGCCCTTCCCTGCCAGAGAGTGCTCACCAGAAGCGGCAAAGGTGGTTAAATCGGACCTGACCTGACCAGCCCGTGAGGGGACATGTGAGCTCAGCGTCTGACTGTTCCAAGTAAAAAGAGAGATTCCCACCCAAACCTTTGCTTTCTTTGCAACAAAAATTAGAGTGGTGCATCCCGTCAGCACTGCAGCTCAAGGAGAGAGGAGGCAGACAGCTATGGGGCCAAGGTATACCAACTCCAAAACTGACCAAAAGAAAAAAAATCACTTCCACTTTTTGAAGCACTACTGACTCAGATACCTGATGCTCCAGACAGTGCTGTGACCAAGTGACGTCCCCTGGAGATCACAGAATGATTTAGGTTGGAAGGGACCTTGAAGGCCATCAAGTTCAAACCCAACACCTCCCACCAGACCAGGTTGCTCCAAGCCCCGTCCAACCTGGCCTTGAACACCTCCAGGGATGGGGCAGCCACAGCTGCTCCAGGCAGATGAAGATGAAGGGTTATGGTAGAAAAGCCCCAACATCTGTAACTTTCAGGAAGCCAACAGCACACAGCCCAAAGATGGCACTGATTTTTCCTAGAATTATGGCTTCTCCACATGTGATGGGAAATAAGCATGGACAAGGGGATCATCCCTTAATGAACCTAAATACTCCTGCAGCAGGCACACACAGGAAGGCACTACAGAACGTAGGTAAGCATGTATCTTCATTTAAGACTCGTTTCAGTTACTTCAGGCAGTGAAAAGATTTGCTAAATGCCCACACAAAAGGCAGCCACCACACTTCCTCCCAGGCTGCAAAGAATTTGGAGTATCTTTCAACTCATTTCTTTACTTTGAGGGAGTTCCCAATTATTTTTGGCTGAGCTGACAGCAGATGTCAAGGGAGCAAGCAAAAAGGCCAACATAAAACCACCAAGTGTAAAGGGTAACTGACTTCTGAAAGAACACGTTATCACAGGGGACAGCTCTACTTTCACCCTATCTATACTCATCACCTACTTTCCCTGCGATGCCACATGCTAGCAGCAGCATGCTGCCATTCAATACCTGTCCCTGCTCTTCTGGTGGCATCAAACTCATCAAAGAAGGGATCAGCTGCCCCAAGATGTGTTTACCATGACAGCCTCACTCAGGCTTTCTTTACTTCAGTAACGATGATAGTGCTGACAGACTGAGTCATCCATGTGTCCTTAGGACAAACACAGTTTGGACAACAGCACCATGTTCCCCAAACACAGCCACCCCGGCAGCCTTGCTCTCAAATGGGACGCGAAGGGCGAGATGAAAGAGAGGAGGTAGGTAGAGCCATGACCCTCTCAATTCCCATCCTCACCAGTAAGGGTCTTGCCCCAAATAACCACTGGGATTTGATCCTGGTTCATGGCAATCCAGAGGGACTAAAACATCTCCCTTCAGTTTTCCAGCCATCAGGGTGCCAGGCTGCCTTGAGAGCATCAAATGCCTCATTTTGCATGTGGTTCCCAAAACCTCAAGTCACAGTTCTATGGAGATGATTGAAGAGCTATAAAGACTTTATAACTCCCTTTTACATGCTTTAAAAGGCAAATACCACCGGCAACGACCCCGTGAGTGAGTGAATATTTAAGACTCTTACATTTCAGTAATAGCTGTACGTTGGAAAAATCTCTTAACAGGTGCTACTCCAAGCTCCCAGCTTTCTATAGGCTGAAAGGGGATCTCAGAAAAAAATACAGCTTTTTCTTGGGGGAAAGAAAAAAAAAATAGAAGCTGACCGTTGCAAGAGGATTTAAAATCTGAGATTTAGGTTAGGTATTGAACATAACTTATGCTGCAATTTATAATTCACATTGACCGAAACAGCTTCAAACAGATTTCAAACCAGATGGTTTACAGTCACCTTAGACACAGAAGCACTACAGCCTTTTAAAGAAGAAATCATAAATATTAGTTTTCCTATATGCTCCAACTTTTATGTACGGCAAAGAAACAGAGAGGTTCCCCTCTGTTGTCTCTTAAATCAATTTAGAGACACCTCTGCACACTTGCAACATCTCCCTGCTCCAGCTAAGAAACTGCTCTTCTAATAACTGGGCCACTACTATTTTTAATGTGCTGTTCAAACCACAAACCCAAGACGTGTTAGTGTGCTTTGTGCTGTTCTTTCCAGTAGCCAGAAAGCTGCTTCCCAGGCAGCACATGTACCCCCAGCCAGAGGAAAGGCCTGTCAGCTCTGAGTGCTGCGCATATCGCTCCCACCCAGCACAGCAACTGCATTAAAAAAAAAAAGGGAGAACAATATATTAAGAGCATGAAATTTAAATTTGGAGCTTCCAAGAGGACCTATTCTGGAGATGTCTCCTCCCATTTTTCGCCCCCTCAATCCCTCTCCCATTTTTATTAAAAAATGTTGTGTAGCCCAAAATCAAAATTATTTCCTTACTACCTAAAGTGGAAAGTCTGCAGTGATTAAACAGTAGGATTTTCGCATAAGGTAGAGGGGCCAAACAAATTTCTCAAGGTTGTTTTTCTTTTGCAAAGCACTTCACACAAAGCAAGCATCGATTCTCCTGTGCAGCTATTCTCTAAAAAGGAAGTCAGTGCACACAAGGCTTAAAAGGAGATGCACAAAGCCTTGTGGTTACTGGCTCAAGAGCAATAGTGATCTTAACGCTGAGAATCTCAACTTCCTGAAACCAGGCTTTGCTTTGCTCTGCCTGGTCCCGAGCAAGGGAAAAGGCTTCCAGTCAGCCTAGAGCGGCAAGGGTACTTTATTCGAGGCTACTCCTAAACACCAAAGCTCAAAACGGTTTCCATTCTTGCCGAAAAACAAGCTCATAAAACACACCCAGAGCAAGAGTGGAAGCCTTGCGTAAGGGCTGCTCTGCTCTTGAAGGGTCAGGCAGCTGTTCCGGTGTTTTGGAGGGTCAGGACAGCTCCACCAGGAATGGTAAATTTCGATAAAGGAAGAATTCCCCACGCATATCAGCACCCTGCCTTTTGGCAAAGCCACAGACGGACTCTTGTGTTTGAGCTTTTCCACCAATCTCCTTTTCTTCCAGGATCTCCTATCATTATGTCCTGACCCTGAAAAGTCACAGCAAGTTGCTCGCCTGTGCAAAACACAGCAGAAGCCTGGACCTCTCATTAGTGTATCAAAAAGTTTAGGATTTGTGAATAGCTACCAAAAAAAAAAAACAACCCAAAAACCCAAAAGAAGCGCCATCACCAATCTTACCACAAACCAGAAGTCTAATTTAGAGCCCCAGCAAGCACTTCTACCTCAATCTTTCTCCAATTAAGAAGATATTGCACAAACATGATAAAGATCTAAATACATCCGCATGGGTTGTGTTCTCCGAACAGCACAACTTTATTTTATTCCTAGTCTTACTTGGTTTTATTCTAGGCTTTCTAGCTTGCTTATTTCGCATCCTTATTTACTACTCTTATAAGCTGTTTCCTGTCTGGTCATTCTATTTAAGTAAATCCCTTCACCCATCATGCTTTCCACATATTTTTTTCTTCCATGTATCATTTATTTGCATGTCTCAAATCACTTGATCTAATGTTTGCTTTTTTCTGAAGAACATTACTACACTGCTGCCCAGATCCCAGCATCCTCAAAGGTTTTTGCAGACAGGATAATGATTTCAGTTGAAATGCAATCCCATTTTGGGTAAACTGACACTGTTTAAGGTTTGTTTAAAAAAAAAAAAGGTTTCTCAAACCACACAGTAAGAATTAAAGAAAACGCATAAAGCACTACATAACTGTGTGGATCCCCACTGCATTTCTTGGATCAGCTGCAGCACATAAGACAAGGTTTATTGCATTAAGAAACAATCTTGAACGCTGTTTTTCATGCGTCTACTACAGATTAGAAGATTCAATGAAACGTGAAATCTCAGTTTCATTTCAAAGTTTTTTTTTTAAATATGGCTGGAGGCATCCTTACAGACTCCTGCCCAAAACATTAAGTTTCAGAGAGCAGAGTTGGGGCAGTTAGTGGTCAGCTACCGCCATGGCTGCCAGGTACTCACCGAGTTTGAGTAGTTGAGATAGCAGATCTGACAAGGCATATCCTGGGCTGATGACCTTGTGTTCATCTGGCGTGTTCGAGACTTTTTACTTGGATTAATTACATGACACTCTGCAAAGAGCTTCTCCAAGTTGCCATCGAAGTACCTGCGATAACACACACAAGAGAATGAAAATTTAACTATCTTCCCTGGAAGTAATTTTTCAAATTCTGTTTGGAAGTTCAATGCACAAAGTTGGGTTTAAGACTTCAAAAAGCTCACATACCCACTGCTTTTAACAAACTCTTCATAACAAAACACAACACGGCCCTGACCATAGAGGTGAATAACGAACAACTACATCATTTCAGAGATTTGGGCTTGAATTGCACACCCCTGAAAATTCAGGTAACTTCAATTCTTCAGCTGCATTTCAAGTAATTCATGATTCTCCACAGTGATTTCTTTGCATTAAACTGAAGTAAGACATTCTTGCTTCACAGTCCAGGTATCAGGACACCTTCCCAAAGCACAGGTCTGATGCCCCCAGGTACAATTCTCTTTTCAGCTTAAGCCTTCCATTTTCCCCATAATATTCTAATCACTAACACATTAAAGAGGAGGCAGGAAGCAGCAATCAGTTACGGTTCGTGATTCAGCAGGTCCCTAGTTCCTATACTTCATGTTTTCCTCCATGTACTCAGATTTACATTAAGTGTGCCCCAAAGAGGTCCCGGACTTCAATTTTGGCACTTCCTTCTCTGATCCAAGGAGAAGTGCATCAGCAGGGTCAGATGCTTGGTTCAGCTGATGGAGCACTTAGGCACGATCACCAATCTCCAATTAAGGCAACTGCAGGGCTACGTTTCACACACTTCAGTCATCTCCAGAGTCTGCAAACAACTGCTGCTTAACCAGGTCTCGATCAGACCAGGACTCTGATCTCCAGTTAGACCCGTCCTCAATTTCACACTGAACACCTTACCCATGTCCAAAGCCTGCAACAGAGCTAATGCACTGTCCACCTCTTGGGTCAAAATCCTGGCCATTTGGGTACCTTTTGTCTCCAGTCACCCTGAGATGTTTTAACAACCTCCTAAGAAAATACAACTCCAGGTTTACAATGCTTCCAAAGGTTAGATCTCTCATGGAAGGGAGGATGCAAAATTAGTTGGGGGGAGATAAAAGACCACTTTAATTCTTATTCTCTTAAGAAAAAAAATAGTTTTGGTTTAGTCTTACAGAAAGCTCTGCAACTTGGTAAGGAGGACCAGATTTGAAAGAACCATGAGTAGGCAGGTCAGCCTCCTCCCAATATCAAGACACCACATCTCTCTCCAGCCTGCAGCAGCTGCAAAGAACTCACATCTAATTAGCCAGCTAACCTGCATGTATATCCCCCATTCAATGCCAGTAAAAAAGCCATCCCCACCATCATCAGCAAGTTAAATTCAAATAAGGTGGCACCTACCTAGGGGAAAAAGAAAAACAAAATGCATTTAACCATAGTGCAGTCCCATTGAAGACCAGCAAATTTACTCGCAGCTGACAACTGACCCTGTAGCTAAGCAGGCAAGGCTGAAAATTAAGAGTCTTTACAAGGCAGATACTTAAACTCATCACAAACCAGACCAGAATAAGAATCTGCTGTCCATCAACAGATAGAAAAGAACCAAGACTTGCCGCTGGGGGAAAGAAGTTATTAGGTGTCTCTCAAATCTGGGACCGAGCCTGGTATACAACATCTAACCACAAACGCCTCTGGCTACGTGGTCTTATCCTGCAGTATTCCCAAAAAGTTCCAAATCCACAGCAGCTCTCACAGCACTACCTACCGATAAGACTTGACATACAGTTAAAAAGGGTTAATTTTGTTGCTGGTTCATACATTTCTTGATGCAGTTCACATACTTTATATCTTAATTTTCAAGACACTGAATTTTTAAGGTGGTGGTGAATTACGGCACTGCAGTATACATGAGGCTTTGCCACTGTTCTTCAATGTTAGCTCAGGGATTTAACTCAACCAAGTTATTTTGTTTGCCTTCAGCATTACTTATATCTAGACAATTTTAGCAAGTGAATTCAGTGCAGCCCCGTTATAGGCAATATTAAAGAGTCACGAATAAATATTAACTCCACAGAAGGTTTCCAGCCTTCAAACTGTTCTTATGTGCAGCACAGCCAGTGTAGGACATCCTCCGTTTGAAAGCAGCAGACAGTTGGGTGTGATGTTTGCAAAGAAAATAGTTTTGAAGACAAATGCTATGATGCAACTAGAATGCTGGCATTTGTGTTCAGCTAAATGCTTATGGAAATACCAGAGGTATTTGTAATGGTGGGCTGTTTTTAAAGGTGCATATCCACATCAGGAACTTGACTTCACCACTTGCACCAGGCAGTTCTATTTTTACAAAATCCCTGCAAAAGCTACTCTTCTGAGCCACGACACCTACTGCCCTACACCAAGAAACATGGACAGAAAGTCACCAGCAACTGCTTTTCACCTGGAATTACCTATCCCCTCTGAATACCAAGGGGTAACTAATTCAGAACAACCATTTCCTTCCCAAGCTTTCCATAGTTTCCCAATAACGGATAGAAAATTTGACACCGTGTGTTTCTTGGGGCTAAAAGCTAATGATAAAGGTAACTCAAGTAAGATGCATAGATTGGAGTCCAAAGCACCAATATACAGGTGCTTACCTTCTGGTACAACAGCCACAGCTCATAGTAAATGGTTTCCATCGCAGAAGTGCCTGGTCTCCCCTACACTTAACACAGGAGAAGCAAATGAAGCAGCTGAGAGACTCAGCCAGGGCCATGCAAAGGAGGGAGAAAACATAAATCCACAAGAAAAAAAAAAAAGGCCACATTTTGCCTTTTTAACTCTGCTGCACTCTTAATTCTTACAGTATTCACTCTGCTCTTTGGGATTACCACTTGTAAGCCTCACCAGTGTTGAGAAGAAACGGGGTAGAGTATTCCTCCTTCTCCATGCTGTTTTCTTTTACTGCACTTGCTTTCTTTGCTGTGCCAGGGCACGCTGAGCAAGTAATTTCCACAACTATTTGCACATTATGTGTCTCAGACTCAAAATCATGCTGTCACTGCACAATAGGAAAATAAGAACTCTAGAAAACGCAGAAGAGAACCTGGATCTCCCTCCAAATACACAGTTGCGATGGGTACTGCAGAATAAAGTCCAACACCTCTCTTAACAGCTCCACCACTCCTTATGCAAACACACCAAGGGCCCAGTCAAAAGAGTTCCTGCAATGGGTTAGGAACGACTCTTTAATTCCTATTAACACACCTTTTTTTTTCCACTTGTTCAAGCATCACCACAGACCATCATTCAAGCAGATCTCCCTTCACTCTTCCCATGTTCTTCCGTCGGAGGATTCACAGGCAGCAGCTGCAGCATCCTTTCCCAACAGAGCAGATAAGCTCCTCGCATGACATTTCTCCACTGCCTTGTCCCAGTAAACCTTCTCAACCACTCATTTCCATTTCTATTCACCCTTCTTGAACCCAAGGAGGCCAAAACAAATACAACCCCGGTTAAGATCTCACTACAACTTCATACAATCTCATACAATTTCACCAACATTTCCCCTGCAGATCTAACGCATCCCAAATGATGTCTACCTTTCTCCAGAGCTCCTTTTCCATCTCTCTGTTGATGAGACCTCTTGTGACACTTTATTCCACTTTCATTACTAAGATCCTCCCAGCTGTCTGGGTTTTTTTTTTTTCCCCCTGTATGACATCTGGATCCTCCTCTGAACCAAACGCCTCCAAAACACATCTGTGCCAAGACATTCATTAACACGAACAAACCTTCACCCCAAAAGTAACCGACAAGGGAATTACTAACAGGTTCCATCTAGTCTGCTACTTCCCTTTTGAGCAAAGTAACTCCATACGCACCATACTAACAGCTGAAGCCAATGTATGCTACATATTTTATCATATAGTTGCATGCTATCATTGCTGCTGTGAAACACAGGAGAAAACCCCTTTAATTCCCTCCTTGATTCCTTCACAACTCCAGGGGTTTTGATTTTTTCAAGCCATCCCTCAACTTCTCACTATTAAAGGGTTGCTTCATCCTTATTTTCATCTTGGGGAGGAGTACAGCACCTTTAACAGCCTTTTAAATCCTTTATCCTCTTCTCCCTTTGCACATTCAGTAATTCCAGCACTTCTGATACTCAAGAAATGTTACGGTCTATTCAACACTAGACTCTTTGCTCAATACATCTGACTTCAACAACCGGTTCTATTTCTTTTTCAAAATTCATTCTCTTCATCACAAAGTTGTTTTCTCTGCTACTTTAAAACGAACAGACACACCAGCAAATTCTTTTCAAGTTCTTCTAGAATTTCTTCACTGTTTACCAACACTAAGTCCATAATAGCATCAGGTCTTTTTGGCAGAGGGATCAAGCTGTCAACTTCTTTATTTCCTCCTGCTGTTGGTAACTGCCTAATCACAATTTTCTAGACATAATCAAATCCTGTCCAAGGAAGTATCAAAGGTAAAAAGCCTTTTCACTTAAGGGGAAAAAAAAAAAAAGCTTCTGGTACACACTTTGGGATATTTACTTTAGTGAAAGGGCATTTGTGAATGTCAGAGAATCAGTATACTCGCTGTAAAAGATATCTTCATACCAAAAAGCCTGCCATACACAATTTTTCACCTGTTCAGCCTCTGCTGAATCGCGTTAAGCACTTATTTGTCCAAAGGAAAGCAGACGGCCAGGTACCTACAGAGAGGAGTCAGACCCTGAATGCAAGGGGAAGAGGCAATCCGGGCTAGCAGCCAAGCCACTGGGGCCACCCTGGCATTCGTCCTCTGCTCAGAGGGAACAGAGACATGCAGCCACTGAGATAAGCACCTATGAGGGACTGCAGTACCTCTGTCTGTACCTCCAGGGATTAAATTGGGCCTTTGGCTGCATGCTGAAATACTTTTCTTTTTTTAAAAAATGACCAGGGGAAGGCACATAAAGCAGGAGAGCTGCATTTTAGTCTCTTCATCATGGGGAGGTTCATCCCCAGAACTCCCCTCGGGAGGGACAGATGCTATCAGCCACAGTAAAATTGGAAGACAACCAAGAAAGTTACAAGCTAAAACACTTCCTTCACTTACTTCTGAGGTCACCTGCCCAACCTACACCTGCTAAGGTCTCCTGTCCCTATTAACCAAGCTTGTGAGACAGAGGAAAACATAATATTTGATATCTTTATTCTCCAAAACACATGCAGCATAGCAGAAGCTGAACTCCAGTACTTCCTCCAGTGCCCACTTCCATCCTACAAACAAATCCACCCCAAAACACCAGTTTTGGTTTCGGACACAGTCAAATAATTAATGCCCTGCCAGTGGGATAGGGCAGGTTTTTTTAATTGTGGCTATTACTTCATTGTAAGTTGAATAAATACCTGTAACATATCTGCCCTCTTAATAACGCAATTATTCCATGACAAAGCTGGCACAGACAACAGTAACCTGTTTATTAAAAATACGCATAACAATGAAAAAAAGCAATGAAGAGGTTTTCATGTTTTAAAACATGGAAATTTTCATCTCACAAGCTCAGACCTCAGCACACTTAACACTTATCAAAAAAGAAGCCACTTCGTTTATCTGCTTTACTACAGGCAAAGTTTGATAAGGCTGCCTGTCAGGTCACGCTGACTCACCATGAACTAAGGTAAAACAGACACTGGCTCGGTACTGTAAATATAGGCCATTAAGCAACTGCGTTCAAGCTCTGACTTGGTGTGAAATCAAGCACCCAAAATTGCACCCAAACATTACATCTTCACAAGCATTAAAGCCACCCAGACTGCAGGCAACAACAGGAATTTCCTGGGAAGTCTTCCTAATGGTTATCAGGAGTAAAAGAGGCCAAATTTATACCAGTTCCACTGTTTAGAGTCCCCCAGGGAAAAAAAAAAAAAAGAATAAATTTATATGTAAAGTCTCCAACACTGCTGCAGAGCATGGATTCAATCGGTGTGAAAGAACAGTGTGTGCGAGTGCTTTTCCATGGGGCCCTGCAAGCAGGGCGAGAGAGCAGCGGTTACCTGCTGGCTCCGCAGTGTGAGCAGAATCTCCGGCTCCGGGGTCAGGCTCTGCCGGGGTTTAGCCCACACGGCGATGGCTGCGTGCCGACTGGCAAGCCAGCACAACACAGGGTTGTGAGCTGAAGATTTCAGACACAAGACTTTTTTTTTTGGTCGGATGTTGAAGACACAGTGAATGGATAGTGTGACTTTCAAGTAAAATGTAAGGTTTGGGTTCTTTCCCTTAAAAAAAAAGTGTTTAAATGTATTTTTTTGCCTGATTAGAGCATGCCTCCCTACCGCACCATGAATGCTTCCCAGTGTTTTTCAGCTCATTTACACCAGCACAAATCTGCAATAAGATTTGCTGGACACACACGAAGTCAAACGAGTCTCAAAAGTGATCTCTGTTTTGGCAGACTAACTAAGCCTAAATTTGGGCTTAATCAGCTTCTTATGTTCATCTGAACAAGAATGACCTCTATTTTAGCAAAAATATGTGATCTGTAGCTAGCTCACGGCATCATTTCCAGCTCCATCCCTATTGCAACGTGATTGTTTTGCACCCTGGCTACTGAAGTGACCTCCTGCCTCCCACCCTTGCCTTCACCTACTACCGCATCCATCGCAAAAGTGTTCTTGAACACGAGCCAGCTCTCAGCCTCTTCCCCAGCCTCCTGCTCCCGCTTTAACCCAGCTGAGCATCGGCGGAACACTGCAAAGGGCTTGGTGGAAGCTATTTGGTGAAGAAGTGACAGAAAACAGCACCAGCTACTTGAGAGAAAAATGTTTTTTTTTTTTTTCTCTAATATAACAGGACATCAGCACCAAAACTGCGACTAGTGTGTGATAGGTCTGCGTAAGGAAGGGTCACGTACTACATTACATTACACAGGAGCAATCCTATAGAATTAAGATAAGTATTTTAATGAATATGTACCAAGAGTAAATATTTACCTGGGGACTTTGTAAATATTTACACGCACTTAAAATATTTTGGTTGGAAACTGTAAAAGCCTTAACAATAATACCTCACATAAAAGTGGCTGATAGCTTCCTTTGAAAACCCCACAGCCCAATTTTTACTCTCATTTTTTTAATTGATGGCAGCCTTAAACAAGCTAAAAAACCTACTGAATATCAGATGACATCTGAGTACACTTATGCAGAGGTATCTCAAAGCGAGACGGAGGTAGCCAAGCAGAGTGAACTTTAGCCTGACCAAAAGAACCAGTAGAAGAAACTCAAACACAAAGAAGTGAACAGACACATGATAGAGAGAAGGAACTAAATCAGAATGCTTAACAGTTGCAGTCAGAGTTAAATAGCCTCAATGTGACTATATTTGTAACACAAAGCTTTCATACTTCCAACGTTAACTAAAAGAGGTCAATCTCAGGGAAAAAAGCAAAGACTTTAAACCTTTAAAATAATATAATCCCTTCAGAAAAAAAAAAAATCTAGGCCAAACAAAACATAAGAGATACCCGAGAGCCATCACTAACTGAAAAGCGTTACACAAACGGGGCTAAAGGTGTCCTAAATCCCTTTTCCCAGGAGAGTAGAAATATTTAAGACTCCCAAACTATCCACCAGCAGACCGAAAAGCTGCTGCTCCTCCACGCTTGCTCCCTATGTGAAAGAGCAACAAACTCCAGGGGCTCAGCCTGCAGCACAGAGGACCTACATGCCCTTAACGGGTATTTATCAATTCAACAGCGCTACCACCAATTGTTTCTGCACATGGTTTGAAGACTACAAAGCAACCTATCTCCTGATCACCAGGCAAAGGAAACGACAATGGAGAGAAGGTCAAACAAACCATCCCACCAGGCACAGACTCCTTCTGCCCTCACCCCCAACCCACACAATTCTGTCTCGTAATAGCTGTTAAGACTGGTTGTCATGGTCTTTGCTGGTAAGTCCCTGTACTGCCTTTATGTGGTGCCTGGTCAAGACTGATTGTCCCCCCTTCTTGAAGCTTCTACAAGCAAACAAATTGTCCAGTTCCCTCACACTCTCCAACAGCAACACCAGCATGGAAAAAAAAATCCCCAAGTGCATTACCACTGGAGCTGGATTTGACCTTGCTCTGGTTTCCGCTGGGATAGAATTAATTTTCTTCCCAGTAGCTGCTTTGTTTTGGATTTAGTATGGGAATAATATTGATAACACATATTGGTTTAGTTGTTGCTAAGTAATGCTTATGTTAAAGTCAAGGACTTTTTCAGCTTCCCGTAGAAGCTGAGAGGGAGCACAGACAGGACAAGCTGGGCAGAGGAATGTTCCATACCATAGATGTCAGGCTCAGTGTATAAACAGGGGTTGGCCAGGGGGCAGGAACCCACAATCACTGCTTGGGAAGAGCAATCGATCACTGGGTGGCGAGCACCACTCATTTTGTATATTCTTTTACCATTATTATTATTTTCTCTTCCATTACTGTTCTATTAACCTGTCTTTATCTCAACCCACATGGGTTTTTTTTCCTCTTTCTCCCTTTTGTCCCCATCCCGCTGGGGCCAGGGGAAAGTGAGTGAACAGCTGCGTGGTTTAACCCCTGCCAGCAACTAGGACCACAACGGGCCTCCACTATAAAAAATACCTTTACCAGCAACGTTCCCCAAGAGCTGGGAATCAAAGATGAAAAATAACCATAAAATGCTCTGCTCCAAAGAGGGGGAAGAGGCAAAATTCAAGCCATTATTTACACACACACTAAAAAAACCCTAAAGCTGCAAAGATGAAGACAAGGAAGGCAGACCAGTACCTTTATCAGTCAGGAACCATTTAGTTTCAGTGAAAATGTGTCAGGAGTATGCATACTAGAATGACATGCAAGAGCAACCAAATCTGAATCCAAAACAGTTGCAAGATAACAGGAACCTGTTCCTGCTTGCTTTCTTCCAGAGCCCGTGAAAACCCCGTGCCTGTATGTGTCCAAACTGGAAAGCATCCCTTCCTCCAAAGGACAACTAACTCCCAAAACTTCTCTGAAGTCTAATAGGCATTAATATTTAAAAAAAGGAGTCACTCTCAGCTGGTAAAGTCTAAGGGGGAACATTTAGAGCTCACACAAGAGATTCATCCATTCTCACATTAATCCAGTAATAAACATTTCTTGCAGGTTGGAAACAAAACGTGGCTGCATGCTAAGATGGCTGCTTACCTCTCCATCAGCTTCTCTTTATCCCAGTTGAAATGGCTAAGCAGTATTCGAGTGATAGTTGCTGGATTCTAGAGAAAGAAAAGAAAAAGAATAATAAACACATGAGTAACTGCTTGACCAAGTTGCTATACTGTTACAAGAACACCAAGCAGAGTTCTGAATAAGCAAATCGGGAAATTGGTGTGTCTGATAACATAATCTGTGCAGACATGTTATCAGACACATACTGGAAAATAGCTTGACTTGACAGATAGCAAAATTTTGAAAAAGCTCTGTAAAGCAAAATGACTATATAGAATAAGAATACAGTTGAAGATTTAAGGAACAGGTTAGTTACTGCTCCCACAACCGATGCCCATGTGCCACCACCTCCCTGTCTAGCATGCTTACACAGTGTAAAGCCAGGATGCTCGTAAAGTGCAGGAAAGGCTAATTACCATCCATCCTATTCATTTTTTTGCCACAAGTTCCACGCTATTTGCAGAAAAAGAGTATTTCTTGTTTGTCCCAGCCCTGAACACCAAAACACTTGGGCTGAAAACTCTCCCAGAAAGTAACCGGCTGCCAGTATAAGATGACTTTGAAGTCTCCAGATGTTCCCAAAGCACCCCAAGGTTCAGCCAATACTATGCAATTATACAACTAAGGGAAGAAATACAGGCTAGAAAGGTCAGAAATAGGATGGGAAATAAAAGCTGGTTTTCACTTGTACACTTTTTCTTCCAACTTAATCCATATGATCAGCCAAGGGTTTGGTCAAACGAGAAACATAACAAACCACATGGCTCCTGTTACACCCCAGAACTGTGTTTTAGGGCCCTAAATCCAAACTATCTCAGCAAGCGGCTATGTGTACTTTGCCATTTGACACCAAAATGGAAGTTTGCCTTCGGGCAAAATTTTCAATGGACACTCTGAAGCTGTTGAAAAATAGGACATAAACTAGCAATGTGATTTTCTGAGCCCACAGGCTATAGCTACAACTTGAAGCTGCCAAAAGCTAATGCTGCCACCCAATGCAGTGATCCCACCCCATCCTTACCCTCAGCCACACGCTTGCATGTCCTGCGCTCACCCACCCAGGCTGGTACAGCCATCTTACGCTGCAAATTACTGGCTCAGAAACAGATCTTTCCCCCCCACCCCCTCTTTTCCTTTAAGTTGNCCCCACTGAATCAGTTCCCCAATCTGCTTGATCGTCTGACCACATAAACAGCTGCATTAGCACAAGGAAGAGGGCAGGAGAGGACAAGAGGGACAGCATCTTTCAGCAGGGACACCAACAAAACGCTCACTGAAATACAGCTCTAGGGTCAAAATGTAAGCACAAAGAACTTGTCTTGTGGCTTATACTATAAAAAGTGACACTCCTCTCACACTGCAGTGTGTTCTTACTCTTCTTATTAATGCCAGCACAGCTTGTTTAAGGCCAAATTAAGAATTTTTTCCAGCTTAAAAAGCCCATGTGAACAAAAGCAGCTTTAGAAAGGTTACACCAGATCCCTGATCCAGTCCATGTGGAGCCCCATAAACAGCTGGGACAGCAAATCTGCTACGCAGTATGGAGCACAAAACCCAGAAGCAGGTATTGCCAAACACTCTGTATTGTGAAAACACAGCCCCAGTCCCTCTTTGAACAAGTCTCCCGGGCGATACGGATCCAAGCTCCTAACACCACAAGGCTGACAACCGCATGCAACCGGCCATGACAAAACAGCAGCGGAGCACCCCGACCTTCAGCACGCTAGCAGGAGTCAGGCTAACAGCTGCCTGCTAAGGGGACAATCCCATTTTCAGGCACATTTACCCATTTCCTTGCATCAAAAGCAGCGATGGTGCAGCTCTGGGACAAGCTGGACTACCTCGCTGCTCTGATGGAGTTATTTTGCGTGCCACATCCTTTGAAGTGTTCAAGGCCAGGTTGGACGGGGCTTTGAGCAACCTGGTCTGGTGGAAGGTGTCCCTGCCCAGAGCAGGGAGGCTGGAACTAGATGATCTTTAAGGTCCCTTCCAACTCTAACTATTCTATGATTCTGTTTTCCCCTCTCTTTGTAGCTGTCAGCCAAAGCAGCAAGCTGATACACCTCGCTATGCCATCACAATGTGGATCCACTGAGTATAGACCCACAGGCAAGGGTGAGATGCTCTTCAGGATACAGGACGGTCCATGCCCGGTTTGCATCTCCCAGAGAGATGCAGCCTCACCTTTCGCCCTGACACTGGGGCCGACAAGCGCTCTGCCTGGCCAACGCTGCCAAGCTGCTTCAGCCAGGCGGGAACCACACTAAACCAGCACGGAACCCCACGTAAAGAGAAGAGAAAGAATTCGAGAAAAAGCTTTCCAATATCAATCCCTGATCGAGCACAGCAGCACAGAACCCGCGCCAGCACTGCAGACGGAGGGGAGCCAGCAGTTCAACTCTTTCAAGTCAGTCCTGCCAGCAAGCAGCCGAACGGGAATGTAAGGGTCTGCTTCACCAAAAGGCTACTCCAGCTTCAAGGAGGAGGACTGTAGCCTCTTTCAGGGCTTTAGTTTTTGATCTTTCTAGGTTACTTCATATTTGGCAATCCACAACATCTTTTTCTGTAATACTGTCTTCTCAAACATAAAAATTCTCCACTCAGACCAGAGATCCGCTAAAAGGATGCACAAAGATACAGTATTTTCTTCACTTCTCAAGCAACAGCATTATGAGAGCTCGAAATTAGCTTCAAGTCTTGTCCTACCTTCTGCTACAGCAGCCCACTTGGCCACTGTATTAAGACTTCTGGGAATACCTATTAATCACTTAATAGGCTAAGAGGCAACTGAGGTAGTGGTGTCTGTCCGACTTTTCTTTTTAAAGGTGACGACAGACAGGTTCCCCCTGCACTGAAGGATAAGTTATGCCATATTCATAAGGAATTAAAGGGGTCTGAAGTGACTATTGAGTGCCACAAGGCAAATCCAGCAAATATCGCTCACCAAAGGACAAGTAACCATGAAGAGCAAGAGGGTCTCGTTTCGTTTGTGGCTTCTCCATTTCCCCCAGCTTTCCAAAACAAGTTACTCTAGATCAGGCACCACCACCACCCCACCATCACAAAAAGAAAGCTGTTTTCCCACTGTGTACAAAACAGCACATTATTTAGGATTATACTTCAGAGACCAGCACTGTTGGCTCGGTGTATAATAACACAAATAAGGTGTGGGGGTTAAGCTGTTGGGCTTCAGCTTTCTCTAGCTGCAGCAGTATTTGTTCAACAAGTTCATTAAAAAAAAAAAAAAAGGGAAACACCAGCAGCATGACAAGCTCCTACCAGAAAAAACAGAGCTGCCTGCTTTCTCTGCTTGCCACATCCTAGATCTTGTATTTAAAACTTAACTAGTTGTTTCATTGACACAGAAGGAGAGGATTTGCCCTTGCTGGTAGGCAGCGCGGACAGCAATACAACCTGAGCTGGCATTACGCAGGGAGGACTGGAGACAGGGAGGGAGGCAGCACTAAGAGGCTTGGTTTGTATAATGTAAACCACACTTAAATACAAATGCAAAAACCTCTGGCATTAAGGATTGTTCTAATTTAAGGCAAGGCACACCAACAAGGCACCGGGTAACAGCTGCTCCGCGTTAATTGCCTGCATGCACACATTTACCTCGCAATTATTTGGGAGCAGTTATGGAGGACTAAATCACAGCATCTATCACAATGAGAGGTTAGCTACTGTGGAGCAGCTACATCCTCTAACTCAGCCATACAGGGTTAAAACGCCACCAAAATAATTTGATGTTTCAACCCTTGTTTGGACGCTAGTTCTGCTACAGCCCCATATCAGCCCCATCGCTGCTGTACGAGCCCTCGGCAATCACTGTGGACACTGGCTCCATGCAGCCTGTGGAAGTTAACAGAATATTTAAACACCACCAGATTACGCAGCACTGGTTTGTTATAGTTTCTGTTCCGAAACTGGATGGGCTTCTCATTTGGCACACAGGATTACCGTCTACGACTCTTGCACCACAAAGATTAGTTACAAACGGGCCACGATGCTGCTCAGACAGGATTACTACTTAGGCTCGAAGCTGCAGCAGGGAGAAGCGTGCTTTTACAAAGGGTATTTTCTGTTTACGAAGAAAAACGTTAATAAGTAAAGCAACCAGAAACAGATGGCGAGCAAGGGAAAAGCGAACCACGTTCAAACGCTCTGTTTTCCTCCAAACGCGGTTTGATGAAAGCTGAAACAGCAGATCTCGTTTACAACAGCCACCTATTCAATTTTACATGTTGCAGCTGAGGAAGACTGCCTCGAGCTCAGGGCAGCGAGCCTGTTGATATCCAGATAGGAACGACACCCGAGGAAAGCAGCCATTTTGTTGAAATTCTCAGGGCAATTTAAAAGAGACGCTGTCACAACTATCTCACTAACAAAACATTCATAATAAAGCTCTGCCTGGAGAGAAACAGTGATTTTATTTTTTTTAAGGCTAACAAAGCAGCCGAGTCGCAAATGTGCTTCAAACAGATCCCACTTCACCACTGCTTTTCACCAGAGGTATTTACATTTATTATCATTATCTATGGTGCCATACTCGGGCACGCCAATGCAAGAGGGAGATACAGGGACGGGAAACCCTGCAAGGCCTGGACTTTTCCAAAGAAGACTTATTAATTGAAATAAACCCTCTTAATTTAATAGAGTTTAAATGAACTGGAAGCTTGGTCACTAATATCTGAGTTGAATTCTTTTTGCTGTCAAAATAAGAAAGTATGAATTGGAAGGAGGAACCTGGATGCACTTAAATGTATAAGTGAATTATAAATTAAAGCTTATTGGGACATTAGCTTAAATCAGAATTTCCAATCAGCGTAATTTACTCAATGACAGTTTGCAGTACTCGATCCATTCATGTTTTCATCCATCAAGAAAAGATGCACAGGTAATTTCTGCAGTTATTACCAACAAAAGCATATTTTATAGTTCAGTTTCCCATCGTGTGCTGAGAGTAAGCTCCTGTTTCAATTTCAGCATTCCCTGCAGATTAAAACCATTGAAGAACTACTTAAGCTCAGTTCTCCAGCATAATCCTTTCCCACCTCCTCCAGACACGGTACTGAGGAAGTCTTCATTTTGTTTCTTTTCCATTTCATGGTTGGTTTTGTTTTCTAAACATGGCAGCTTTTGCATTTCAACAGTTTTCATCCCAACTGCACCACCTATATCCCAGTAACAGAGGCTTTTTTGGACTTGGTTTGGTTTTCTACACAATGGCTTTTGCACTCGTGAATCAAAGTAGTCACTCTAAAAACATTGGCTTTGCCCAAGCCTGAGACATCTGTAAGCGGTTCAAACCTCAGCAACATCCACAGCCATATTCCATGGGTGCGTAAGTGACACGAGACCGTATTTAAATTCCACAGCAGAAGGAAACCAACTAGTTTCACACTGGTTGACAGCAAAGAGTAAGAGTTTTACTTGGTGGAGGAGCAAAGGGCCATCAAAAGAACAGCTCAGAAGCTACTGCCTGTCTGAAACCAAGCAGCACAAATATTTGCTCCAGTAAAGCAGCATCTAGGGACAGCATGTCACACCACCACTGTAAATACTTAATCAATCAAAAAAAAACAGCCTTTCCCAATAGGAGAGCACCAAGTGGAAATTCCAGCTGCCCTCTGAGCACGTGCAGGATCAAACGGCATCTCCAAAGCTTGTCACCACACACACACCATGGAAGGAAGCATTAATGAAAGAATAACAAACATCACATTTTACATTAGCATGTAGAGTAAGAGCAACCTCACCATGAGAAGGTTTAAAAGATTTCTCCATAAATTAAGAGATTTTTGGCTTGCCTCAGCTGTAGCTCTCATCAACACCATCAGATGTGGTGCATGTTCTTCCCCACTCCTCTCCAGATGACTCTAGGTCATGGAGGTGATGCACAGGCAGACATGCCCTAAACCTCAAGACCGATACAAACAGGCAATACTCAATTGCATGAAGTGCCACCACCGAGCAGGAGCTCCCCCAAAAGTCTTCAATTGCTTGAAAACCCAACAGGTTTGCATTCTGACACTCCTTTCTGAAGGACAGCAGCTCCTTCTCCACCCACGACACAGAACAAGGGCAACCAACACAATAAAGCAGGCAACATACAGCTCCTTCCTCTGTCAGGTTATAACAAAGTGGACAAGAGCCTGAAATTCTGTAATAACTATGTCATCTGCTCTGTTTGAAGACCACTGCTCTTCACTTGCATCTCTCCCAGCCCCATACAGGTAACTTTAGAGCAGAGAGAGCAGAAAGTATTTTAAATCAGCTTTTAGCCCCAATCACCTTACAGTAAGGCTGTCATTGTAGGTTTGCATTTTTCGCTAGTGCACTGAGCAACCTTCATTTGTCAAGATCCATTCACATCTATTCTTTCAGGAGACAATTACAGGAAATCTTACAATCACAAAAACTCTAGCAGCTTAATAAAATTCCCAGGAACCGAATGGAGAAGATGAGATGTAAGTGTTGAGTACTTCCAGGATGTGATCTCCGAAAGAGGGTATCTTCAAACTTGCTAGGTTTTAACCACCACTGACTGAGCACTCTGAGAAGCTGCTGGAAAACTTTTGTGTAATCTAATATTCCCTGGCTTGATTACTGACAGAACTTAAGAGGGCTGCTGGGAGAAGAGGAGGACAGCAGCTAAACGGATCAGTCTGCCACCACCCATCCATACTCTCCTCCTCTGCCATCCCTTGAGGTTTGGGAGAGAATCACACCATGGTAGGTTTCTGCTGTTTGCCATCTCATGGTTTATGTGGCCAGTACAACACACACCAGTGGATCCCAGATACTTCTCAGCTTCCAAACACCTGTTATAAATAATACCAACAAAATCAGTACTACTCAATCTCTATGCACCCACTGAGGATATGATATTCGCATCCTACAGTCCCACTGAAGCCACACTAAGTGACTTTTTCAAATTACCCACCTCTGAATCACCCAAAAATTTACCTGTTTCCTGCTAGTGGCATTTCCAAGCAACTCCACACAAAGCCAAGCTACTTCCCTGCGACATCGCCAGTCACTGCTGTCAACCGCTGTCCTCCAGCTGGCATCTACCACTTCACTGTAACTTCCCATTAACACATCCATAGGCTTCAGCTTCGATGTTGATCATGTCCTTAGCTTCCTACATCTTTCTTCATCTCATTAACTTCCCTTCACACATCATCTCTTAATTTTGAAAATTAAGCTTTACAGAATTACTGAGTTAGTACCATTACATGACGGCACCAAATGGCAGCTTGATATTATGATCTCAGTTTGTAGTAACCTATCTGCACTTTACTGATCGTTTCTTGCTCTGATGAACATGCACTCTTTTAGCAGAGGAAGATAATAAAAAGCAACTTCGGTGAAAACTCTATTACTTCAGTTAATTGGTTCAAGAGACAGAAATGAAGCAGTCAGCTGCTTTACATTTTCTCTGAGCCTTTTGGAAAGTTTTCAGGTTAATGATTAGGAGCTGCAACAAAGATCCATTGTCTAACAAAGCTTTTAAAATCAGAAAAAAAAATACTAAAGCAACAACTTCGTCATGAATTAGCAAATTTGAAAATGCAAAAACTGAATTCACACTGTAATACTTCTAAATAAAAGAAGAACGGATGGATTCTCCATGCTGCTTAAGTGTGCTGGGCAGCACTGGCTCTCAGATGACTGCAGAAGCTCCACCACCAACTCAACACAACTTAGAAGCTGCGGGGCTATGGGCTACAACCAGTGAAGGTATTTTCTAATATTTCAGCTACGCTTGCTTCCATACCAGGAGATCTATGGTTTGATGACAGGACACAGAGAGATGTTAACCTTTATTTTATACATTTCATTTGAAGAAGATTTTGGCTTCTACTTCCTTTTGCTACAGTTCTGGAGTATAAAGTCAAACATTTAAAGAGCAAAGGCCCACGGGTGGAAAGGCCCTGTGAATTAGAGCAAGTTTTGCTGCTGTACGCTCCTTGGGGACTATGGAACAAGAGGTCTCCAAATGTACTCGCGTTCACAAACCATTTCTCACTTTTAATAAGGAGCACTATTGTTTCACTGCCCACAGAGGCAGTATCACCCAAAGTATTTCGCTCCTCCTGGTGTCTCCCACCACAAGAAATCCCAATGTATGAGCTCAGCAAATCTGTGTGAGCAACACGAGCCACAGCTATAGTTTCTGGAGTTACCGCTGAACAACTATAGCTGACTTACTGAGAGAGAAGCGGAGTGGGAGCACATGGGTGCCAGAGTACATTTCAGAATGGGTTTATTCAACCCATTGCCTCCTACTCATGAATTTGCAAAGACTTGCCTTAAAAAGAGTAGGAGAAGGTGATGACATCATTTCCATATAATTCTTCCAGTTTACTATTTCAGTAGCTCCTTAATATCTCCCATTGCGGAGGAAGAAAACAGCACACAGCACTGCAGTAAAGCTGTGGATGGGGTGATATTAAAAGCCCCAAAAGAGTTTTGGCTACCCTAAATGTAAAGGACCTGCAGGTTCTTGCAGGTAGAGTCCAGGTCCCTGGTAATCACCATCTTCCTCCTCATGCCAAACCTAAAGTCAACATCCAGTGCCTCACAGCGTTGCTTCTGGTAGGGTGAGACATCAATGAAACAAACAGATGTCTATTCAGAAAAAGCAGTAA
The DNA here is from genome assembly GCA_008711295.1 of Anarhynchus alexandrinus. Classification (NCBI taxonomy): domain Eukaryota; kingdom Metazoa; phylum Chordata; class Aves; order Charadriiformes; family Charadriidae; genus Anarhynchus; species Anarhynchus alexandrinus. The sequence continues at coordinate 1,137,803 of VUYV01000008.1, read as the reverse complement.
TAGACCTCCGTATCCCAATCACAAACAACATATAGTCATCTTCCCTGCTCATCCACACAATACTACTCACACAAGCGGTGTCCACAAAGCAGATTTCAGCCCCCTTCCCTCTTGACATTATACACCACTGCTCTTCCAGACACCCAGGCTCCGTTTTTCCCCTTCTATTGTACATGACCCCAACCCTATAAAAGTTCTCACCCCACTACACTTCTTTTTGACCCACCAGATAGTTACTGTGCTGTTCCCAGACATATACCACAAATGGATCCAGCTCCAAACAGGAGAACTGTTTGGTTTCCCCAGACCCCAATGGCAGAAGGCAACAGCATTTGATACTTTTAGCCCTGCACGATCTCTCAGACCAACAGTCTCTAGGAAAACTAGAAAAGACACATTGGGTATGGTTTCAATTCTGGTCTCAAACCAATATGACAACTCACCAGTGCAGAGCTTGAAGAAAATATACTATGTTGGCTCAAGAGGAATGCAAAAGCACACTTTGCTACAGAAAGAAATTATGCTAAACAAAGGCAGAGGAGTTTAGTGACTGGGCAATATATACCAAAAACCCTCGACTTAGCCCAAAAGCAAGGTTGGTCGGAACCAGGTAAGAAATCTCCTCCCTTGCACAAGATTTTAGAGACAGCAAGCAAGACTCTAGAAACCCAGAACGGCTTAGCTGTGCACCGACTCTATTTTTGCCTATGAGATAAAGTAACAGCTCCTTGGATTATCATTTAACTTGGAAATAGGGCAGTAAAACATGCTTTTCAGAGTCTACTCCAAAGAAGCTGCATCCCATCGTCACCAGACCAAGAAGGAGCAGCTCAGAAAGTATTTACTTCAGCAGCAATACAAGCTCATGCAACCACTGGCTCCGGGGCCTCCCGCTGATGATCAGTGATGGGAGCACGACTGCTTCCCCAGCTACGAGCAAACCAGACAGAGGAACCAACCTGGGTTAAGGTGGACACTGGCTTATTATAATCCAGATGGGGATCACCGTGTGGCCAGACAGCTGAGTTGGCACAACTCAGACAACAGGGACTTGCTTCCCAGAAATTTGATTGTGAAATCAGTCTGCTGCAAGCCACGTTGTCAGGCACGTCAAAGTTGGGTCTTCCCCATGTCAACAGACTCTGCAAATCATCTTGTCCCAAAGACTTTAAAGCATTTATCAGGGTATAATTCACAATCAGAGGTCCCATGCTTCTCCTCCATCATCCCACCGGCAACTTTAGCTTTCATCTCTGAAAGCAAAATCCAGAAAGATCGTTTGTCATCAAGAAGATGAATGCAACAGTTTGTCATCTTTCTTCCAAAAGCTTCCCCCATTTGCAAGACAGATCTCGAGGGAGGTGGCTGCTCAGAGAAGCAGGACCTGGCTCTATCTATATCATTATTACAGTGCCTGGCAGCTGGGCTACCAAACATAAGATTTTTGATAGTAAACTGTGGGAATCCTGCCAATCTCAACAAAGATGTGTCCTCAACGTAACCAAGTCATGAGGGCAGCAAGACAGAAAAACACTTTTTCAGTCTTTTATTAGTCAATGTTGGAAAGACTAGAAGTGGCATGTGTCAGGTCAGCTACCCATCAAGTTAATAAAAGGAAAACAACCCAAAGCACCGCGTTTGGGTTTCAGGGGAATGCTTTCTTCAGTGACTCAACTTCTGAATGAACTGTGTATTTCTGGGAAAGTACAGGTCTGCTGATGTGAGCTACAGAAACTGTCCTGGTTGCAGGCAGAAACAGGAAAGGAATAAAGCCGAAAAAGGAACTGCTTTTTCCTCTAAATAATTTTATAGAAGTCTGAGGTGTCTCAAAAAAAAACAACACACCAGCTTTCCCTGCTTTGTCTTCTTCACTCAAATACGTATCCATAAATTAATTTCACTCTTCCACCATAGTCAGCATTGTACACTGCCAGATACTGGGCCAGAGCCAGGTTCACCCAAAGGGCTGAACCCTGTGGGCTCGTTCACAGAACAGTATCTGACCGAAAAATGTCTACTCCAGTTAAAAAAAAAAGAGACACCTGTGAAGTCCTTCCTAGGAGAGTATCCTACAGTAAGTATTTCGTGATGTCAAAAGACTTTTTTTTTTTCCCCCCTAGGATAACTTGAAGAAATAACCCTACCATGGCATACTTGAAGAAATCAGGCAGACTCTGAAAGGATGAGAATATTTTTGACACTCAACATCACAGCAATACTGGGAAGGGTAAATTCCCAATAACTTGTGCTCTTTTTCCATAGAAATTTCCATAGCAGGCCTGTCTGTAGGCTCAAACATGTGCCAAGAAAACAACTACTGAATTTCCTGGATTAAGTTGTGTAAGTTCTCTGCAAAGGCATCTCAAATTGTCCTTTTCTTGGTCTCAAAGGTCCTTCCAGATGATGATTAAATACAGACTGTCCTCTCTTTAGACAGTGTGCAAGCAGAGGACCAGACCCCAAGGATGTTCAGCATAAGTGTGTCTCTCAAATGCTGTTTAAGTCTCCAATTGTTGGGCAATCTGTCTCCTACTCACTTTTGCTACTGGGCACTAATGGAGAACATCTGTTCTCAAAGACAGACAGATAAATTGTTTATCCCAGAAGAAAGATACAATCCAGGCAAACTGTACACCACCTCAAGACAACTGCCATTGAATTGATTCCTCAAAATCAGTTGTTTCCAGGATAACCCCTGACTGCGAACAGAGCTTTACCCCGAAGTGCACCGCCAGCACAAACACATGGTTCTTCTCACCCAGCGGTTATTGCAGTGCTTGATTACACAGCATTTTCCTCTTCTGACAAGAATGAGAGCAAAAGGACAGGCTACCTCCTGCAGCAGAGGCCAGAGCTCTCAGACTTGCAGGTACTTGGGGGGAAATACTCACTATGCAAAAATCTTAAAGTAACATGCCTGGGCCCTGAATCCTGACTTCTACTTCAGAACATTATAATTAACATTTTCCAACAAATATATGGACAGGGAGAAGAAAATGGTAAGGCACAGTAATTGCTTCCATAAGCACAATGAAGTAGCACCCACAAAGATCAGAAAGTTAAAGATCTACCATGAAAACTAAACGAAAGCCATCCCAATTAAAAGCTTCTCTCAGGGCAATGGCCAGATTAGCTCAAATGCATTTTGATACACAGTCACTGGTGGCATGCAACAGTTAACCCCTTCAGAGACAATGTGACTGATGAGAAACACAGGCTTCACTGAAGCATTTTTAGCCAGTGGCACTTCACAAGAGTATTAGAGAATTTTTATGAAGGAAAAAAAGAAATCCTTAACATTCTTCCATCTTATCTTTTTCCTCCGGGCCTCAAGTTTGGTGAGCATCTAAACACCAGGTATTTCTCTTCACTTCTCTGTCCCTTATTGCTTCTGATTTTGTCCCTTCCTCAAAGCAGCACCCGCTTTTAGGAACCATTCCCTCTCTGGCACACTTCACTTGAACAGAGAGGAAATTTTACCCACTCACCGAAGCAGCAACACAAATAGTACTTTAGGAAAGAAAAAAACCAAACCAAAACAAAACACCTCCCTTGGGCTGACTTCATCTCCCCATCGCTGCACAAAGGCCCTAAACTTGTTTACTGTCACATACCTGGCTAAACGAAACACTTTGGGTACACAAATTCTGTACCATGTCACAGCAGTCAGTCATCAGGAAGCACGGATTTAACGAGCTTCCCCATTTAGCAATCCAGCTCCAGAACTGGATCCCAGTTCTTTACCACCACCTTCTCATTTTCCAATGGCAGACCTTGCCCATGTATCATCTCCGCATCATTCAGCAGAAAGACAGATGTCTTGCCAAATTGCAATGCAATACAAAACAGGAAGAGCTTAACCCTTTGAAGTATTTACCAGCAAATTATGTTTTGTACACACATGATGTCACCTTGACAAACAGGCAGTAAATCTACCCCAGCGATGCCTATGCCTTTGTCTACAACCCTCAATCAAGTAGAAAAAAAAATATATATATATATAATTTAGCCATCTTAACACTTTTAAACTAGCCAGGCCCAGGAAATCATTGCCAGTACAGCAGTGTCTTGGGGATGTAATCTTTGGCAAAAGCTCCAGAGCAGATGTGGTTATAGCTTATATCGCTTCCCTGCACAAAAGCAGCTATACCTGCAGAAGCACTTTTTTTCTGCTGGCAGAAGCTGCATCTGCACTAGGAAAATCTGCCAGCATCCTTTTCCCAACAAGTCTCTTCTAGCTCAGACCATTTTTTAATGATGACTTTGCAGTTTATTTACCATACTCTGCTCATTTAGTCTTACTTAGTTTTACAGCCAACAAAACAGAGCCCTGGCAACATCCTATTTTATGAGCGGGATTTCCACTAGAAGCAGTAATTTTGCCTGTTTACACCCCAAAACTTTTTCCTCCGAGGGCTCCACAGAAGCCACCTTTGAAGAAATGATATTCTGATGGCAGGAAGAGTTCAGCAATTCTCTTCTTCGTTCTCACTCCCATCCTTTAACAAGATATACCTAAAATTGTAATTGCAGTCTCTAACTGCTGCAGGTATTTTTAACCAACCACCTGAGCTCCCTTGAGGTAAGAAAAAACACTCTGTTGGGATTCAATATAGAAATTACAAAACACAAGCCATATTACAGCAGGGGAGAATAGGAAACCTCCAACTTTTTCACCATTTTCTCATTTAAGGGCTTTAAAGACTTGCCTCTACACAAACTTGCACTCATTTGACCTGCAGTGTTTCTACAGCAGTTGAGTTAAGCCAGCAAGAATGTGCATCAGACCCTCCAAAGCACCTGCAGCATCTCCCTTTCGGTGTGGAGCAGGAAACAAACTTGGACACGCAATTTTGTATTTGATGGACTGTGCACTAGCTGACAAAGATATCCCTTCTTTCTTTCCTGTTAAAATATTACTACTGATCATCAGACACCGGGCTTCTGCAAGAGGAGGAAAAAAAAAAACAACAACCACCTAATCAGTCCTGCTTTATAACTGATGTGAGGGCTAGCAATATGAATAATTACACTAATGACTGGCAGAAATTTAAGTGCACTTAGAGGCACCCAGCCTCTTCCAAAGCATAGTGCTGCCTGATTGTGGAGATACCCTGGCAAGCGATAGCAGGACACCCATCAGGGGAATTACACCACGGGACACAAGAATGACAGAGATCCCAAGCATCTCTGAGCACCCTCCCTCCGGATAGCTGCCCTATCAGCCATCCCTAAAGACAGCTCCAAGCCTTTGCACTCTGTTCCCCTCCTAGAAGCTACCACCCCAGCTAAAAATCAGTAACCCCCAAAGTGGATTAATGACACAAAGTAGATGAGAGATTCAGAAATTAAGAAAGCCAGACAAGAAGCAAGCATTTTATCAGTTTCTCAAGCATCGTTACCAGTTTCTATACATTCTCCAAACCCATTTCCAGTACCTCAATGCTGAATTCCCAATTGAAGGCAAAGTATCTTAAATTTCTAAACCACCATAGTCCAAGACCTGTACCACATTATACCAGATCTTCGCTGTCATATAGAACTCCACTTGCATTAACTATCAGCTGTCATCGTCCAACATAAAAATGCAGCAGAGCACATTTTCAAGTATTAATTTCAGCTCTCAACAATACAAATAAGGAAGTTTCAAACACATCATTTTACCAAGTAAAATAAAGAGAAGGGTTATTACAGAACATGCTAATGGATATATAAAATAGGTACAAATCAAAGACTACCCCCTCAATTTGCTCAGCCAGCCTTTCAAGCATCACAGAAGTATTACTAACTACCAAAACAAAGACGTCCGACACAGTTGTTCGTCAGATCTTCATAGTACGTAGAAATTGTTACTTATTTTCCTGCATGCATACTAGATGGGATTTTACCTTAAAGACCTTCCACTTCACACAAAACCAAACTTCACATTAACAGCATCTGTTGAGATCACTTATTCAGACGAAGAAGAATGCAGAATGAGAACTCTCCTTTAAGACAAGGACTTATGGTCAGCAGAGGCTTACTAGAGCCTATCAGAGCTCCCAGAAGAGAAATAAAGCTGCTAACGAAGTGCTGGAGTGTTGTTCTTCCTATTTTTTTTTTTAATAAAAAGTTGCTGTTCAGCCTAGTTTTAATATACATTGATCAGCAAAGCTCTGTCACTTCTATACACCTACTCTGGAGTCTAACCTTGTCAGGCCTTTGGAGGTTTCTCCTTTGGTCACCCCTTGGAGACACGGCTCTCCCACACATTCTCCCTTCTTCCCAGAAGAGGTCCTTAACTCCTCTTCCTTCCAGACCATTCCTTCCACCTCCCTATTTCTCAGATTCCTGAGCCTGACTAGGATGTAGTTAATTAGGAGTTAACTTATTCTTAAGTTATTCTTCCCACACAGGAGAGCTCATTGCAAGGAAGACTGTTTATTTTTGTGAATTCTCCTGTTTTCCCCTAATCCCTCTCGGCATTTCTATCTGCCAGACAAAGAAATGCTGATTGCGTTTGTATTTTGTTACACAAGAACACATGCAATCCAAAGTTATCAGCTGCAGAGGGGATCACAGTTCTGAAAAACTACCCAGAGCTCTTTCAAAAGTTAAATACGCACCTATAATTATATGTGCACCCAAAACAGGCCACAAAAACATTGTCTTTGGGTGTAGATACACACACATTTCTCTTGCTGACAGTACAGAGTTGAGCAATTCAACCACCATCACTTCTGACAAACGGAGGAAAGCAACTGCTCGTGGGGTCAAACAGTGGGCTGACCGATAAGAGTAGAGAGGAGGCACGTTTCATCAGGGTTCACTGATCCCATTCATTTTTTGGCCCTGCAAACAGCTGCAGCCACGCAGCGAGTGAATGGCCCAAGCCAAGAGCAGCGTGCACCTAGCCATGCCTGCCCCTACGTCAGGTTGCAGGTGTACATGGTGCCGCACCCCTGCATCTCAAAAAGCATTGCTTGGATGAGTAGCAGATACCTAAAGAAACTCAAAGCATCAGAACAGCTTGAGTTTGTTTCAAGCCAAGCAGCAATGGGAGCCTACCGACAACACTCCATACCACCTTAGCTCAGAAAACCAAAGAAAAACCCTAAAAGGAAGTTAACCGGAGTAAAGTACTTCACTATTCACAGTAACTATTTCACTAGTTTCCACACATAGGTCAAAGCAGCACAGGAATGGTAAAGTCAAGTGTTTCCTGCCGTGATTTTTGTATCATGCACTTGTTCAAATACCAGCTACTTCCTCTGTGGCTCTGAAGAAGTTTTTACTAAAGTAAACGGGTCAAACACACCTTGCCAGCATCGTACACTTACAGGGCTTGCTCACCACGTTCCTGCGGAGGTTGACCTAGCTTACTAATACCAGGCAGGAAGCAGAAACCTTCAGAACCACTTAAAAATTTCATTTCTTTATCTTGGAAGAAAGTCTCTTCATGCTTTCTCCTTAATAGGAATAGGCAGACATAAGTTTTTAAAAAAATAACCTTTGAACTAACACCCAAAGTCAGTTATTTTGCCAGTGGACTACTTTCAGGTGCAATTATAACAATTTTTCTGGTTCTACGTTTTTAGTGCACGTTCTCCACTTCAAGAGGACTTTAACTGTGCCCAAGCAGAATGTTCTGGGCAGGAACTCCTACTCTATCCTGCTTATCCGCTGGAAAACAAGAGTTTAGAGTCTGTATCCCTCATCTGGTGAAACAACACACAAAACATTACTCCATCAAGCACAGACAAATTTTCTGAAGGGCCATAAAAGCAATAAGCAAATATCCAAGCTTTTAATTTCCAACGTTGGGGATTACCTCCCTCCAGCTCCCAAATTCCTCAAATCGCAAAGCAATCAAACCTTGATCTTCTGTGAAGTAACACACACCCTTCCCCACACGTAAAGGCACGTTCATGGTGTCTGAGAACGTGGAGGGTGCCTCAGACCAGGAAGTCAGGCAGATAATCGCCTAAGTCCTAAGAAAAACCTTTTCTCTTTCACACCTTTACATTTCAGCTGCAAGTACTTTCTCAGAAGACCTGGGGTTTTTTGAAGCAGACGGCCAGGACACGATCCTTGCACTGCTCGTCCCCGGAAATGAGAGGTGGCACATGGTGCTCTGGGATGTGAGAGTTTTAACTGAGGAAGATACAAAGCCAAGAATGCTTTGAAAAGGTTGGAAGGAAAGAACTTAATATGCCAGCATGGGTAAGTGGGCACCAGCTAGAAACCATCAGTAGCACAGGAAAAGGCCAAGAAGCCGAGTTTTAGGTAGGAACGTAGACTACCACCCAGTTACTCCTACATTATGGCCAAGAACAACCTGCTTATGGGGGCTCTCAATTCTTCCGCTGTCCCCAGCAGCAGTATTTGGTTCCTCTTCCCCAATATATCCATAGAGGACTACAACCTCTTGCCATCACACAGACATGCCACAGTCCGGCAACACAGAGAGGCATACTCCATAAAACAGCCATGGAGAAGTGGCGCTTGACACTTAAGCTGTCTGGGCTCCATGCTTGTCCAAAGGGAGGCCACCAAAGGAATACACATGTCCCTCCTAAGCCAGTTTTTAGAGGTTTTTTTTCTTCTTTACTAGGTGGTGGCAATGCCTACCAACCAGGTACCCCACCAGCTCACAAATGCTGCCCAAAACAACTGGCGACACCACTAGCAATGCCAAAAGGCACCACGATTGCCAACACGCTTGCACAAAGTAAGCCAACATGTGCAGGAGCAGGCAGCTCAGCTACAATGGGAAGCAGCAATTTTTTTGAGAAGTATTTATAGGGCTTATTAGCTTCTTCCTTGTTCCAAGTGACTTCCATACTGGTGAAAATTTTCTACATAAGACTTCGGTTCTGAAATGATTCCTGACATTTGGCAAAAAGTTCTCAGTCCCTAAAAAGAGACAAAAGACTTGACACAGACAGTCGTGTTTGAGCGTTATGTACATACAGTGGTTCAAACCCACACCACAATGTACTACTCTGAATACCAAAAATAATTACTCAGCAGTGCTATGCCATGTAAACAAGGGACCTCTTTTGAAAGAGTGCTTGTAGTTATACGGACATTTCAAATTCTAAAAAGGCACCGACTTGTGAGGAACAAACGCTACCAAACTAAGTTACATGTGAAACTCAACTACTGAGGAAGCCTCGAATAGCAGTTTTCAAAGCATTCATTTAAACAGTATTTCCACCACAGCTCAAGATCGAAAGTTAAAAGCAAGCTAAGGAATCAAACACAGGCCAGACACACTCAAAGTTTTCAACGTTCCCAACAGCAAACACCTGGGGAGGTGAAGATATTTAAATATTAGCAGAATTTCCATGATAAAATTTTAAGGAGTAATTTTTTTCCCCTCCAGTTCACACAGAGTTGGTCACTTCTTCATCACGCTGGAGCCTCCTGCAGCGATATCCTACACGAGCTCGGCAGACCTCTCAAACATGCAGGCATCTGTATTCTGGGCTGCACTCAAATGCACCATTTGGCATTACTGAGTAGCTACAAACCCTCTCTGTGTGTTTTACAATAAATGAGGCTACAATTTTCTTGCAACTGCTGAAGCTACTGAATGACTTCATGAAATTCAGCAGCATTATATGCCTATATACACGCAAAAGCCTCCAAACATTCTTTACGGCTGCCAATAATACAGCATAGCCAGCCACAAACAAGAGCAAACATCGCTTGCAATATTTTTAGGGCCCTCTAACTCCAAAAGTAATAGAAGTCCAAAGGACTGGAAGCATGACCCCAAACAGGTAAGTTGCAGGCTGAAACACATGGAGAGGACTTTTAGCCTCCACAGTTACTTCCCATGGAAAGCAACTGCTCTCATGACAAATTTTGGATTCTTTTCCCAGTTACCAACCGTTCAAAACGGTCTGTCTTAAGTGGAGGAATGAGCAGCTACGTTCTCCAAAAAGAAAAGGCTCCTACAAGTTATTTCTGCATGAAAACCTTGACTCACTATTAAAACAGAAGCGCAGTTTGGAGTTTAACGATCACTTCCTTGAATTGCTCTGTTACATTTGACACCAAACAGCAGAACCACATTCTTGTTTACTTTATCTTATTCATGGAGTAAAGGAGAAGAGAGATTATTTTCAAAATAGAAAACTGAAACCAATTCAACAGGTGCCAAGGACACTTGGGGAGGTGTTGTACAGGGAGCTACTTTTAACTTACGAGTGAACAGCATCACTTTGAACAAATGTTGAAGCCTTCCAGGTCTCAGTTTTAATCACAAGAAGCAGAGACTGTCAAACTGAAATTCTGTGCACCATGCTCCTAAATTTAACGTTGCTTGCCAAACAGCGCTGAGGAAGAAATGGGAAATATTCCTGAATAGACACAGGACTGCCCTATACTTCTACATCCTATCACAGGAACACAAAGAGCATCAGAGGTTTGGGGTTTATTTCCTATTACGAACTTTAACTCATGCAAGGCTAGAAGTAAGGAGTCAGAGCTTGAGAGAAGTATAAAAGTGTAAGCCATAGTTTTATTTTTAATTATGCTTTTAACACCCAGAAACAGCTATTGTTTCACATTGAGGACCACAAACACTGCAGTCTCAATTCTGACTTCTCCGTGGCACACCAGTTACCAATTTAGAGCAGAAATAACGCTTCTACTTTGCATGGCAAGTGTGGTCCTGCTTACTAAAATTGAACCCACAGGGAATAGCAATAACTGTATTTACTATTTGTTTCTCACTTTTAGAAGCAAATGTTTAAAAGTAGCTAAAAAACAAAAGCTTGTTTTCAGTTTCATTTTGAAAACATCCCCAACACATGCCAGTCCCCATCTGCATCAACAAGGCCCCTGAGAGAAGGCTGCCTTGTTGTGATTTTTTTGCAAAATTATGTTGAGACAAAAGAAACCAGCATCAAATTTTATTTTTTACTCATGGCCAGCCATGAGATTTACATTTGGCCTAACAGAAACGGAAATCTAAAGCACTAAGCAAATGGGTCATTTAAGTACAAAGTTTAAATTACCCTGGAGACCTGACAGATAGAACAAGACTTTTCTACCTGGTAACGCTGAAATTTATCATAGTTCTGGAAAAAAAAGTCTATTATATTCAGAATTACATGTCTTGGCAGTCAGGGAACAGATACCATGTCATTTGCAAAAGCCTTGCAGTGATCGCTTATACGAGATTTCAGGAATGCTTTGTCACAGTGAAGTTTACTCCATTCCTTGGAAATATTAAATGCATTCCTACCATAATGAAACACCTTATAAATGCCACGTGACAGAAACACGGAGTTTAACAAAGCATTTCCTTCCAGCATCATAACATTTAGGGCCCCAACAGGAATTTTATTATCAAATAACTAACCACACAATAAGTTAGAGGCTTGCAAATTCACCTTGTGCAGGCAGCGCAAGCGGACCCAAATGCAAGAAGCATCAGCCTGAAGTGCTTCCGCCCACGGACTCCTACCTAATGCTTGTCAAGAAGCTTCAAGTACTCCGAGTCTTCAAGATGTCATCTCTAACATTAAATAGAGTTTTAAGCACGACCCTGTACAACAGCAGCAACTCCCCGTGCTCACTGGCAAGTCATTCCTATTTCAGACAACATTTTTGGAACATCCTGCCCATACCACTGAATTACACCACCACCAGGGAAATTTCTTAAGTTATGACTGGAAATTAGTACTTTTTGTCCAAGCAAGTAAAGCCACTGTTTAATAAGACCCTTTTTGCCAAGCAACAATGGGTTCGCACTTGCCATAACAGAGCACTATTTAACCACAGAGCCGCAGCATTCTGGGGGATATCTGCACCGCCTCAACGCTGCCGGCCTCTCGAAAAAGACACTCCTCAACAGATTTAACAAATACAGCATTGTCACTTAGGAGCAGCCTGGGGTTTTGTCTGATTTTAACAGCAAAGCTTTCACCCAGGAAGGACCTGACCATACTTCCAAAGAGGTTATCCAGCTTTGTCATCTAAATGAGAAACCAACATTCAGTATAAATGCTCCAGTGTCACACATTACCTGCTCTACTCTGAAGAACGTTATTTTAAAGGCTACAGTAAAGAGAAAAGGTATTTTTGAGCTAGATTAACTGTTATTGGATCCAGTGACGCCACCTTCTTCCAGAGAAGGTCCACGTTTGAAGCTCGACACACTCACAACCATGTGGCAGGTTGGGCACAACACCTGGCCACATCCAGGATTCTGCTCCCTGCTGCCAGGTGGGGGAAAAAAAAAAAGAAGAGGCTCAACTCTCTTTTCTGTGCTTTGTTTTAAACATCAACCACCTCGGAGCTTCATCAGGGTATTTCCAACACCTCGCCACTACAAAGTCCAGAAAGAACGAGTATGGTCAGTGACATCACAGTGTCACCACTGGAATGCTCCAGAAAAAGGTGACCAAAAAGGGGAAGTGAATCCAACTCAGAAACACTGAAATCGCACAAGCTTGCACCAAGGCAAAGGGAACACTGGGCCAACAAGGCTAGAGAGATGCAGATCATCATGTGCTCTATTCAGAGCAGAAATAAACATGCTATTCTGAATATTTTTCAAGTTTATTTTCAGAAAATCTAGAGCAAAGATGGAAATAGCAATCCAATATAAAAAAAAAAATAACGATGGCAGAAAATTATTTGGACAGAAGTTCAGAGAGGAAGAATATGGAGAAGACGTTCAACTGTGGGAAAATGCCTTTAAGAGAAAGCCTTTTGTTCAACACCACCTTTATGTCTAGGTTTTTACAGTTAGTCGGCAAGCTATTCTGCCACAGTGGCTGGAAAACCACCAGAAATCCGCCTGTTTACTTTAACAAAAACTCCAAATAACATGTCGAATGATTCTCTGTGTAATTATAGTGATATAATGGGAGTGATACTCTGATCTGAGGTAGGGTTTAAAAGTCCCAGCCAAATCACCAGCACAAGGTTAAGGGACTTATTCATACCCCTATTTTTGCATTCGGAGAGGAATGGGAATTCTTGTTGTGCAGTACAGAGTCAAACCAGATTATGAGCACAAATGCTAAATACTTTGCAAAAATCATCATTAAACGCCTGAAAACCCACTTCTGCTCAGACAAGAAAGAGTAAATGCAAAATATTCTGAATATATAAGTCATTCTGAAACCTCCCTAGTTCACTGCAAGTTCAGTAGCCTTAGAAGACCAGACGATAAAAAAAAGGTAACAGCTCGGTGCCGAGTGGCCATCTTCAAGAGCCCATTGCAGGCTGCAGTGTGAATTACAGGCTCTGTAACCAGTAAGTTCACCACAAGGTAGCTACTACTTCTGCAAAGTCTTCATCAGATCAACTTGTATTTGGAAATGACTAAACGGACAGGAGAATAAATTTAATGCAGTCCCTTCAACTAGTATTACTATCAGCTAATAAACTGTTCAAATGCGGTGTTTTAATATGGACAAAGGCCATTTAATACGGACGCTTATACCTGCCGTGGCTCAGATATCCCCTTGCAGACACTTCATGGCTCACTGATACCTTTTCATTTCACTGCAGCTGCAAAGATGATCAACTGAAAAACAAAATCCTATTTATACCTTGCTTCTGAGCAGAAAACAGTAACTTTGCTGATTGGAGGGTGCAAAAGCTACAGCTGAAGTTTTTGGGTATGAGGTACCTCTGCATCACATCCTCGCTCATACAAATAAGTTCCCAAGCACTAAGAACCGTAACTGCAACCATCACCCTTTGATACCAAGAACCCAACGTAAATACACAGAGACCAAAGCCATCCAGTACTTGACTGGAATAAGTGAATCACAGCGCTGCAACCGAGGATCCGCAGCAGGATCCTGAGCCAATGTGACTCCAGAAAAGGTTTACTGAACCAGAAAAGCAGCAGCAGCAATCCTGGTTGGGCGCCAAAAGCAAGGAAATAAACAGAACAGAGCCCTGGAAGATTTCACCACCACCAACAGAAGCTGCGATGAGCAAATACTGAGGCATCAACTGAACTGGGTTCACTTACCTCTGAACAGCCTAGAAATCTAATGGCAGTAATGGCATTTAAAAGCAATTCAGAGCAACTGAATGTTTTTCTACCCTCTTCTGACACATTCCAGCACTTAAGCTGATTTTAGGTCCTGAGTTTACCCATGACATTCTAAACAAACTGCCTTTCTGCACTCTGCTCTGCTAAACCAGGAATAACTACTGCAAACCTAACACAAGTAACTAAAGCATGGGCAGCAGCCATGGCAGTTCTGTGTAGGTGGTTTGCAGAGCCCAATGCAGGCAAGTCCATCGCAGGATCGAGACTCCCACCACCACCCCAGATACAGGAGCAGGAGAGGGGTCTTTCTACCTATATTGACTTCTCTCTGCTAGTTCTGCAACTCAGAGGTCAAGCACACAAGTCGTGCAGCTCAAGGGCAGCATAAGAGTGGGAAAAAAACCCACAGACCAGAAATCAGGACCTTGTCTAAGAAATCGGTTCATGAAGAACATGTAGGCAAGTCCACCATGCCGGCCGGGTCTGGAAAATGCATGAGCAGGAATACTCACTACTCACTGGCAAGAACTTTTCCACCACTTTGCTTATGCAAAGATAGGACGAATGGTAGAAGCTGTTCAACACAATCAGTACGGATCGTGATTTTTGCAGTTTTAGTCATTAAATACAGACTCACCATTTTAATCGCAATTTCAAAGAGTAAAAACTTTAAGATACCAATTGTTTGCCTGTCTACTTGTTATTTGTTTCCCTCCTTATGTTAGGATCAATAACTGGTAGCAAAGAAAAAGCTGTACTTAACCATGAGATCCTCTTTAACTGCAGGGTAATCAGCTAATCTAGACAGACTCCTTTATTCAGCTTTACATATACAGTACTATTATTAAAGTTATAAACTTTAATTTCTTCAGAAATGCCATTTACTAATTTAGTATGCAAATACTTTTACAGTTGTTTGCATCTAGCTCCCTATAAACTACAATGGATTTATAGCACATAAAGCAACATTTTAAAGCTGCAATTATAGCCAGTGTAGAGCACAGAATAGTTGGGCAAAAGCTTTCTCTTAAGCATCTCATATTTGAACGGATTTACCAACACTGGAAGTACATACACCTAGCAAAACAACCCCTTTCTGGGCACTGTGTCCTTCAATATTTAATATCCATAGATTTCACTTTCTCACACTATTCCTGTTTGCCTATTGGAAAAGGAGAAGCGTTTTCTATATAACTCTGAATCCTATCAAGTAAACGGGAACAAAAGAAAACCCACGCACTCTGGTCACCCATAGAAAAAGTGAATGGCATCAGAAACTTTACGGTGAGCTGGAGCAAAACCTTGCCATAAACATTCAGAAAGGGATGCTAAATACTTTCAGTGGCTTGATAATTCCCAAAATCTCAAGAGCCAACAGATAAGACTTAGACACTTTTCTCTGAAGACAGGAAATGTTATTCTGAGCTCGATTTCAATTTTAAAGTGCTGCGCTTAAAAACTGTGGGTAAAAAAAAAAGTTATCATTTTGAAGCGATCGCTCCTGGTCTGTGCTGGAAATGAACATGACGAGGTTCAACCCCATAAGCAGGAGCGCGTTTCTATGAGCGCGTTTCTATGTGGCGGGGGGGG
>VUYV01000008.1:1098685-1122070 GCA_008711295.1 Anarhynchus alexandrinus | reverse complement strand
CCCCAGCCAGCATGAAGACGGAGGGGGAGAAAGGCAAAACACAGATTACAGCCCACCGGCTGGAGACCACACAAAGAAAAGAGGAGCCCTTTTTAAAGGCAAGGGCCGCGTTCCCGACGCTTCCAGGGCAGGAAGCGAGCTCCCGGCCTGCCCGAAGGAGCCTCCCCGGGGGAAGGGGGTGCCGAGGAGCCCCCTTCTCCCCCGAGGGTGGCGGTTAGAGGCTCCCTCAGAGCGCGAGGGGGGGGTCTGGCCCGCAGGAGGGCCGGGCNCCTGGATGACCTCGTTGACCTCGCGGATGCACTCCACCATGTGCTGCAGGATCTGCTCGGCTGTCAGCACCTCGTAGCGATAATCCTCCTCCTGCTCGGGACCGCCGCCACCTCCGGGGCCCGGCCCGCCGCCCAGGCCGCCTCCACCACCGCCGCCGCCGGGGCCCAGCCCTCCCGTTTCACCGCCTAACAGCCCGTCGCGCTCTCCGCCGACGCGCAGCCCGGGCTCCACCAGCTCCACCTCGCCCAGGTCCAGGTTATCGTCGGGCTCGTCCTCCTCCTCGTCCTCCTCCGCGCCGCTGTCCTCGCTGCACTCCTCGTCCTCGTCGAACTCGTAGTTGTAACCCTCGTCNACGTGCCGCGCGCCGCGCCTGCGCGGCGGCCGCCATCTCCCCTTCGCCGCGCTGGCGGCCATCTTGAGTGCGCGCCACAAACACACCCCCACCCCCCCCACACACACACACCCGCGCCGGCGCCATCTTGAGTGCGGCGCGGCGCCATCTTGAGTGTGGCGGGTGGAAGAGGGAGGCGGGGGGGGAGGGGAATTTATCGGCTTCACCGGCTTCCCCCGCTACTGAGCCGGGTTTGGGCGCCGCGGGGCGGCGGGGATGTGTGGTGGAGGTCGGGGCGCGGAGCCCTCCTGAGGTGTCCTGTCAGCCGAGCATGGAAACACGTTGCCATTGCGTAGAAAGTGGTGCGGCGCCTGTGGGGAGCAACTTGTGAGGGAAATGTGAGGCAAAATAGGTTGTTCTGCCTTTGTTCAGACTAAAATCGCACTGAGACCCTCCAGGCAGAAGTTCGTGTGAAACCATGGGATAAACACGTGCCCGCCATCCCCAGTGGGGACTCTAGCAGTGCCGGGTGGCATCTCTGAACTCCAGCTCTGCCTTCTGGTCAGCAGAGATAATACTAACCAGTTTTTCACAAGGGTGCCAGGCTTGGTTCCCTTTCTTCTCTGCTAATTTGGCATTTTTCAGGGGGGAAGAATACATGAGTGGCTTCATCACCAGACAGACCTTGTTCCCTCCCGCAGACGGCTGGGACCAAGCCTACCATCAGCAAGCCATGGGTCAGCGCCATTCCCAGGTGGCCTCATCCCTGCTAGGGCCTCTCGCTTGGACACCAAGCCGCTGGTGAAGGGCAGGGCAGACATTGGGGTGCTTGCAGGGGTTGACCACCCTTTACCTCAG
Source organism: Anarhynchus alexandrinus (assembly GCA_008711295.1). Classification (NCBI taxonomy): domain Eukaryota; kingdom Metazoa; phylum Chordata; class Aves; order Charadriiformes; family Charadriidae; genus Anarhynchus; species Anarhynchus alexandrinus. Next base: position 1,120,611 of record VUYV01000008.1, on the reverse strand, counting down.
CTTGCCCTGCCATCGTGGCAGTGTGGCCAAGGCAGTTCTGCTTCCAGCATCAGCCGTGCTCGGCCTGGTATGGAGGAGGCGAGACAGGCTTATTGTTTGCAGCTGTTTGGGGAGCACGAGGGACTCCGGTTGGCTTGGAAACAAGGCTGCAGCCTGGCCCAGAGGAGAGCCGGTTGACACCAAACCCTCTGCTGCTATTCATCACAGATGCGAGAAGCTGGCACAGCCCGGGGAGGGCTCCAGGGCCACCTTCTCCACCGCCACTAATCCTCCACTTCCTTGTGCCCCAGGGAATCGTTTCTTCCCGGGGTGAAGTGGGGCGGTTGTGATGTGGTGACATTATTCACCTGCTCCACCCGGATGAAGATGCCGGGCGCAGGGAGACTCAGCCTGGCGGTATGTGGCATAGGTGTGACAAGTTTCATCAGCTCTTTGGGACAGGAGTCACCGCAGCATTTTGTGTTCGGCACAGCAGGATCCTGCTTCCTGCTCCTGCTTCAACACAAATACCTTGTGAAACAGGCAGAAAATTAGAAGCAGCCTCCAAAAGGGTGTTTGTTTTCTGCTGGAGAACAGAGAGCGTAATGATGGCCGCAGCAATGGGAGTTTAAGCTCAGGGTGACCCAGGCAGGTGCTCCTGGGGATCCAAGCGGATTAAGTTTCCCATGTCCTGGGTAGATGCCTCTGGAAATCTCGCTGGGTACCAGTCTGCATCTTCAGACCACACAGGCAGCCCCGAAAATCAGTTCTGGGTGTTTCATAGCATTACAGCCACTTCCAGCAATCTGGCTACAGTCATGACTGCCCGCTGTCCTCCCCAAACAGTCGCGCAGAGCCGTCCCCATCCCACAGCCGGGGACAGCCCGCAGTCCCCGAGCTCTGCTCTGCTGGGGTCAGGAGCAGCACAGGGGGAGCATGGGCACGTTGCCTCACGCCCAGCTACCCAGTAAATAAAGCCAGTTCCCTAATTACCCTACTTATTTGGAATGGCAAAGGCCTGGGCATTAATCATCCTGCCCTACATAAATATAAATAGCCCTGTCTTTGTTCAGCTCCAGACTTACCAGCTGGATGCTTGTTTGCCAGGCTGGTCCCATCTCCCATGTGGAGCCTCGGGGGCTCAGCTGGTCGCCCCAGCTCCTCACCCAACACTTTGTCCCCGAGGGGGACGGTGTGTCAGCTGGTGACATGCCCAACACACGAGCAGGCGTGGGGCAGCAGATCTGCCCACAGGACCCCAAGGAGGCATTGACTGGACAGAGGGGTTTTTCTTTATGGGAGCTTCGCAGCTTCCCAGAGCCCGTGCTTGGACACAAAACCGGGTCCAACCGTTGACCTTCCCCTCCAGGACGGCATAATCTGTGTGTTGGCCAAGCTGTTTTCCCCACTGGCCCCGGGCTGGCTGTGGCGGTGCCGGGGCACGGGCAGGGACCGGCCATCCCCCCGGGTGCCCCCGGGGCATCCCCACGGCAGGTACCCGAGTGCCTCCCCGCCGCCCTCTCCTGGCCCCAGCCGAGGCTGCAGAGCTCCTGCAGAGCTCCCAAGCCCGGAGCCTCGGCGCAAAGCCCTGCGAGAGGAGCTTCAGCCACCAAGCTAAAGCCTTCGCCTCGCACCGTCCTCCAAAACCCAAGGGGAAGAGCCACCTTTCAGCAGCACAGAGCACAGCCATTTAGAAACACCTTTAAATCTCCGACTGTTTCCCTGCCTCGTGTAATCCCAGTAATAAACATTTATAAACAGCGATGGGATCTTCCTAGTACATCACGCAAACATGGGAATGCGGTTCTCCTCCTACAGTCCCAGCCTTATCTTTTTCCATGGCAAGACAGGGATCAGCATTTTGCTGCCGGTTACTCCTCAGTTAAAACACTAACACTTCTCAAAAATACTCTTTGGTATGAAATTTTAGCCGTGCCCTTTGCAAAAGGTCTTCCTTTTGTTATGAAGTTTCCGACCCAACGGTCATGTATGGAGCCCTGGGTACCCACCGGCTCCTTGCAGATGGTTGGCAAAAGGTACCCAAGAAAAGCAGGGCTGCTGCCTTCAGCTAATCCTGAGGGCATCTGCGCTGCCTCTGGGGATTTTAGGACTCCAGCTACTAAGAAAAGTTGAGAACCGCCCTTCTACCTACTCTGAAAAATGATTTACATCTCCATAGGCACCTGGCACTTTTTCATTTTATTAATGCAAGAGCTTAATTACCCAAGTGATTCTAGTAACTGTTAACACCGAAGCTGACAAGAATAAAATACTGCATTGCAATCACCTTGCTCCGTGAAGTTAAGCACCCGCTTACAGGATTTACGGGAGTGGGGCCTCTGTGCACGAGGAGTTTGTCACCGCGCATCCACAGGCTCTGACTGATCCCAGCTCAGCCCCGCAGCCGTGACTGAGAGCAGCCAGGGACGGCAGCCACAAATACTCAGCCTCGCAGCATCTCCCTGTGACAAGCCCCGTTTCGCGATACCAAAGCACTGCGAAAGTGCCCCACACCACAGCTGCCCCCAGGCTCCTGCCCTGGGAGCTTCACCCGTGGGTTCGGGGGTGCACCTCCCATCTCAGCCGGCCTCCCTCCTGCTCCACCGCTCCTTGAGCCAGGTGGGATGTCTGGAAAAAGCCCTTCTCCTCTGTCACCCGAGGCACACGGAGATCCTGCATGGGAGATTTCTTGATGCTGCGGGTTTGCGTTAGACTGCCTGCACACCCACTGACAACCTCGAGCAGGAGTGTGGGCTGAGATGCCCCTCGGATCACCGCCGTTTGTTCAGCCATCCCAAAGCTGTGCGAGCTGGAGATAATCCAGAGGAAAGGCGGCTTTGCAAATAATACCAAGAGCACAAATACCACCAGGCTGAGCTCCAGTCAGGAACCCAAATCCTTCAGACTGATTAACACATCTCACCTCAAGCTTTTTGCCTTAAACTCCACTTTTAAGTTCAAAATTGTTGAAATATTCCTCCTCGCTGAGACTCGCTCCTGCCTCCTCGCTCTGAATCTCCCAGGCCTCGTCCCCCTTACATGTGCTCTCCCTTCTGAAGAGGTCCCTTCTGCTCAACTCCATCTGTGCTGAGAAATTCATTTACCACGTGCATCTGCTAAACCGTTCCACGGCAGCATCTAGCATGATATGCAGTGGTCAAGGTGGAAATGTAGAGACACGAAAACAAGTCGTGCTGTGCTTTGCAAAGTGCTGGGATACGTGCTTGTGGCTCTGAAAGCAGCGTGCGGTACACCAGCCTGCTTCAGCCCCCAAAAGCACGGATAAGCTGAGCTGTTAGTGAAGGATCTGGCTGGTGAAAATACCCTGGACATGGATTTAGGGTTAGCTCTCATTTAGGAGCTCCTGGCTCCGTCTTGTCTCTCCTGGCTCTTGATGGGTGTTTAAATGCAAGCACCCCTCTGCTCGATGAAATGGGTGCCGGTACCTCAGCCTCTCCAGCTCAGAGTCTGCAGCGCTGGGGCTGAGAAGGACACTGCTTCTCCTCCACCACCCCCTCATGGTCGGGTATCTCTGGTAGAGCGGGGAGAAGCTGGGAGACTCACCCATTCTCCTACAACACTCTGGTTTCGGTAGAAAGCCCCAGCTCAGGTCACAGCACAGTGAGGCTGGTGGCCTGCCACTGCTGCTTGGTGTGCCCATGTCTGCAGCAAACTTCAGGGGAGTCACTCCGAGATGAGCAATGTCACTACAGAGGAAATGTGTCCTTGTCATCCCACCTCCAGTGGAGCATACGCTCCGTCTGCATGGAGCAGCCACGAGCTGGAACAGCAGATACATCAGTACCAACTCGTGCAGATGGCTTGCTCCCTGCCAGCGTGTGCGTGACACCACGCTGAGCAATATCGTGCCTGAAACATGGAGATGTGCAACAGGAGGGTCCGCACCTGCAAAGGACCATCACTTGCCAACCTTTACTGCCACTGACCACCACCACAAGTAAAGTCACTTCAACAAATGCACGGCTGGTTGCGATCCAAATACCGTAATTATTTTACCAAGGACGAAAGGGGAGGTAAACAAGCAAGTGGAGAGAGTATGTTTGCACAGAAAGCTTCTGAGATGTCAAAATTCAAATCAGAGGTCTACAGGCAGTTGCAGGCATTGCCAGAAGGTCATCTGTGTTTTCCAAAGCCCTCTTCCAGCCATACCACCAGCAGGTCCCTTGACCTGGGAGCTGGCTTCATTCAGGAGTGAGTATGCTTAGACAATGTTTGGCTCCAAGAGCAAAGCAAACAGAAAACTCATGCTCTATGAAGGTTTCCATGAACGGCTTACTCCGCTCCCCTTTCACTGGCTCATACGATTCTCACCAGCTGAGGAATCCGTATGCAAAACGCCTTCCTGATTAAATGCAGAGGCAGCCAACATTACAGCGAATTAGGGAGCATAATAAATGGGTTTATACTTTAAAAAAATGTTGTCAAACAAGGAACTGCACTGACAGCCCAAAGGCCACCTTCATGCCCTGAAGGAGAACCAACCAGAAAGACCCAAGTGTGACACCGGCCAGATTTTATAACAATTTATGGCAGAAAAATGAAATTGGATTTCTACCAAATTCAATTAATGGTAGTAAGCAGGTAATCCAGCAGAGCCCTGGTGCAGCACAGTTGTCTGCAGAGTCCCCCAGCACCTTGGCTTCCAGCTCTTGCAGTCAAAGAGATGACAAGAGGGGTTTGCAGGTACTTCTGCAACAGGCATCACCTGGCTAGGCCAGTGTGATGTTTTCAGCGCCCAGCTTAACCCTGCATGCTGACATTAAAGTGCCTCTGAGCCGGTACGTCCCTGCTGCAGGGCTGGTGATCCAGGTTAGGGTGAGCAGAGGTGCCGTGGGGAGGCTGGGTAAGCTCTGAACCTTGTGTCTCCCCATTTACTCCCTGCTTGTTCCTTGCTGAATTACCCTCGAAGAAGCCAACCTTCCCAGGTGGACGTATCACCCTGGAGAAATGCTCCCAGGCCGTGAGCTACTGAAGAGCATCAACAGCTTCTGGCTACTGCTGCTTCATGCCTGATGCAGGACAGTGCGTACGCCAGTTTCTTTCAGCCAAGCTCCAAAGTTAAGCACATGCATAAGTAGTTTTCTTACATAAAGATGCATTCCTGAATCAGACTGCTAGTCTAGATTAATACTGGCCAGCTACAGATGAACTTCTCTGAGTCATCCCCCGGAGACATCAGGTCCCCTAAAATAGCAACAACAACAGAATCCACAGAAAGGCTTGAATATTTCGACTGAAAGCTATGATCACAACGCTTTTACATAAGTGTGGTGAACATGCCGCCCCCTTTCCCGCCCTCCCCCCCCCAAACTGAAATAAGGATTTGCTTCAGGCCAGGGCACTTTCGCATTTCAGTCTCACATGCTGGGACGCGCAGCCCTGCTGATGCTGCTGACATTGCCTGAAGCAACACAGCAACAAACTGTCTTGTTTTGTTTTGTTTTTTTTCTTCCCCTGCAATTTTAATACGGTGAAGCTACTTGAAGAAAAAGCCCAGAGATACTGGAATCAAATGACGCTGTTGAAAAAGCAGTGGTAACAGCTGGCGCTTCGGAGGTTTGTACGGTGGAAGGCAACAAACCCCACTCAAGATCACAGAAGCTGCCTGCAGACCAGCAGCAGCCCTGAGACAAGCAGAGGAAAACTTGAACACAAAAAATAGCTTTCCAGAGGTCCAACGGAGGTTGGAATATAGACATCCATCACAGGTTGGAATATAGGCATCCTCCTCCACATCCCTCCTTGCCGTGTGATGTGGACAGAGAGGGACCAACATCCTGGAGCAACAGCACTAGTCAGAAGAATCATGAGGAAACAGCCTGGCATGTGCTATCGTGCTGAATTGGGGCCCTACCACCTCTCTGTAGGAAAAACAAGGGATGAGTGAGGATTGTCAGGAGCCTAGGGGCACCAACAGGCTTAAATTATCCTAATCAGCCTCACCTGGGACCTCCACCCATGACCCATTGCTCCAGGAGCTCCATTTAAGCTGAGGTCTGGGCAGCCACTTTTTTTTCTGAGCTGTCCTGTAGGTCCATCTGCTTCTAGGCTTTCCCAGAGTGATCTCAGATGTATCTTGGTGACTTGCTTTTGCCAGGTGACACCTGCACTGTTGATGGGCCCTATTGTTGCCACCACCATGCTCTACTTGCCTGGTTGTGGGGCTGCACCCAGCTGATAAGGTGTTGTGCCTATCCTAGGTCCTGGCTCACCTTCCCTTAGGTGGATGGGTGGTCTTTCCTGCTCCACGGGGTTGTGGAAGAAGAATGCAGCACCATGTAGGTGTTAAGCTCATGGCAGTACTAGCTGTGTCTCTCTGACCCCATTCCTGGTGGAGCCCATCTCCTCCATCTATGCGTGATCCTTAACCCTGACCTGAGCGCCCCTACTCATTTTCACTAATCTCATGAAATTCCCACAATCCCAAACCTAACCGTGATCCCCTCCTGCTGCTCAGCATCCCTATGACTTCTCCACCTTCCTGATACCCCCAACGCCTTTGCAGTACCTCACAGGCTCTCTCACCCCTAGTGAGCATCTTTTTCCATCCCTCCCAAACCTTCCTTCCCAGCTCCGCTGAACGCCCCCCTCCCCTGTGTCCTCCTTCCACCATCAGTCCCCAGCTTTGCGCTGGTGCTTTTGTAACCTTTAACAGTGAGTTCCTTGAGGGTTTTTCTGCAAAATGCTTTTTTTTTTTCCTGGTGCCCCTGGCTCTCCCTGTGCTGCTCACCTGAGGGACAATCCCTTACATTCCCCACCAGACTTTTCCATGGTTGTGTCCTGCTCAGGCAAAGTGGATTTTTCATCTTGTGCCGGTGTGATGGGACCACCTCCATCTCCCTTGTTGTGCTTTCTCCCATGGCATTTTTTTAATTTCCTGCTTGCTCTCCACGCCTCTCAACAATCCCCATAGCTTGGAGCTTTCCGGCGGCTTCACTGCTTGCTCAGGACGGGCTGGGATAACAATTTTTTTAATAATTTGATGGAGTTGGTTCCCGTGTAGGAGTTGGTGGGGTTGTGCCGGCAATTGGTCAGGTAAGACCTGGGCTTGAGGGTCCTTATTTGACTTGGGGATTGCTGAGGAACACAGGGCTGGGAGGGAGGAGGCAAAATAAAGAGTTCATCTGAGGTTAAGGGTTTCCTTGCAAAAGCCAAAGGCTGTGTGGAGAGCGTCTCTGCAACACACCACCTCAGTGTGAGGCTCCACCACAGGATAAAGCCCTTTTTTTTGTACAACCCACCCAATATTTCACCCGCCGCCTGTAAAATATCCCTGGAAACCTGCGCAAGGGCCGCATTACATCCACCACTATTCATAAAAATGCACGGTACCAACACAAGGTGCCAAAACCCAAGGTGGATCCAAAGCACGTGCGTGTTCACAGTGCTGGAAAGCGGTGCAGGCAGGTGAAATATGTGTTTTAAATCACTAATCTTCTCCTTCAACCCCCGAATCCGGGCTGCTGAGACGCCCCAGGACGGGCAGGGAGCATGGTGGAAGGGCTGGGGAAGAAACGACCCTCGACAGGGAGCTCGAAGGCTTTGCCATTTACAAATCCAGAGGCGTTCGCTCGGGTAAAGCCACCCCTCTGGGACGAGGACTCGGGGACGGGGGAGCCGCCGCCTTGAGGGGGCCGTGAGGTGATGGCGGCGGCCGAGCCCGGCCCCGCGGGGCCGAGCTGCCATTTCGCGGCGCCGCCCCCCTCCCTCAGGCTGCGGGGCGCGACATGGCGGCAGGGCGGGCGCTGCTGCTGGCGGCGGCGCTGCTGCTGGCGCCGGCGGCCGCCGTCTGGCCCCAGCCGCAGGCCCAGCGTTCTCCGCCGGGCGGTGGCGGCGGCCGCCGCTGCTCGTTGTCTCCCCGCCGCTTCCACTTCGCCTACGCCGGCGGCTCCGCCGTGGGGCCGGGCTGCGCCGTGCTGGAGGCGGCCTTCCAGCGGTACCGGGCGCTGCTCTTCGCCGCCGCCCGCCCGACCGGTGAGGCGGGGCGGGGGCTGCCGGCGGGGCGGAGTAGGGGAGGGGGGCGCTCGGCGGTCTCCCCGTGTGGGGAGGAGGGGGCCGCTGGAAGGGCAGTTGGCCCTGTCACGTGTGGCTTTATTCTTACAAAAAAACCAACCCGCAAACCCAAACCCGCGCGTTTTGTGGGGTGATCTGCTTTTTTTTAACCCACTCATTCCCTCAGTTCAGCAGGGGCTGGTGGCGAGGGGAGATGGTGGCTGTGGGCTGGTGGCGCCGGGGCTTGAGTTGCCTCTGGTAGCAAAGGGCAGCGTTGCGCTGGTACGCGGAGGGTGATGCCCGTGGCGCGCGCGTTTCCACGTAAAATACATCTAATGTTGTTGGGTAGGGCGAGCGCTAGTTGTCTGACATTTCTTTCGAGGAGTCAGGCTCTTGCTATCAAGAGTTTGCTCTTCCTAGCTCATTTTTTATCTCCTCCAGAGCGCATTTCAGCTCCCCAGCGCTTCCTTTTGCTTCCTTTTCCTGCAACTGTGGGGAGAACGGCTGCCGCTGCTGCAATCCCTCCAGCTTCAGTCCTTCTCGCAAGTCTTGGCTCTTCCCCTTTCTAGTGGCTCTTGGTGTCCAGTGTGAAGCTTTGCCTTGAGGAAAGACTCTTGTCGCTCCCATGTGTGTTTCTAGCAAGTACATATTCATGCCACGGGGCTCTTTCTGCCCAAGGTGAGCTGCTGAGCATCCCAAGGCAGCGTGGCTTTTCTGGCAGAGAGGTAGTAACTCTTGGATTAATCCTGGAATTGTAGGGTAAGACAAGGAAAGGCAAAAGCTTTGAGAGCCTGGGCTTGATTTGGGACAGGTTGTAAAGGTTTCTTGCTCCCAGACTTCTTCATGATAGCGCCTGTTGCGTGGCAAGGGTGAAACGCAGGAAATTCTCTGGCTGCATTCGCAGAGGCAAATACGCAGGCTTGGGAGCTGGCACGCAGGGATGCTCAGTGCCTGCGTGGGTCTGCAGCAACCTGAAGCGCTGTAGCTGGGAAATATGAAATGCTTCATTCATCAAAAAGAGCGAGTAACTCTGCTTCTGAGTGTTTTAAATGTCAGTGTGAACTCTGTCGCCGCTGATCAAAGCGGAGAAGGGTGACAGCATTGGAAGCTGCTCTGCTTCGTCTTGAGCACTTCGTGCTTCGACAAAGGCAAGCTTGAAACACTGAGAAGAACCGTTTGGCTTATTTTATTTCTTCAACTCTTGTAAGTAGCAATAGAAATAAGTTTTGATTTGGGAGTTGAGAAGACTCCCCTGGTTTCTTTTTTGCTGCTAGGAACTGAATAGCTGATGTAATTATTCACATTTTCCTGTTCCTCTTGAAGGGGAAACGTGACCATGAAATCACTTGGAGCATCTTCTTATGATCATGAGATTAAGCTCTGTGTGCATACTCACTGCTTTCCATATGTCCTGCTTTATGACGCTCAAAGCACACGCTTAATTTTAGGGCTTTTTTCCCTCTTTACCTTCCTTTCTTTTCTTTTCCACATGGGTGGTTAGTAATAACAGGCAATGGAAACCCCGTATGGAAGAAAATAGTTTCTATTAATAGAGAAAATAAGACAGAAACCATTTTATGTTTGTTTCAGAAAGCTGCTATGTCAATTTAACAAGCAAGAAAGACTATGTCTGAACTCTGCATTCATCCTGGACTTGTAGCATGAAAACTGAGACCGATTTAAGTTAGGAGGGACATCTTTGGTCAAGCCCTGGCTCAAAACAGAGCCAAGCCTGGAGTTGGAAACAGCTTTGCAGTTGGGGAAGGCTGCTGTGTCTAGCTGGAATTGTGGCATTCCTGCGTGGAGAACTGAGCCCTTGCTGCAGTGTTTGACCACCCTTAAGGTGAAGAATATTGGTTTTTTTTCCCAGATCTCTAATTGGGATTTCCCTTGCTGCTCTTCCCTTGTTTCTTGTCATTAAGCTGGGCAGCTCTGAAACGAGTCTGGAAGACACCCAGGACCCTGTGTGGAGTTCAAGCCAGGACCTGCTGTACCTGATGTCTTATCACTGCCATCCTGCCGCAGTCGTGTTAGTGTTCTTATCTTCCAGTACATGACCACAATTAACTTGACGTGCACCTTCACAGTGCTCTTTTGAACCGTGAACTTCAGCCTTTGTGGTTGATGGGTCACTGGTCCCCTGCTGCGCCCATCTGCATTGCCTTCTAGGTGTGATCGTGCTGGCGCCTTACCTGCTGCTTGGCCAAGGAGGCCACATTTAGGCTTGGTGATGTCTCCCAGGGCGGGTTTAAACATGGTGCATGGTGGTGGGACCAGCTCTATTGAGGCTTCTCAACAGAATGAGTTTTTCCTGTGTCCCCAGGCTTGAGAGTGGCCGTCCCTGGTGAGCTGCTGTCTTGCCGAGCAGAGGAAGCAGGTCTTGCTGTGCTGGCGTGCCAGCTCGCACATCTGTGAGGTTGCCTTGGCTACCAGCTCGTCTGTAACTGAGAGGAAGGCTCAAAACCAAGGACTGTCTTTGAGCCGTTTCCCTTCTCTCTGTGAAGGTTTTGCCCTTCCTTCATGGAGAAATTTAGGGGTTCTGGCACCTGTGAGCTTTGGAGCACAGGCTCTCTGCATTTCACCCAAACACTGGCAGTGCCATGGTCTCTCTGAAGTCTGTTTGGTGCCCGGCTTCTGACCAGGCTTGCTCAGAGCCAAGCTTTTTATTTTTTAGTGACCATAATGAGCATTAGCTGTTCCTGGGAATGCAGTGGGAGTGTAGGCATGGGCCTTGGCTGTGATTAGCAGGGTCCCACCCTGGCTAATCCCAGTTCCTCCTGGCCAGAGACTGCTGTGAGTAGACCCATGGCTCTCAGCAAAGGCTGAACACCTCCCTTTGGAGTTGGGGAGGACTTGTGGCTGTGCATCCTTGGAGGTGCTCCTTCAGATGGGAAGGTGTGACCAGAGCTCCTGCTTGGGGTCTGAATGTGGCTGGGTTTATTTTTCCAGCTGCTGCACTTGGGATCTGCTCTGCAGAAGGTGAAGTCGGTTAGGAGCCTTTCTGTGCTGGGCGAGACCTTTTGGTGGCCTCTAACTCAGCCCAACTCCGCAGTATGCCTGGCATCATTCTCTATCCTTTTTTACAGGGTTTCTTTGCCCTTTCTAAGAAGTGCGGGTAGGGTAGTAGAGCTCTTGGGTTCGTGCTTTTTTCCCAGTGCTGGAAGAGTTTGGAAACATGAAGCTTTTCACCACCTCTGGAGAAGATTTGAGTAGTTGCAGCTGTGGCTTAGAGCAGGGGCTGGTGTCCAGGAAGCCTTCAGGGCTCTGATGTCTCTCCTCCAGGAAGCTTCTGGGGCTCCGATGTCTCTTCTCCTTTGTGTGGTCATTTAAACTTCCACTGTGAAACCTTCCCTGGGACCTTCCTCACCAGCAAACCTTCTCTACACTTAAGGTTGGGATCGGCTCATCTGCTCCTGGTTGCCTTTGTTGAAAGAAGTCCCTGCTGAACACCCCTGTGCCTGCTCAGGGGTGAAGGAGGGGGTGCCTGTTTCTGCCACATGTGTTAAAAGTCCACGTACTCCTGCACCTCCATCGCTAGCTGGGCTGGGAACATGGTGGTGGACTGGAAGCAGGGAAAAGAACCAGGATGGGGTTGATGTCTGTGGTCTGTGTTCTTTGCAGAGAATGAGCCGCCCTGGGGGACGGCCTGCACTCAGCTCCTTGTCTTTGTTGCCACGCCGGGCTGCGATGGGTTTCCCAACCTGGACTCCAAGGAAAACTGTGAGTATCGGGGTTAGGAGCGGGAGGGAGTGACTGGAGCGGGAGTGCGGCTGTATCTGTGCCCGTCAGTTGGAAATGGCACCATGCAGCACTTGCCTCCAATTTTGGGGAGGCAGCATCCTCACTATTGCTGAGAAACTGGGGCAGGGAGGGAGTGACTTACCTGAGGATGCCGATAAAGCAGTGGGAGAGGTTTAAAACAAAAAACCAAACCCAAAAATCTGTTCTCTGGGATCCCAGGATGCAGTCCTATATCAAAACCTCTGCCTGGTGCGGCTGCAACCCCATAGCTGGGGCTGTTGCGGCCTGTAGCAGCGTGTGATGGAGTGTGGAACCTGATGCCAGCGCTGGCCCCTCTGATGCTGTGTTTCAGATAAGCTTTCTGTCTCGGAAGGCTCCTTGCTGCTCTCTGCGGATGCCGTCTGGGGAGCTCTCAGAGGTGAGGCGTGCTTTCTGCGGGGCATTCCCGCTCTCCCTGCCTCAGGCCTATGGGGATGTCTCTCTGTGCCTCTGTCTTTCCATAGACTTATTTGTTAATTGAGCTCTGTTCCTTTGGGGGAATCTGTACTGAGAAAGTAACTGTGTGTGGTTTTCCTGCAGGCCTGGAGACGTTCAGCCAGCTCGTTGGGAGAGACGAGAACGGCACGGTGAGTCCTGGCCTCATCTCCTGGGGGCAGTCTGCTGTCTGTAATGCTCCTGCCTCCATGGGGACAGGCTGAGGATTGCCGGGATGCTTGGGATGAGGGGGGTACTGGCAGTGTGGCACAGCCTCGCCAAGGGCCAAGAAGGGGTTCATGAATCCAGCCAGACCCCTGCCTTCTGAGAGGGTAAAGCGTCACAGCTTCTTCTGGATTGCTTGCACGCTGGGCAGTGAGGCTACCCCTCCTTGTCCAGCTGGTCCTGGGGACAAAGGTGACCCTGATTGTCTCCTGCTAATGGCTGTGTTGCCTGGAGCCCTGCTCACTTCTTCCTCATGTTCTCTGCATGCAGTACTACGTCAACGAGACAGAAATCGTGGACTTTCCCCGCTTTCCTCACCGGGGACTGTTGCTGGACACCTCTCGTCACTACCTGCCTCTGAGAGCCATCCTGGAAACTCTGGTAGGGCGCCTGTGCTGGGAGACCAGGTGGTTTAATTGGGTGTCCCTTCCTTTGCAACAACTGAGGGCTTCTTGAGTGGCCTGCAGGGCTTTTGGTTTTTTTTTTGTGTGTTGTTCCTTTCCAAAGATCCTAGGAGCTGTCTAATGTATAGGCTACTGCATCTACATCTTAGCGAGGAAGAGCTTGTCGAACGTAGGCTTTTTAAACAACACCAGCTTGCTTGTCCCTAGATGAAGCAGCAGGCTGGGGTGGCTTGGCACCATGACCTCAATTCTTAGCACACAGATGTACATCATGGAAAAAATGCTTCCATGCTGTAGGTCCTTCCCAGTGCCCATGGCTGTGTTTGCTCATGGCATAACTCACAGCTGCCTCGTTTGGGTGATTTCTCAGCTCCCTCTGTAAATAGGATAAGGAAGAAAACCCTGAGGTTTCTTGGATTCCTGCAATCCAGATTACATTCCAAGGCTGGGTTGTTTCTCAGGCAAGGGAAAACACTGACTTCTTCCTAGCCACATTAGGCAAATGTGGGTGGTAGTTCTATGTTCATCCCAAGCAGAATTAAACTTCCAGGTCTCCACCGTTGGCTCAGTTATAGGGAGAACAGGGATTTTATTGTGGGCAGAAGTACTACTGGCCCTCTGCAGCTCTTTGTGGTGCTGGTATGTTTGAAGAGAGGTGTCTGAATCCCTCTTGGATCCTGGGGAGCGTTTGCGTACTCTGCCGTGTCCTTTTGGAGCACAGGGACCTTGTCCCCTCTCTGTGGCAAGCTGGGTGACCTTTCAGAAGGGACAGGGCATGTTCATATTTGTTCCTGTTCCTTCCCAGGACGTCATGGCTTACAACAAGTTCAATGTGTTTCACTGGCACATTGTGGATGACCCGTCTTTCCCCTATGAGAGCTTGACCTTCCCAGAGCTCAGCAAGCAGGTAACCCACTCCGATCACCATGTGGCGCCCAGCCCAGGGCGAGCAGGTCCCTCCCTTGGTGCCTGAGCAAGGTGCTGAGATTCCCCGTGTTCCCCCAGGGAGCTTTCAATGCCATGACCCACGTGTACACAGCCAGTGATGTGCAGACAGTGATTGAGTACGCCCGTCTGCGTGGCATCAGAGTCATCGCAGAGTTCGACACTCCTGGGCATACCCTCTCCTGGGGTCCAGGTGAGGAGCAGACCCTGCCTGCTGCTGCTGCGAGGAGAGTTGTAGTTGCACCGGGGAGAGGAAGGGCATCTGCAACCTGGGTCCCAAAAGCCAGGTGTGGGCAGCCATGTCCTGCAGGCTGGCTTTGAGGAGGAGCAAACCATCATCTAGGGGAAGTAGGACCCAATGGTCCAACTTCTGGAACAAAATCCGAAGGGAAAACTTTTCCATCTCTTCTTGTGTCATAGAGTCATAGGTTGGAACGGACTTTAAAGATAATCTCATCCCAACCTCCCTGCCATGGGCAGGGATACCTTCCACTAGACCAGGTTGCTCAAAGCCCCATCCAGCCTGGCCTTGACACCCAGCATCCAAACTAGGTGACTTTTTTGGGGAACATCTGCTCTGCCAAAACCAACATTGTGGGTATCGCAAGGATCTTGGGTTTAACTAGGGTACAGCTGACCAAGCTTCCTCGCTCTGCTCAACTGTGCCCCAGCCTCTGCTCCAAGGACTCCAAGTGCCGCCTCTTCCATGTCTGGAAGTGCGAGAAGCTCCAGGAAAATGTTACCTTGTCTTTTTCTTTCCCCTGCCTCCAGATGCCGTGGCCTGCACTGGACATGTGGTCGCAGCCAAAACTGTGCCTGCCCCCCTCCCCCATCTGCAGTGGGGGTGTGGAGCTGGGAGAGGGTGCTGGGGGCTGCACCAGTATTATCTTTCCCCAGCAGCTCTGTGTGTGGTTTCCTGTAGGAATCTCCTCCCAAAAAAGCAGTGGGGCCCATGATGAGAGATACTAAGGGGAAACCTGGGAAGGGCGGAGACTGTAGCATCCTGCAAGGATTTGGTGTGTCTGTGTCCCAACTTTGTAGCAGCTGTTGCAGGGCAGGGAAAAAGGATGTCTAGCCTGAAAGGCTCAAGCCCTGCAATTCTCACCTGAGAGCGCGTGTTTGGGGCAGCAGCGGATGTGCATGGGGGGGAACACGAGATGAGTGCAGAACAGGGATCTCTCCCCATCAGGTCAGGCTTCCTGAGCCAGAGATCATTTTTCTGCTGCTGTGCTTATGCCTTGTGCGCCATGCCCGGGTCTTCTGTTCCCTGGCAGGCCCTGGGCCGTGCTGAGGAAGGTCTGGGGGGTTATACAGGGTGATATGGCCACGCTTAGTTCTTTCCTCACTCTCCTGTGTTTGTTACGACCCAGGTGCTCCAGGCCTCCTGACTCCCTGCTATTTGGGCAAGGATCCTTCTGGGACCTATGGGCCCATCAACCCCATCCTTAACAGCACCTACCAGTTTGTGACCAGTTTGTTTCAAGAGGTCAGCACTGTGTTCCCAGACTTCTTTCTTCACCTCGGTGGCGATGAGGTGGACTTCACGTGCTGGTGAGTCTGAAATCAGTCTGGATGGAGACTAGGGGGAAGTATCTGGGACTGGAGTCCCAGCCCATTGCTTTTTGGTCATGATAATCTGCAGATCTTTGGTGTCCTGCTCCCTCAGGCTCTGTGTGTTGGTGCCTGGGGTTTCTGTGTTCATGGTGACGCTGGTTGTGGGAAGCTGCTGGAGTTGGTGCAGCCACAGCTCTTGGAACATCTGGGCTAGACTTGGACCTGTGTGGGAAGGACTTGGCCATGTCTCACCCTTAATCTGGATCTTGGGTTGCAGTGCTTTTATTCTCTTCTCTTTGTTACACAGGAAATCCAATCCCAAAATTCGTGCCTTCATGAAGGAGGTGGGCTTTGGTGAAGATTACAAAAAATTAGAGTCGTTCTACATCCAGAGGTAAGGACGGTTGCATCCTGGGCCTGCAGCTGCAGTATGTGACCAGCACAAACATCTTCTGCTGTCTCGGGGACACCAGATCTCCTTTTCAGGAGCACACCCATTCAGGCATGTCTCTCTGACCCCAGAGGGAGGAGCCTCGCTGTGTTTTATTGGGAGACTGACCACAAAAAAAGCCTGGGGCTGAGGAGAAAGAAGCCCCATAAGGGGCTGTGCTTTCTCCCTTCTCCTTCAGAAGTACCTTCACGTCCCGCTGTGGGTGTTGGGAATATTGGTGCTGCTGTTTTGGCTGTATGTAACCAGCCAAGAGAGGACAGTGTAGTTGGGATGACCCAAAACTCGGTACTCTTTCCACTCCAGGCTTCTGGACATCATCTCTTCCCTTGGCAAAGGTTATATCGTGTGGCAGGAGGTGTTTGACAACGGAGTGAAGGTGAGCGCTGCCCGCTTTCCCTAAGACAGTTGCCTGTGCTGGGGTGAACAGTGCCAGCACCCAGCCAGATGCACTGGTGTGCTCTGGGGGTGCCCTGCTGGGGCTGGTGGCGGAGTACTGAGGTTGGTCTTGAGATGGTGTTGCTAGTGAGCTGCCCTCATGGTGGCTTTGTCACACTGCTGTCAATGGTCTCATCCCTCCAGGTTCTTGTATATACACCCGCAAGAGGCAGGTTTTAACCCTGCCCAGGACATTCTGCAAATGGGCTTATCCCTCCCTCTGTTGCTTCTGCAAACCAGATGGGAAGTGGCTCAAAAGTCAAGCTGATGTCTGCCTCGGTTTCTCTTTGGGGGTGTTGGGAGCTGTGGATGGGTCAGGGCACTCTGCTTGCGAGGGGAGGTGGTGCTCTTGTTGCCACGCTGATACCATGCACAGGGTTCACGTGTGCTCTTCAGGTGAGGCCAGACACCATCATCCATGTGTGGAAGGAGAACTCCACGCCGTACATGGAGGAGATGGCAAACGTCACCAAGGCTGGCTACCGGGCTCTGCTCTCTGCTCCCTGGTACCTCAACCGCATCTCCTATGGGCAGGACTGGATGGCGGCCTACCAAGTGGAGCCCTTGAAGTTTGAAGGTGTGTTCTTTGTGTCCCTTTCCTGTATGGCAGCTTGCTTGTCACTCGGAGGTAGTGCCAGGGCTGGCTTTCTTGCTAATCCGTTCTCGCTGCTGGTGTGAAGGTGCTTGAGTGACCATGTCTTTGGTTGCTGTGCTGTGCCCATTCCTTTGCTGCTCTTCCCCAGCCTGGGGTTTGAAGCGGGGGCTTTCGGGATGGCAAGTTATTGCCTCCGTAGCTGAGCCACTCTCTGCTGTTTCAGGTGCCTGTGTGGGGCAGGGTGATAAGTCACCCTGTTATCTTGCAACACCCCGTCACCTGAATGCTGTGTCCTCTGGCAGGCAGCCCTGAGCAGAAGGATCGGGTGATCGGCGGAGAGGCGTGCATGTGGGGTGAATATGTGGACGTCACTAACCTGGCACCCAGGCTCTGGTAAGAGAAGCCGTGGGGAGGTTAGCTTGAGCCACGTGGTGCCCTTTCCCCTCACCACCAAGTGACGCGTGCCACACGCTGCGGGTTTGGTCTGCGCGTGGTGCTTGTCCCTGCCCCCTGGCAGTGTCTCTGTGCTGCTAACAGCCTCACTGAGGCTTACGTGAGGGTTCGTAAGACTGTAACCTGCTCCTGTACAACCTGCTGCTGCAACCAGGATGCGTTTAATGCTGCTGGTCTCTGTGCTGTCACCCCGGTCCGCTCCTGATCCGCGTGTGTCTCGGGATGCTCTTTTGTGTGCTGGAAGTGTTTGGGAGCTTGGGGCTTTGCGGGAGAAGCTTTCCAACTTCCCCCCCCGACCTGACTGCCTCTGTCCCTCGTTCTTCAAGGCCGAGAGCTGGCGCCATAGCCGAGAGACTGTGGAGTAACGCGACCGTCAGGGACCTGCAAGATGCCTACGTGCGGCTGGCCGACTTCCGCTGCAAGCTTCTTGGGTAACCGTCCTTCCTTGCAGCTGGACGGCGCAAATGCCGCCCTCTCTGGGGTTCGGTCCCAGGGAAGGCAACGAGGGTGAAGTGGGCTTTCCCTGGTGCAAAATAACCCTTGGTCTTACAGAAAGTAACGAGCTTTTCTCCTGCATGTGCGTGGGCAGAGTGTGCTTTGTGCAGTGCTGGAAGGAGAGCCCCTGCTGCCGGCGTGGGCTGGTGGCTCTTGTCGAGGAGAGGGCTTCGTGCTGTGGAGGGGGGGACCTGTCAGCTATTGCCACCCCTCCTGCAGCACCAGGTTCCCCAGGAAACCTGCCCTTACCCCGTGCTCCCACACGTGAGCAAAAAACCGAGTCTCTAAGTGCAGGATGAGAACCGCTCCCTCCTTGTCACACCTGAAATGGGGCGCCGATGGCCACCCTGCACTCCTCTAACCCCTCAGATCTGACTGTGGGCTCTGCCCGCACCCTCTGCTTAACACTGTCTCTCTGCTCTCTCTCCAGGCGTGGTGTTCAGGCGCAGCCTCTCTACGTAGGATATTGTGAGAATGAATTTGGCGTGTTTTGAAGGGAGAGTCCCGCTACCCTCGCTTGCTCTGCACGCAGGAGGAATGATCCCACCCTCTCGAAAGCTGCTGGCTTGGTGAAGGGACCCCTTCCCACCCCCACCTTCTGCTCTTGCTTTGTCACAACGGGGTTTTTTTTTCCCTTAATGTGCACTCTTTGCCTCTTTTTTCTATTTTTATTTCTTTAAATCTATAAATAAATGACCCCAAAGAGCAAAAAAGGTGCCTTTTCATGCTCAGCTGGGGCTTGGGAGATGGTGGGAGGGTTTTTGTTAGCAGGAGAAGGGGTAGGGCTTGCTCCAGAGGTGCTGGTGGAGGAGCATCTGGCTGTCTCCTGCCAATGGCTCCGGAGCTTGCTGGGTGCCTGTGTGGCTGGATAAACTGCGTTTGGCCTCTGCTGCTGTCAGACCCCGTCCCTGCAGGGGGTGAGGAGGTGTGGGCACCCCCAGTTTTCCCCTTGACCTTCCACTGTCCGCACCTCGACAAGGCATTACTTGTGCCAGGATTTTACCGCGTGGTCACCTCGGTTTTGCTTCTGTGGCCTTCCGCGCACCAGCAGTCAGCGTTGTGCTGTTCCTGTCCTTCTCTCTGTCTCCTCTCTCTGCCTATGTGCAGGCAGGAGGCTTGCCTGCAAGCCACCGCCTCTCCTGCCCCAAACCCTGTCCGCTGCCACCTCCTCCTCTGGCTTCTCCTGAGAAGATGACACCCTGAAGCCTCTCCAAGGAGACCTCAAACCCGCTGAGCTGAGCGGCTGCGTGGATGTTACGGAGTCACTGCTCAGCTCTTCGATTGGCTGTCGCCTCCGCTCAGGATTTGGCCAACTGATCTGTCCTCCTCCTGCTCTGCTGCGTCCAAGAAGTTTGATTCGGATAGTATTTTCCTTGGAGAAGAGACTGGCGGTGCTGCGGTCCCATGGAGCCAGGACAGTCATGGTTCTTCCTTTGATGGTTGGGGTTGCCGTGCTGGAATCCACATTCGGCTCAAAGAAGGGGAATCTCTCGGGGAGAAATCCTGGCTGACGGGACTGTTGTACCTGTGTCTTGGTCTCAAACGAGTGAGATCTGCTGTTATGGCTGGAAACCCTTTACTATTGAAATTTAAATTAAAAATACTGAATTAACTTTCAATTTAAAATATTCAGAAATTGTCAAGTCTTGCATTTCTTTACCCTCCTGCGAAGGGATACCTGAACACTGCTCCTCCCAAGTGGTACATCTTCAAGGGGGCGGGGGGAAGATTGTCGAAGCCTAACCACCCCGGAGCAGGGAAGTTTAGCCAGATTTGGGGGGAAGAGGGGTATTTTTTTCCCCTTGCTCAGGGTGGGAGGGGAAGGGCTGCCTTCCTCTGCCCTGTTTCCTGGGGCAAGGTGCTCCTCTGCTTCCTCCAGCTCTGTGTGGGGAAACTTGCGCCCCTTTTCTCTGTTGTTTTGGTCATGAATACTTGTGTATTTAAAGCTGAGTGGAGCCGGGGTTGCTGACCTGCCCGCCTGTCGCTCCCGGCGTGTTTATTTCTCTTAAATTAAGTAACCCAAAAGACCTAAATAATAATAGCTGCTTCCTTTTGCTGGGGTTTGGTGTGCTGTCAAGTCCTAAAGAGCTCCGAACGGCCGGTGTAATGACTGCTCCTTCCTCCCTACCAGGCCTGGCATGAGCATCATCAGAAGCTTCTCATCCCTGTGAGGACATCTCCTTCTACTCTGACCCGAGTCCCCATGGTGTCTTTTGGGGTCGGCTTTGGGAAGCATTGCTCTACAGCACAAGCGCCTCAGGTACTTGCGGAGCAGAAGCTTTACCTTCTGGTCCAGGCTGGTGGCCTCCAGTGCTTTAGACCCTGGATGTCTGCTCCATCTCTGCATAGCCACTTCTGCCTGGCTCTTCCTGCAGCTGCGCCGGGGGAAGGATACCGTGATTCCCTGCAGGGATGGGGCCTCCGAGGGGGTGGCAGACCCGGAGGAAAGGGCTTAGTATCCCCTTCTATTGTTTAAAGTTGGTTTTTTTCCTCCTTTTTTTCTCCAGCATGGTGTAAATTGGTACCTTTTCTGGGTGCTTATGTTGCTGCAGGGAGCTGCTGCTGGTGGGGCTGGGGCCAAGGGGGAGCCTGGCCCCAGGGACAGTGCTCTGATCCCAGGAATGATGCCCTGCTCCCATGGATGATGCTCTTTTTCCGAGGAGGATGCTCTGCTCCCAGGGGTGGTGCTCTGATCCCGGAAAGGGTGCTCTGCTCCCAGGGATGGTGCCCTCCTCCCGGGAAGGATGCTCTGCTCCCAGGGATGATGCTCTGCTCCTGGGAAGAATGCTCTTCTCCCCGGCGCTGCCCTCTGCATTTCGAGGAGCTCTTCACCACCACATCCCAGCCCCGTGCCCTCACCCTGCCTGTCCCCCACGGCATGCCGGGCTCCCCCTCACCCCGGGCTGGGTGCGGGACCCTGCAAGGCCTGGGGTGCCCCAGCGGGGACCCCCCAACCCAGCGCCTGCTGCTGAAGCCTGGTGTTTACCATCCAGGTTAAATACCACCCCACGATCCCGCTTCCTGGGGGGGCCCGCACCAACATCTCCCCCAAAAACACCACCTTGGGGGCGGCTTGGCAAGGTCTGCACCCTCGCAAAAGCAGGGATCCCCATCAGCAGGGGGGGCTGGGGGGGAGCACCCCGCTTTTCCCCCCACCGCCGCCCAGCCCGTTCCTTCCAGAACATCTATTTTGGTCGCATAAAACTTGCCGGGGAGCAGCGGAGAACAGGCAGCGTGTGAATCACTCGGGGCCAACGGGGTTTAAAAATAAACCCAGGCGGCAACGAGGAACAGCCGCCGAGCCCCCGGATTTCGGCAGGATTGCGCTCCCCGCTGCTGAAACCCACCCATGGCTGCCCGCCCTGGGCGCCGGCTCCCTCCCAGGGGGGTTTATGGGGACACGCTTGCGTGTGTTTGCACGTATCTGCAGCCCTGTGCACGGGCTTGTGTGCATGTTCATGTGTGTGAACATGTGCGCTTATGCACACGCGTGCATCATGGGCTCACCAACACGGCCACGCTTGTGAACACGTGTGCTTGTGCACACGCTTACACATGCATGCACATGTGTGGCAGCGTGCCGGGGAAGCTGGGCACCCCCAGCCCAGCTGCTGCTCTAGGAGTAATTAATTAATGACTGCGCCAGGTCCTAAAGCCGCTCGCTCTAATTAAAGATTTTTTGGGGTGCAGGAGGGAGGCACTTCCCGCCCCCCCTGGAGCAGCCCCAAGGGGGCATCCGGGGCGGTGTGGGCTCTGTCGAGGCGAAAAAGGCAACGAATTGTGCCCAAATTGTCCCTTTTGAGCCTTTCCCGTGGATTTAAACCCTCGCAGTGGGTGGGGTGTTAACTCTGGAACCTACTGAGGGCTGTGGGGGTGAGGGCAGGAGGCTGCTCAGCCCCGCTGNGGCGGGGGAGGGAAGGGGGGTGGTGGTGGCGGGAGGGTGATGGGGATGAAGGGGTGCAGGGTGGGCCCGGCAGGGGGCAGCAATGGGCGGAGCCCCGCTGCCAGCCTTCCCTCCCGATTGGCCGCCGTCTCCCTTATTATGCTAATACCTTGCGTCTCGCCGGCTGACGTCACCCGCCGGCGGGAGGGAGCGCGAGGCGGGGAGGGGGGGTATGTGTGTTGGCGGTGTTGTGAGCGGAGAGGCCCGGGCCGAGCCGAG
>VUYV01000008.1:1072579-1092229 GCA_008711295.1 Anarhynchus alexandrinus | reverse complement strand
CGAACCGGGGCCGAGCCCAGGCGGGGCCGGGCCGGGCCGGGCCATGCAGCTGCCGCAGGTGCCGGCGCCGGGGCCGCGGCCGCCCGTGTTGTGGGTGCCCGCCGGGTCCAAGATCCTCTGCATCGAGGTAGGGCCCCGCCTTTGTCTACCGCCGGCCCGGCCCGGCCGCCTCTGCCGGGGCATCCGCACCCGCCGGGGCGGGGTGGGGAGGCTTGAACCCGGGGAGGGGGGTCTGCACCCCGGCGGGGGGTGTTTGCACCCGGGGATAGGGCGGGGGGTGATGGTGAGGGGGTGTATCTGCTGCCGGGGGTCGGGGGGTTGTTGGTGTGATGATGGGGAGGGTGTACCTACACCCAGGGATGGGGTGTGGGTGATAGTGAGGGGGTGTATTTGCTCCTGGGGATGGGGGGTGTTTTGGGGAGGTTGTACCTACACCCAGGGATGGGGTGTGGGTGACGGTGAGGGGGATGTATCTGCTGCCGGGGGTCGGGGGGTGTTAGTGTGATGGTGAGGGGGTGTATCTGCTCCCAGGGATGGGGGGGTATTGGGGTGATGATGGGGAGGGTACGTCTGCACCCAGCAACGGGGTGCGTGTGTTGGGGGGGGGGTTGTATTTGCACGCAGGGATGGGGGTGTGTGTGTNGTGTGTGGTGGTAAGGAGGGTGTATCTGCATCCAGGGATGGGGAGGGTGCTGGCAGGGGGGGTGTTGGTGAAGAGGGTGTATCCGTGCGCAGGGATGCTGTGTGTGAGTGCGGGTGTTGGTGAGGAGGGTGTAACTGCACCCAGGAATGGTGTGGGGGGGAGAGGGTGTTGGTGAGCAGGGTGTATTTGCAGGCAGGGATGGAGTGTGTGCACGCCTGTGCTGGTGAAGAGGGTGTATGTGCACCCAGGGATGGGTTTGTGTGTCTGTGTGTTGGCTGGAGGGTGTATTTTTCCACCCTGGGTTTGTGTGTGCATGTGTTGGTGTTGTGTGTGTGGCTGCAGGCGTGCAAGGGGGTGTGCTCGGGGGGGTGTTGCACCCACAGATGGTGTAGGGGTGTGTTGGTGGCGGGTACGGTTTTGCCCCTGTTGTGTGCACAAGTGGGTGTTGGTGGGGAGGGTGTGTTTGCACCCACGGATGCTCTGTGTGTGTGTGTGTAAGCAGGTGCTGAGGGCGTACTTGCACCCAGCAACTGTGCGCGTGGTGGTGGGGTGTACGTGGGCCTGGGGGGTGGCAGTGGTGGGTGGGTGCTCCCAGGGGTGTAAGTGTGCACACACATGTGTGCGCACGCACTGGGTGTGAGCAGGGAGAAGAGAGTGCGTGTGTGCGTACAGGTGTTGTGTGGGCCTCCCGCATTGTGGGTGCCCGGTGTGTGGGGGCTGTCCAGGTGTGTGCAGGGCTGGGGTGTGCGTGGGTGGTGGTGGGGACGGGGGGAACTGTGGCCATCCAGGGGTGGTGTCCAGCACTGGGTGTCCGTGTGTCCACAGAGGGCTGCCAGGGGTCCCACTGCAGGTCCCATTGCTGCAATGGGGAAACTGAGGCAAGGGATCTTGTGTCAGACAGTGATGCTGGCTGTGCGCCTGTGTGTGTGTACCTGTGGTTGTGCGGAATCCACAACTGCGGGGAGGGTGCTCTGGGTGTTGTGTGGGTGTGCAGCTGTGGGTGGGCAGGTGCTCACGAGGACGCTGGGCTCGGGTTGTGGGGGTGTGGGGGTGTTTTCTGCGGGTGCACACAGGACTTGGGGTAGGTGTGCAGCTGCACGTGGGTGTGCAGCCGTGCTAGGATGGGTGTACAGGGGTGCGTGGGGCTGCATGGGTGCAAGCGTGCGGCTGTGTAGGTGTACGGTTGTGCAGTGGGGGTGCTGAAGCAAGCGTGCAGCTCTGGGTGTGCACGGAGGATGCTGTGTGTGGGTCTGCGGTTGTGCACAGGGCTGTGCGGGAGTGGAAGTGCAGCTGTAGGGGATGTGTGGCTGTGCGTGGGGGTGTGCTAGGATGGTTGTGTGCCTGTGTGGTAGTGTGACTATCCCGAGGCCGGCTGTGTCCTCTTGCTGTGAGTTCACCCCCAGGGCTCTGGCAGTGTTCCTGTGATGGGTGGCTGCCTGTACCCAAACGCCTGTCTCCCAGCACCGGGTGTTGGCTGCCTGGGGACCCCCGGGGTGACATGGGCACCAGGCTCCTGTGGGTGCCCGCTGCTCCAGCGTCACCCGGCGCCTCCGTCTCCTCTTTCAGATGAGTGGTGGCCTGCCAGATCCTCCGGCTGTTGGGCGCAAGGAGGAGGAGGGTGACACCAAGGAAGGATTGAGGGCCAGAGGTGACGCTGTCCCATGGACAGGTCCCCTGGCAGTGATTTACCATGGGCTGGCTCTCCTTGGTGCCCAGACTGCTGAGGGGCTCTGAATTTGGGTGGGAGACATTCCCTGAGCAGTGGTTTAGCAACCGGTGGTGACCCTCTCAGGCTGTACGCACTGGTGATTTG
Source organism: Anarhynchus alexandrinus (assembly GCA_008711295.1). Taxonomy (NCBI): domain Eukaryota; kingdom Metazoa; phylum Chordata; class Aves; order Charadriiformes; family Charadriidae; genus Anarhynchus; species Anarhynchus alexandrinus. The sequence continues at coordinate 1,089,773 of VUYV01000008.1, read as the reverse complement.
GCCATGGGGTGCCATGGCCGGGGCTCTATGGGGCACCCACGGGTGACGATGACTGGGACACCCCAGACGGGGTCTCCTGTGTCCCTGGGTGTGTCAGTGTGACCCTGGGGTGTGCAAGGATGGGGGGGAGATGGGTGGGAGTTGGGGGATGGATGGGTGGATGTGTGGATGCTGTGGGGGTGGAGGGATGGGTGCTATTGAGGGGGCAAAGGTGGGTGGAAGGGAGATGGGCAAGTGTAAGGGTGCTACAGGGATGGATGGGTGTTGGGGGGTGGATGGATGGGTGTTGGGGATATGAGTGGGTGCTGCGGGATGGATGGGTGTTATGGGGATGGGTGTTATGGGATGGATGGGTGAATTGATGGGTGAATCTTTGGGGGAGATGGGTGTATGGGTGATTGTGTGGGTGCTGGGGATGGGTGAATGGATGGATGGGTGTTGGGGGGTAGAGAGAAGGGTGTCAGGAGGAGAGGGAGGTGGCTGAGTGGTTGTTTGGATGTTGGGGGATGGATGGATGGAGTGCTTTTGGGCAGCGGTGGGTGACCGGGTGACAGTGGGCGCAGGACCACGGTGCAGAGGTGCTGTGGGGACAGATGGACAGGTGGCCAGCGGACAACCGGGTGAAGGGGGAGCTCTGGGTGCCCACGCCGTCTGCCTGTGTCACAGGAGCGGGTGTAGGGGGGCACTGAACACCCTGGGGTGGGCATGGGGCGATGCCAGGGGGTGCCAAACCCCCCTTTCGGGGGGTGTCCACAGACCAGGGCAGTTTCTCCCCGGCACAGTGCAGCAGCCCTGGGGTAGGTTAGCCAGTCCCCGAGGCCTGACATTTATAAACATCAGCCGCTCCTGGAGAATCAATACAGTTTAATAACCGGCAAGCGGAGACGGGAGACACATCAAAATGACACTCTGCGGCTCCGTAAATGTTATTCTAAATCATACTCGCCGGGTTTATTACATTAAGCATACAGCAGTGGGCACGGGAAATTTATTCCATCAAAGGCCTTCGCGCTGGTAAATGGTACTGGCAGGTCGGTGGAGAGGGGTCAGCCTCCCCCCTCCCTCCCCCAAAATGGGTTTCCCTCCTGGACATGGCAGAGATATGGGGTACGAGGGGAGCATTCATCCCACAGGTCTCTGTGCTGTCACAGCCTCCGGGGTTTGGGGTGAGCCGGATCCTGCCCCGGTGCAGGGGATGGGGTGGATATTTGGGGGACCGGTGATGCGATAGGTGACACGAGGGTTGGCCGAGTGGTCCTGCGTCCCTCAGTGCCACCCAGTGGCTTGGTCCCCTCCCTGGAGCATCCCTGGCTCTGCACTGACATTTCTCCCGTGTTTCCCTGGAGACGAGGCAGTTGCTGTGGAAACCTCCCTCCTCTTCTTCCTTAACCATCCTCTTCCTCACCCTGGGGCGGTGGGGGGTGGGGATGGAGCCTAGCGCTGCCCACACCCAACCCCTAAATTTGGGGACCCCCTCCAGGGGTGCCCGAGGGGGAACCCTGGGGTGGGGGTACAGACCCACGTGGGTGCGACAGTGGCACGCGCGTGTGCGCGGCTGTCCCTGTGCTGTGCTTGAGCTGTGGACCTGTGTGCGCACACCCGCCCCGTCATGCGTGACATCCCGCCGTTGCCGTGACGACCCCATCGAGCACATGGCTCGGGCTCTGCAGCATCGCGGGGGAAGCATGCTTGTTGCCGTGGAAACAGCCGTAATTGTAGCATTTTTTCGGCTAAAAGAGGGGGGAAAAGGAGGGGGAGAGAGGAGGAGAAATGGCTCCATGGGGCACTGGGCCAGGGACGTGTGCACTGGCCCGGCGTGTCCTGCTGCACATGCATGTCACCCTTACGGGTACACGCGGTGGCGACGCTCGAGAGGAGGCTGAAATTGGGTGAGAATGGGGAAAAGGAGAGCGGTGGCAGTGCTGCTGGAGGGGCTGGGGCCGGCTGGGTACTGCTGCTGCCTCTGCAGTCCTTTGCAGTCGAGGAAAGCGGGCAGGCGGCCAAGGCTGGCACCAGTGGCCCAGCGGGTGCCTGCGGCACCGGGTACCTGTCCCCAGGGCCGTAGCATTGCCCTCCGCCCGTAGCATCCCCGGTTCAGCATGGCCCCGAGCCCCGGCTCTGTTCTTGCAGATCCTTCCCCTGCTCCCCGCCCTGGTCCCCTGTGCCAGCCTCGGGCCAAATCTTGCTGTGCCCTGTGGAAAGAGTTTTGGGGGGGACACGGCACTGCCACTGACCACCCACTCCTGCTTGTGTCTTGCAGATGAACCGCCCCATCCAGGTGAAACCAGCCGACAGCGAGGGCCGAGGAGGTAGGTCCCCCCTTCCTCGGCTACCTCTCACGGGCAGGGGCCACAGGGCCACCCGGGACACAGTGGTATCCCAGGGGCTTCCGTGGGGAGGCTTGTTTGCAGAGAAACCTCGTGGAAGGAGCTGCCTTTGCTGGTGGCATCCAAACCCGAGCACAGAGCAAATGCGATCCCGGCTCTCCCCGCTTGGTTGGCTGGGGAGGATGTCCTGATGTCATGCTGAGAACACCCTGACATCATACCAAGAATGTCCTGATGTCATACCGTGAACATCTTGAAGTCATACCATGAATGTCCTGACATCATGCTGGGCAGAGTGCCAGCCAGCCGCTCTCCGTCAGGCCCTTTGTCTATCAATCAACCTAATTGCTTGCCCGGAGCTGCTTGCAGGGGCCTCCAGCAGAGTTAGGGTGTGGGAGTCAGCCACATATGGCCTGAGCCCTGCCTCAAACAGAAACCGCTGACCCCCCCACACACATTCTCCGTGGACGTTTCCAGGCTTAGTCAATAATTTGGGCAAAATTGCAGGAATCGGATCAACATCAGATGTTCCCAGTGCCACAAGCGAGTGCTGGGCACATAGGCGCAGTCGGATGCTCGCATGGGGCCGCCTGCCCTCGGCGGGATGGCTGGGGTAGACATCTTCCTATTCAAAACACGTTATTAAACACGGTGCAAGCTGGTCCTGGCACGTCCCGGAGGGACCCGGCAAATAAATTACCCACTTACCGAGCGTAATTGGTGAAGGATTAAAAATCGATGGGCAAGCTCAGGCGCCTGGCTCCAGCCCCCTTGCCCAGGAGGCGATGCTCGGCCACCGAGCCCATTCCCCCTGGCCGCCTTCACCGGGAGATGGTTTACGTTTAACTAGACAACACACGAGCCCTATTCCCTTAACTAATTTTCCTGGTACCTTAACGGACAGAGCATTAATCGTCTCCTGCCATTATTTATTTATTTCCCCGGCAACGCTCTTGACAGGGTACCTTATTTTCTTTGTCAAATGCCATTAGCGCACGGTGGGAGCGCGTGGCCGCGCAAGACAGATGCTGGTAATAATCATGAGATTCTCATTATTTACTCTCCCTTCCCTCGTGTTTGGGTTATTTATGTCCCCTGGGCATGGCCGGAGGCTGCGGGTTATTCTGCGAGTCAATCATATGAAGCCAATCGCTGCTGTTTTGCGGGCTCGTGGGCTCTCTTTGTTTCCCAGCTGCATCCCACATCGGTGCTGGGGGAGCTGGCTTCTCCATCCCTGGGAAAAGCCCCAGCTCCAGTCCTTGAAGCGGGAGCCATCTCTCCCGGCTTCACCCCTAGGCGATTTCCCTGCAGGAGAGGTTTTCCCAATCTGAGCATTTTGCAGGATGGAGGTGATAAACCCTGTGTCATTGTCGCTGGATCGGCATCGTTCTCTCCCCAGGCTGCGGTGTCACTTGACTCTTTCCCATCTTCGTGCTGTTTGCAAACCAGGGATGAGGGGGACGGGAGGGTGCGTGGCATCCCGTTCTCTGACGGGCTTGGTTTTGTTTTTAGAAGACAGGAAGCTCTTTGTGGGCATGCTGGGGAAGCAGCAGAGCGAGGATGACGTCCGGCGCCTCTTTGAACCCTTCGGCCAGATCGAGGAGTGCACCATCCTCCGAGGGCCCGATGGAGCCAGCAAAGGTGGGCTTTGGAGAGCCGAGTGAGCACCCCGCGGGCCGCCAGGACCCATGGAGGGTGGGAGCCGCTGGCCGGGCAGCACTGGCTCCTGCAGCAGCTGAATCTGACCCCTACCTTGTCCCCTCTTTGCCCTTAGGTTGTGCCTTTGTGAAATACGGCAGCCACGCCGAGGCGCAGGCTGCCATCAACAGCCTGCACGGCAGCCAAACCATGCCGGTAAGTGCTGGGCTCTCGCCCTGCCCTGTTCAGCCCCATGCTGCCTGCGTAATCCAATCACCGCCTAATTTGATCCTCTGTCTAATTGGATCAAAATCCCATGGACCGGCAATTTGTTGGCCAGATCACCGTGAGGTTCGTCCCTGCCAGGGTGCTGAGCCCCCAGGGGTGGGCGCATGGAGCTAATTCCCCCTGTGCTGCAGAAAGGGGCCGTTTAATTAATGCCGAAGGTCAAAATTGTAAATGAGGAGGGGGGGGAAAAAGGAAACAGAGGTCAGGGAGCCACCACCGGGGAGAAAAGACGGCTATAATTAAACCTTGCATCGATTGCTGGTTGCTGCTGCCAAGCTGGGCAGTATCTCCAGGGCTGAGGATGCTGCAGCTGCTTGCGAGCCAGCGGGTCCCTCCCCAGAGCAAGGAGACATTTTTAGGGGCATGGCTGGGACCCCACCGTCAGCCCCATCTTCCCCCCATCTCAGGGTGCCTCCTCCAGCCTGGTGGTGAAGTTTGCAGACACGGATAAGGAGAGGACCCTGCGGCGGATGCATCAGATGGCGGGGCAGCTGGGCATCTTCAACCCCATGACCATCCAGTTTGGCGCCTACGGGGCCTATACGCAAGCGGTAGGAGCTGGCGGCAGCCGGGACCTGGGGGTTTTTCGGGAGCCCTGTGGTTGGGGAGGGGTGGTTTTGCCCATGAAAGCCTTTGTGGGATTGTACCAGTGCCTGAGGGTGCAAATGCCTGACAGGGTTGGTGTATACATGTTTTGGGGCACAACAGAGGGTTTCAATCTCCCCAGGTGAGGGTGGCATGGCTGTAGTGCACAGCGGTCCCATATATCACCTTTTTTAGTATCACATAGACCTCCTCCTGTCACCGGGTCTGGCAGTGGGTGGCATTTATCCCTCCGAGCCCCTGTGCGCGGGTACGGAGGGGGGATGCTAGTTTATCCTCCCCTGTCCCCCGCTTCTCTCTCTGCCTCTCGCTCCCTTTCCTCCTTTTCCCCCCTTTATTTCCTTAAGATCATGCAGCAGCAGGCGGCCCTGATGGCAGCGGCGCAGGGGACCTGCCTGAACCCCATGGCCGCCATCGCTGCCGCCCAGATGCAGCAAATGGCCGCCTTCAACGTCAGCGGGCTGGTGGCCGCCCCCCTCACCCCCTCTTCAGGTACAACCCCCCTCCATTTGCCCCCCAACCCGCTTGACATCCTCGGGGGGGCATAGGGGGGAGCTGCCGGTGCTGACGCCTCCCTCCCGCAGGTACGAGCACCCCCCCTGGCATCAGCACGGCGCCCGTGCCCAGCATCGCCACGCCGATTGGGGTGAACGGCTTCAGCCCGCTGCCGCCGCAGACCAACGGGCAGCCCGCCTCAGAGACCATCTACACCAACGGCATCCACCCCTACCCAGGTAACCCTCCTCGCGGCTGGCCGGGAGGGCTCTGTCGCGTTTCCCCCGGGGATGGGGATGCTCCCCACCCCGGGAACATGCCGGATGAACCAGCCATGCGCCGATACCTACCGAAATCCCTCCTCCTCCCATGGCATCGCCACCTCGGCGAGCTTGGTGATGCTCTCGGCTCCTACAAAATGGCAGGGAGCAGCTCTGCCCCTCCGCGGCGGTGCTTGGCCGAGAGCCCTCTCCCGTGGGAACGGCTCATCCCTGGGTTTCTCTGGCTTATTCTCTCTTCCTTCTCCCTTCTTTTCTCTTCCCAGCTCAAAGCCCTACGGTGGCAGATCCCCTCCAGCAAGCCTACGCAGGCATGCAGCACTATGCAGGTCTCAAACTTTGCTTTGCACTTCTCACCTCTCGCCCCTCTTTGCTCCTCACCCTTATTTTTGGGGGGGGTGAATGTCACCTTGGGGTTGAACCACAGGAGTGGGACAGCATGCTTGGGCACGGATTAGTGTGGTGAGGATGGGGTGCCATACCCTGGCAGGAGCTCCAGGGCAGCAATAGGGTGACACTGATGCAGAGCTCCATCCCCTTGTCCCTGGCAACAAGGATGCGCTCCCGGCATGGCCCTCCGTGCAAATTTTGGATGGAGGAAAGTGAGTTTTAGCACCCACTGGGCTGAGTTAACTCCGTGGGGGAGAGCTGGTGGTGATACCCAGGAGAGGGGATGAGGTTTGGGAGGTGATGGAGAGCCAGCTCCATGCTGGATTCTGCTGACATGACAACCTACTGGTAGAGATGGCCGTGGAGGCACCAAAACACCAGAAATCCTCAGATATTCATCCCATGGCTGAATCCAGTGGCTGGGGAGATGGGATGCAGAGAGAAGGGAGTCAAAGCATCTTATAGAAGTACATCGAGCCCGGCAGTCATTTAATTAGGAGCACTAACAGCGATTTCCAGATTTTCAACAGAAAGTCAAGTTTTGGACCCCAAATTGTTTGTTTTTTTTCAACCAAAACTGCCGGCTTTCCTCAACCTTGAGGTCTTATTACTGCTGCCACCAGCGTCCCTCCTGGGAGAGCCATTCCTGCGTCCTGGCTGTGCTGGGAGACAGTGGCCGTGCTGGCAGGGGTGGGAAGGGCTGAGCCAACAGCCCCGGGGCAGGAGAGGCACCTCCATCGAGGGTGGCAGCAGCGGACATCCCTGTCCCAAGCCCTTCCCAGGGCTGTGCCGGGAGCGGGGTGGGTGCCGGGGTCTCAGCACCACCTTTCTCTCTTCCAGCAGCGTATCCCACCGCCTACGCACCCATCAGCCAAGCCTTTCCCCAGCAAGCGCCCATCATCCCGCAGCAGCAGCGAGAAGGTGAGGGGTTGTGGGGGCCACCTTGCCGTGAGGCCAGCGGCTCCTCGCCTCCCCCCCTCCTGCCCCAGGGTGACCCCTGCCTCGCGGCTGACGTGCGGCTGTCCTTTGTGTGTCACCCAGGTCCCGAAGGCTGTAACCTGTTTATTTATCACCTGCCCCAGGAGTTCGGGGACGCGGAGCTCACGCAGATGTTCTTGCCTTTCGGCAATGTCATCTCTGCCAAAGTCTTTGTGGACCGTGCCACCAACCAGAGTAAATGCTTTGGTAAGTCCCGGTGTGCGGGATGTCCCGCTCTCGCTGCTGTTCCAGCTCGGGGGTTTGGCTCTCCCAGATGTCCCAGTTCAGAGGTTTGGCTCTCCCCAATGTCCCCAGCTCGGGGTTCCGGCTCTCTTCCACGTCCCCGGCTCAAGGGTTCAGCTCTCCCCAACATCCCAGGTCAGGGGACTGGCTCGGGCAGCACCGATGGGTGATCAAAGCCACCTGATGGCTGGAGCAACGTGTCTGTCTGTCTCAGGGCCAAAGGGCAGTTTTTTGTCCCACACTGTGCCAGGACAGAAGGACATGCCCTGCTGCTGTCCCCTCTTACGCTGTCCACCATGTCCTCAGCCCGCCAGGGAAGGCTGGTCACCACTTTCACCCCAGTGACCCCACAAATCCCATCACCTTAGTGTCCCTGTGGACCACTCCAGTCTCCCTGTGGACCTTCTTATGCTGGTGTCCTTACAGACCCTGTCACCTCAATGTCCCTGCAGACCTTGGTGTCCCCAAAGATGCCATCAGCCCATGACCAGAGCTGCGCCATTACCCCATGATCCCCCTCTCCCAGCCCCGCAATGTGGGGCTTCACCTGAGGCTACCCACAGGAGCATCCTGCAGGATTTCCACGCCTCGGTTGAAGTAAAGTGGCAACCTGTGATGTTTACGGTGACAAACTCCTCTTGTCACCTCGTCCCTCGCCCCCAGGTTTCGTCAGTTTTGACAATCCGACGAGCGCTCAGGCAGCCATTCAGGCCATGAACGGCTTCCAGATCGGCATGAAGAGGCTAAAAGTCCAGCTAAAGCGGCCGAAAGATGCCAACAGACCCTACTGACCCCTGCTCACCCTGGCCCTGCAGAGAGGTACGGGGGGAGCGGGGGGGGCCTGGCTCTGCTGCACCCCCTGCGATGCCCCAGGGGACCTGCCAGTGGGGCTCAGATCATTTAAAGCATCGCAGGTGCCGTGGCTTCCCAAAAAATGTCCTCCAGTGCATGCGGGGGTCTCTGTGCCCGGGACCGTCTGTGTGTGTGTGTTTCAAACTGGGATTTGGGTCCCTGTCCCCGTCCCTCCTTCCCTCCATCCCCCAGGACACGGGGTGACAGCCCCTTTGCTGTTTTGCAGGTTGGGCGTCCCGGGGGTGCTGGCGACTTTCCCCTTCCCCAAGTGCAGTATCCAAACCCGTAACTCTCTTTCTTTGCAACACATCCCGGAGGAGGAGGAGGAAGAAGAGGAGAGGAGGTGATGGAGAAAACAGCGAAGAAGAGAGCCATTCTGGTTGTAGCTTTTCTTTTCATTTTTGTTTTTTTTTTTATATTTTTTCCCAAACCGGTCTTGTTTGTTACTTAACGGGAACAAGAGAGCGAGGAAGACAAGGAAGGAGGAGAGCGATGCGGCGCTGGGGCTGAGATTTGCTGCCGGCCACTTGCCAGGACTCACTGAATCCCTCACTGGGAGAAAGGATGACAGCCCCGGGCAACCGGGATATGATCTACCTTTGTTGGTTTTGTTTTTGTTTTTTTTTTAAAAGCACTCATTTGCTGCTACCGATTTCCCAGGAGAAACGAGGAAAAAGAGGCTCCAAACGGATTCTTAAAACCAAAGCCGGTGGGACGGGACCAGCCTTGGGCGCTTCACCTGGAGGATACTTGTTTGGAGAAAGAAAAAAGGGCAAGATTTTCTTTTTCCCCACATTTTGGGGAAAAAAAAAAAGGATCAAAGGATGTTGGACTTATAGAAGATATATATAAATAAGTATATATATATATATATCCCATGGAGCAGGGCGGCGGGACACGTGCTTCCCCCTGCTCGTCACTGGCACAGGGACATAGGATTACTTGTTTCAGAGTCATATCATTCCTTAGAGTTTAGGGACCAAAGGACTATTGCTTTTTTTAAATATATCTATAAANGATTTGCGGCTGGGGATAGGGGGATGCGAGGGTGGGGGTGGGGTGTGTTTTTTTGGGGGGGCTGCGGTGGCTCCCCCAGCCCAGGCGGGAGCCGGCGGCAGCAGGGGGAGTCAAGGTGGTCAAAAGAGCCTCTTGGTCGCCTCTGGGAGAGGGCGAAGCGATGCGGTTCTTTGCGTTTTCAGTGGGATTTTTGGTTTGGGTTTTTTGTTTGTTTTTTTCCAGCCAAAAAAAAAAAAAGAAAAAAAAACAAAACAAAAAGAAAAATGTGAGGTTTCGGCAGAAATGAAGCAAAGCGAAATAAACTTATTTTGTCAAAATCGTCACCTTGGTTGTTTCTTTGGAGCAATCGCTGCCGCCTCCCACCACCCAAATTTCCCCAAGAAGGTGATGCTGGGGACCCCTTTCTGACCAGCTCGACCCCAGCTGGGACAAAGCATCCACCGGGAATTTGGTGAAGCCGGGAGAGGAGTGTGGGCGTCTCTTTTTATTTGCTTTTTTTTTCCAGGAATTACCATTTTGCAGAGGAATTCACCCCGGCTGTGGAGGGGACCCTGAGCTGTCACCGTTCTTTCCAAGCGATGGGAGAGCTTCTGGAGGACGTTGTTGTGTCCCGTGGAATGTCCCTTGACAGCTGCACCCCCAGAGGAGCGACTGCGGTGATTGTGGGAAAGCGGCTTGATTTATTTTCTATTTAAGGGGCGGGGGAAAAAAAAACCCTAAACCCCACAAATTAAGGCAAAAAAAAATGGGGTGGGTGGTGTGGGGACAGCCACTTGCCTGGTGTCCCCCCTTGCCTGGGTTTGGGTGGCTTTTGGGGACACCAAGCGGGACGAGCAGTGGTGGACAGATGTCGGGGTCCCTCTGTCACCCCTGAGGGCAGGGGACACCGCGGAGGTGACACCGAGAGTGACAAGCCCATCAGGTCTCAGCTGCTGACTATACCTAAATGGGGATATTTTTTTAAGTCTATTCTCAACTTTCTTTATAAATCCTGCTTGAAAACAACGCCTGCATCTCCAGCAGGCCAGCAAAGGGCTGGTTTTGGGGTGCTTATTTTGGTTATTTTCAATCCCTGGGATCCTTGAACCCCTGGCGAGGGACACCTGTGTCCCCGTGGGACTGGCCGGTGGCCCCAGGCGCCTTTGAGCTGATGCTGCAGGAGCTCCTGTCTCTCAAGGGCTGATATTTTGGGTGCTGTGGCCTCATGCTGCCGTGACCGACCCGGAGACCCCCGGGACCGCGGGGAGCCTCGGTGCCCTTCCAGCTCCCCTCTGCCTCCCGCGGGTCCACGTGCCGAGCACCGGCAACCTCCATGGCTGCTCCAATGGGTTTTCGTTTGGGACTGGGCATAGCGGGACGCAGCTGTGCTGGGCGCCAACTCTGTATCTGTGTAGTTATGGGGATCGGCTCAGGCTGAAATAAAGCACAGTCCCTCGGGGGTCTTCTTCTCACTTTGCACGGGAGTCTCGGTGTGACCCCATGTCCCCCGTGTGGTCCCATTCCTGAGGCACAATCCCTTCTCCGTGCTGCGGTCCCTGCTCCATAGCATGATCCTTTTGCCATGGTGTGACAGTGGTGTGATCCCCTCCCCACGGCCCCAGCACCTTCCCAAAGCCCCACCGATTCCCCACCACCCTTTTCCCATGGCACCATCCCTTCCCCATGCTCCCGTCCCTTCCCCATCATCCCACCCCATCCCATCCCCCCACATCCCCTCAGGCTGTTTAACTACACAGACACAGGTTCCTTTTCTCTTTTTTTTCCCCAGTGTTTTTTTGGGTTTGTTTTGTTGTTTCTTTGTTTTGTTTTGTTTTGTTTTGTTTTTTTGCTTCGGTTTCTTGTCGCCGATAAAAATGCCGTCGCTGCCAATGCCAGGAGGGGTGGCCACTGGCCACGCCGGCCCCCATAGCTCCTTCTCCACGCTGCCACAGGGTCGGGGACACTGGGGGACAGGATGGGGAGGGGACAAGGGACCGCTAAACCCGCCTGGTGCTCGCTGGATGCTTGACGCCTATGTACAGGGTGGAGCCACTGGCGTCGGCCCCTGTCTCTGCCCTGCCCAGGAAGCTCAAAACCCGCTCGTCCTTCCCCGGCCTCACCCGGGGTCTTCGCTCGGCACCCGGGGGGGTCCCCACTGCCGCCACTCAGTTTGTGTACACCTGAGTCCCGATCACACGCATGATCTCCTTCTGGATTTTGGGGTCCTGAGTATTGATATTGGCATCTCCCACTTGGCCGTCTTCGTACCTGGGAGGGAAGAAGCGGGAGTAAGGGTGTGTCCCAGGGGTGTCCCATGGGTGCCAGCGAGGTGGGCGCAGCCCAGGACTTACACAAAGAAGAAGCGGGTGCAGACATGGTCCGAGACAGGGCAGACCCAGATGTTGCCATGTTTCTGCAGGTCCTTGGAGGTGATGACTGTGGGGGAAAGGGGCTGTCAGATGGGGGACAGAGGTCCCTGCTGCGCACAGCCTGAGGTGGGGACCCCCCCTCCCTCCTCCACCCGCCCGGTGAGCCAGGGACATGGGTGCTGCCCCACGACCCCTCTCCGTGTTTCCCCCCACAACCCTCAATGTGTCCCCGCACCTTCGCAAAGCGCGATGCAGTTCAGGTTGCGGCTCTGGAGGAAGCGGGACTGGATGGAGCGGGTCTGCGGGGAGAGCAACCAGCATTACATCCCCGGACAGGCTCGGCTTGCCCTGTCCCCTGCACCCATGGGTGCCATGTCCCCATCCCCATCCCCCTGCGGTGTCACCCGGCCTATCACCTGGGGGATGGTGTTCATCCGGTTGTACCTCTGCACCAGCTCATCCTTCGAAGGCATCCGGTGCTGCCCTTTCCCCATCCCTGCGGAGAAGCGAGGTGTCACTCCCAGCCGCCTCCCCTGGGCTGACATGGGGACGCATGCCACAGACACAGACGGCCACTCTGGGTGCTCCTGCCCTGCGGCCAAACCCTGGGAACCCCCCAAAAAGTGGGTGCAGCAGCTTTTGGATCTTAGAAAATGTTGGGGTTTTAATTCCCCAGCACATCGGAAAGCCCTGACCTGGCGGGGATGAGGCTGGTGCGGGTGGGAAGGATGCGGGACACTGCCCGCTCCCACGTGGCTGCTCTGGCCGGCTCGATGCCAAGCATCCCCGGGCCCATGCAGGGAGTGGGGATGGGAGCGCAGGCAGGACTGGGCAGCGGAGGCAGCCTCTTACCTGAGTATCCAAAGGAAATACTGGAGATGGGGCTCAAATAGATGCCCTTGCCATAGGCTGCTCCATGCAGCTTGCAGGAAAACACCAGGGTGAGCGACGCGGGGTCACCCCGACAGCTTGGGCACGGTGGCAGAGGCAGCTGCCTGCATCCCTCCCTGCCTGCCTGCCTGCCCCGGGGCGGGCTCGGGTGCAGGGGAGCGTTACCTGCAGTTTGGTGTAGGAAGCGTTGACCAGCCCGTTGCGCAGGATGGAGTGCCAGTTCTCAATGTGTGAGCCGCTGGAAAAAGCCAGTCCCACGTCAGCCCCATGGCACCCTGCCCCACCATGGCGCCCGCTTTGGGGGGGGCTCCCACCGCCTCCCTGGCAACTCACTGGAAAGCGAAGGTGCTGCCGTAGAGTTTCTTGGCGGTGCGGAACCGGGCTTCCTTGGCAGGGGGGCTGCTGAGCAGGAGGAACTGGTGGGAGGTGTGCATGAACTTCAGCTGCTACCAGGGGAAAGGGAAGAGCAAAGGCGGCGCCGGCAGGGAGAGAGGACAGACAGACAGACAGACACAGATCATGCACGGCAGCCTGGCCCCGTGCCTGGCCCAGCCCTGCTTTGGCCATCCCGAGCTTGCCAGGAGGGCCCATGGCATCCCCCGTCTCTTGTCCCCCACCCCACCTCAAATATTCTCCATCCCATATCCCTTATCCTGTCTCTAATGTCTCACCAGCTGCAGGCTCCATCCCAGAAGCTGCATCCTACATCCCAGAGCCTTATATTGCCCACCCCATATCCTTGCATCCCTCATCCTGTACCCTGCTTCCTCCATCCCACAGCCCGCATCCCATATCCTACATCCTACCTTCCATATCCTATGTCCTGCATCCCAGATCCCAGACCCCTCATCCCGCATCCCATATCCTACATCCCACCTTCCATATTCCATGCCCCTCATCCCACCTCCCATATCCTATATCCTGCATCCCATACCCTCCATCCCACATCCCACATTCCATACCCTCCATCCCGCACCCCACCTGCAGCGCAGCCGAACCCCTTACCCTGCTGAGGGGCAGCTTGACAATGTGGGATCTGTTGCTGGAAATTATCCTTGGCAAGAGGAAGAGGAGGAGGAGGGTCAGACAGGGTGGTCCCACGCTCCCCTGGGAATGGGGCCGAGCTGGGAGCTGTACCAGAACCCGCCCCGAGGCCAGTGGATGGTTGTGACCCCCCCCCAGGAGAAAGGGGCCATGAGGCATCAAGGAGCCCGTGCCAGGGATGCCCGGCTGCCCCCCACCCCATCCTGTGTACCGGTGGATGAGGCGCAGTGGGGAAGGACGGGGGGCAGTGGGGACGGACCGGGGAGCAGCAGGACGGGGCCACAGCACCCTCAGCCTTACCATTGCAGGAGGGGATGGGCCAGGGGGTCCAGCTTGTCCATCTGCTTCTTGATCTCCAGGTAGGACCCCTAGTAGAGGTGAGAGGGGGTACGGGTGGGTCCCCCAGTGCCCACCCAACCGCAGGAGGATGGAGATCGGCACCAAAATGCCACACCTGGTGAAGGATCCCGCACCGGGGGAGGCCTCACATGGGGCCATGGGTGATGTGGGGTCATGCCAGCGTACCTGGGTCATCTCCCGGATGGACATCACACTGTCCAGGGCCTTCTGCAGCCGCTCGTAGTTCTTCTTCTGCATGTGTGGAAGGAGAGGGGTGACCATGGAGAGGTCCTCAGAGCTCCCCCCAGCCCCATCGACCCCCAGAATGGGGGAGCGTTGCCCCCCCAGCGCTTACCTTGGGGTTGAAGGCAAGCGTTTTGGGGTCATTGGGGTCCACCACGGAAGGGTAAGGCTCGAAGATGATGCTCTTGCGGGGGGACTCCAGGGCGGCGCGGCACATGGCCACCAGCAGGTCCACCACCTTGGGGACAGAGTATGGGGTGAAGGGACAGCACCCCGAGGTGATGGCATGGTGACCCACCGTGCACACGCTTACCTCAGCGCCTGTGGCCACCTCCTCTGCCGCTCCAGACATGACACCCAGTGTGTAGAAGGAGAAGACGCAGAGCTCCCGGGTGCACACTGCCGGCTGTGGAGGGGACAGGAGCCATGAGGAGGGTCGGGGACGGTGACACGGGGTGACAGTCTGTGCCCGCCTGCACCTTGTCCCCGCACCTTGAGCATGGAGCCGTTCTGGAAGACGTGCTGCTCATCGCACACCACGCAGTACTCGTTGAGCGTCGGGATCCGCTGCTCTGCATACTTCATGATCTGAGGGAAGAGGATGGTGGGACTCAGCCCCCACAGTGGCCACGGCGCTTGGGAGGATGCTCCGGGCAGCGGGATGGGGATAAGTGGGATGTGGGGCAGTGGGGAGGATGCTCTGGGAAGCGGGATGGGGACAAGCAGGATGCAGTACGCTCACCTGGACGAGGAAGCCGTACTCCAGCGTAGGGATGTTCTTGCAGTGGCCGCCGACCTGCGACGGAGCCAGAGCGGAGCCAGCTGCGTTATCCCCTTTCCCCCACGCACCCCGACCTCTGTGCGGCGCCATCAGCCCCCAACACCCCCTCAGCCACAGTGGGGACCCCAGACATGCCAACACCCTCCTGGGGACGCAGCCGCATCAGGGACATGGCACCAAGCGGGTGGTAAAACCCTGCAGGACCCCACGGCTGGCATCCCAGCTTGCCCACCAGCACCCAAGGATGCTGATGACAAGGCACAGGGGACAGACCCCCACAGGGGACAAAGCCCAACAGGGGCTCCCTACCACCCCAGGGAGGTCCCACCACCCCACGACAAGCCATCCGACCCCACAGCAGCCCCTCCCCAGGAATTTGGGAAGGGAAAGGAGAGGAAAGCAAACCCCGAGGCGGGGAGGCACCCACCAGGATGTTGAAGGGGGCGACACCTGCCTGGGTGCTGGGGGGGGGGTAGCCGAAAACCTCCACTTTGGGGTTCTTCACTGTACAGGAAATGGAGCGGTTCATCAGGCGGTTGACGCGAGCCTCGGGGATGCCCAGTTTGCCCTTCAGCACCGAATCTTGGATGACGGGGAAGCTGGGAGACCTGCGGGCACAGAGTTCCGCTGAGCTCCCCGGTTTGTCACCGTCCCCTACTTCTCTGACACCCAGCGCTGAATTCACCCATCGGCTGTTTTTTGGGAGCAACCTTCACCTTCGCGGGCTCTGGTAGGGAGCAGCAGCGTCCGAGGGACGAGTGGGGAAACCCAGGCCATGTTCCCAGCCACCCAGGGGACAGTGGGTTGGTCCCTTGGGGACACCATCAGGGTCTTACTTGGGGATGGGGGAGAAGATGCTGAGGCCAGCACGAAACTTCTTGATGGTGCCGCTCGTCTTGAACCAACTGTGCCGCTTCTCCTGCTGGGTCTTCAGGAAATCGTTGCTGAGATGTTTCCATTGCTGGGACGTGAACATACCCAGGATCCTGGCAGAGAGGTGGCACAGGTGCCTGAGTGTGGTGCCAGCACCCATGGGTGCTTCGGTGCCCCCTGAGCCTGGTGTTTGGGTGGTCCATGCCACCCAGCTCCTCCACTTCCCCACCCAAAACTGGTGGTGAGACCGTCACCAGGCTGTGTGGCAGGTAAAAAGTGGTGGCATGGGAACATGTGGCACCTGGCCAGTTTTGGGGCAAAACGGTGGCCCCCGCAGCCCACCTCACCCACCACCCTTGAGTGCCTGTTGTGTTTCGGCTCTTACTTCTTCAGCTGCAGACCCAGCCCGAAGCCCTCCTTGTTGGATGGCTGGAAAACCTCGATGGACGGTTCTGCAGAGAGAGAGAGGAGGAAAAGTCATCAGTGCCACCGCCATCCTTGTTCTGAGGGCACGTGTGGACACCACGTCCTGCCTGTCCCCACTCACCGGGGCCATCGAGGTACTGGGAGAGGGAGAAGCGCAGGCGGAGGACGATGGGCTCCGTCCGCAGCACCTTCCACGCCGTCGCCACCTCCTCCTGCCGAGGGAGAGCCGCGATTCGGCACAGCCGTGGGGACTCCCAGCCGGGGAGTTAAATTTGGGGACCCCCCGTGTACGTGTCCCCACCCTCCCCATGCCAACGCTGCCGGGGGCACCCCGGGGACTCACATCGAGGAAGCTGATGTTCACATGGAGGTCGATGTCCACATCGTCAATGGTCCCATACTCCCTGCAAAGACACGTGGCACTGTGGGGGGACGGGGTGAGGCTGGCGCAGTGACGGAACCGCCGTCCGGTGCCCACCGTGCCAGGTCGGGCAGGCTCATGGGGCAGTGATGGGCATATGTGGCTCCCCAGGTATCAGGTGAGTGCAACCCGGAGACTGGGATGGCACGGGGAGAGCGCCCGGATTGTGGCCGGGTGCCCCAGGGATGGCACAGTCCAGGAATGCCATGGCACAGCGGTGCCACAGCTGGGTGCCGGGGGTACAGCACAGCCAGGTGCCTGAAGATGGCACAGATGAGTGCGCGGGGATGCCACAGCTGGGCGCTCTGGCAATGCCATATTCGGGTGACCCACGGCGGGGCTGGTGAGCACACCCACCTGACGGCCACGGCATTCTCGCTGTAGATCTCCTTCACCGCCTCAATGTCGGCGTCCAGCTGCGGGTGACGGTACAGGTCGGCGGCACAGGTCCCCTGTGGCACACCACACGGCGGCATGTCAGACCCAGAGTTCCCCCCATCCCCCGCAGCCCCACAGTGAGGATGGGGCACAGGTCGGGGGTCCCTGAGCCCCCCCATGGCACCCACGGGACCCGGCACCCACAGCGCTTACCTGGACGCCATAGAGGAACTCCTCAGACTCATTGTCCCCATCGGAGTCATCATCCGTCCAGTACTGCCCCTTGAGGTCCTGGGGGGCAGAGGGTTGGGGGGCAGTGTATAAGGGGGGGCAGCGTGTTG
>VUYV01000008.1:1048457-1071741 GCA_008711295.1 Anarhynchus alexandrinus | reverse complement strand
CGTCCCCGACCGGCGGTGTCCCCTCCGCCCCCCCCTCACCATCTCAGCGCCGTCGGGCCGGGCCTGCCGCCGCCTCCATGCTGCCGGGCGGGCGGGCGGCCATCGCGCCGTGACGTCAGGCCCCGCCGCGCGCCCCGGGCGCCGCCGTCACCCGGCAACGCCGCCGCTGACGTCACCCGCGGGGACCCCCCTCCCCACGGTAGGGGCCACCGGTGGGACCCGCGGGGGGGGGAGGGGGCTGTCGGGGGTCCCCAGTGTCCCCCGGAGGTCCCCGCGTGGCTGGCGCGGTGTCCCCGCGGCGCAGGACAGGGTCTCCAGTGTCCCCAGTACTGGGTCACCCCGGTCCCAGTGCGGAGCAGCCGTCCTGTGTCCCCAATGTCCCCAGAAGGGTCCCCACGGTCCTAGGACAGGGTGCCCAACGCCTCCAGCACGTGGTCCCCAATGTCTCCAGTGTCCCCAGCACATGGTCCCCAACATCTCCAGCCCAGTGTCCCCATGGTCTCACCACGGTGTCCCCAGTGTCCCCAGCACAGTGTCCCCATCACAGGGTGACCATGGTCTCAGTGCAAAATGTCCACGTTGGGTCTCCAGTGTCCCCAGCACAGGGTTCCCAGTCTCCCCAGCACAGGGTCACCATGGTCCCAGTGCAGAGCAGCTGTGATGGGTCCCCAGTGTCCCCAGCACGGGGTTCCCAGTCTCCCCAGCACAGGGTCACCATGGTCCCAGTGCAGAGCAGCTGTGATGGGTCCCCAGTGTCCCCAGAAATGTCCCCATGGTCCTAGGACAGAGTCCCCAGCATGGGGTCCCTGGTGTCCCCAGCCCAGGGTCCCCATGGATCCCCATCACAAGGTCCTCAATGTCCCCATCACATGGTCCCCAACATCTCCAGCCTAGTATCCCCATGGTCTCACCACGGTGTCCCCAGCACAGGGTCACCATGGTCCCAGTGCAGGTTGTCCACATTGGGTCTCCAGTGTCCCCATCACAGGGTCCCCAGTGTCCCCAGCCCCTGGTCACTATGGACCCACATCACAGGGTCCCCAGTGTCCCCAGACCAGGGTCCCCAGTACAGAGTCCCCATGGCCCTGGCACAGGGTGGTCATCTTGGTTCCCCACACAGCTGGCATGGTGTCCCCACGGTCCCAGCATGGGGTCCCCAATGTCCCCATCACAGGTTCCCCGGTGTCCCCAACATCTCCAGCCTGGTGTCCCCATGCTCTCAGCAGTGTCCCCAGCACGGTGTCCCCGTGGTCCCAGTGCAGAGCATCCACGTTGGGTCCCCAGTCCAGTGTTCCCGGGGGGGTCCGTAAGAGGCTGAAGACCCTCCAACCCCACCCCAGCAGCCCTGCCGGGCCTTCGGGCCCCACCAGCGCCCCGCGGCGGTTGGGGGGTGGTGGGAAGCGCGGGGAGGGCCGCTGCACCTTTAAGAGCAGCGGGACGAGACGTGGCGCCTTTAAGAGCGGCGGGGCGGGGCGCGGCCCCTTTAAGGCGGCGGCCACCCTCCTCCCGCGTGCTCGGCGCCTGCGCCGCCGCCTCATTGGTCGGTCGGGCGCGTGAGCGACGGCGCAGCGTCTCCCTCCGCGCCTTGCGCGTCCGCCGGCGGAAAAAAAAAAGAGTCCCGGCTCCCCTTGGCGAAGGGAGGCGGCGGAGGGATCCGCGGAGGGGGGGGACGGGCGGGAGAGGGCGGTGCTGGGGACGGCGGGCTGGTATCACCTTGGCGGGGCAGTGGGGTGGCGCGCAGAGGAGCGGAGGCTCTGGGAGAGGACGGGTGCAGGGCGAGGCCGGGCGGAGACAGGTAACGGCGGCCTGAGGGCCAGCAGGCGGTGGTGGGTATTGCTCGCTCGCCGCCGCCATCCTCCTCCTTCTCTTCCTTCTTCCCGCCGTCGCGTGAGGGTCTCCCTGAGGCGGCGGTTGAGGGGCGCGGTGCCCCCTGGGAAGGCGGCGGAGCGTGCGCGTGCGGGGGGCTCGCGGTGCGGCCTAGCAACGGGCACCGCCGCCTTCCCCCCCCTCCCCGGNGGGGGGGTTGTGCCCCGCAGCCGTGCGGTAAAACGGAGCGCGGGGCCCCGGCGTTGCGCCATCCCGGGCGGCTTCCCCACGGCGGGGAGGTGGGCCGGGGAGGCTGAGTCAGAGGGAGCGGAGAGCCTCGCCGCTTCCCCCCCCTCCCCCTTCCCCCGCCGTGCCGGCGCTCACGTAAGAGGACTTCAATCAGCTCGGTGAACTCGGCGGGGATGCTGCAGCCTTTTTATCCACTCCCCCACCCCCCCTTTATCAAGGTCCCCTCGAAATTCATCTCCACCCGTAATTACGCCTGCCTAAACACGCCCCGGTTGATTGGGATGGGTCCCCTGGGCTGTGAAAAACGTGCGTAAAGCCTCTTTGCAGGGCTATCTGGGCATGAATAGGGCTTTTGTCGGCGGACAATGGCATCCTCCCGGCTGTCTCCTCGGATTAAGGGAAGGAGAAGGCAATCTCTAATAACCTGCTTTGTTCCGATAAGGCGGGTGGTTATCGGTGAGGCCCAAGTTAACAGAAATCAGTGCTTCACGGAGGCTTTTGTGATGTTAAATGTCTTGACTTTCTGGCTACCGCCTGCTCCCGGGAAGGGCTGCTGCTGATCCCGACTTGCCTTGGCCTAAAGGTGGGACGACAAAGGGAGTTTTTGGTTATTCAGATGCCTCCAGGGAAACCCGAGGGCTCGTTGTGCAATCGGGCGTCCTTAATTGAAAAAAAAAAAAATCGCTCTGAAGCACGTAGTTTTATGCCCCACATCCCATTTATAAAGCAGAATTTAGACAAATCTAGAAAAGTGGGAAGTTTGATGGCCTAATGGGTCATGCTGATGCCAGCTCGTTTCCAAGCCGTCACCGGATTAACGAAGGACTTTTCTGCTGAGCAGGAAGCTCTGCTGCGAGCCACGTGTTTGAAGCAGAGACTCTTCTTGCCTGCGAAACCCTTCCGAGAAACTTTACTTTCACTAGATAACGAGCTCGGAGAGACGGCGTTGCTGCCTGTGACCCTGTTGCGTGAGCAGGCCGCGTTTTTCTTGAGTACCTACTTCTTTATATGCCCAAAGTCGTAAATTTTACAAAAAACTTAATTTGTTAGTGTTAGCTGGAGTGATCCAGTGCCAGCGTTAATTCCCTTTCCGCATGCTGATCTGATAATTTAATTTAATACAAACAAAACGTTTCCCAGGCTGGCCGGACCACGTGCTAGTCTTTTATCTCCCGAAGATGGGGCCACTGCAGCGGCGCGGTGATGGATGGCACGTAGGGAATGGGGCTGCAGTACCTTGTTGCTGCCGCCCACAGCTGGGCGTGCAGCAAATCCCCATCCTGGAGCTGGGGATGCGGCAGAGGGATCTGTACTTCCACTTAGAGTTATATTTAAAGGTAAAAAAAAAATATCCCAAAACACTTTATTTCATAATGCAAAAAAGATTTTTACAGTTTCCTTGAAGGCAGCTAGGTGGTTTCTGCCGGTGCGGGGCCAGGCTGAAAGGCTCCTTGTCCTCTGTCGGAGCAACACGCTGCAAGGTTAAGTCGGTAGGTGTGCCTGCACTACAAATACCCTCGAGATAAGTCTTTCTTGTCGCCAAATATCTGATGGATGTCACCTCTACTCGCTTAATTTTTTTGTTAAGCTTCCTGTACGCCTTTGCCCTCCAGGGAGGGCAGGCTCAGCTAAGGCAAGGCTAATCCATCTGCATGCAAGGGAAGTGCAGATGTCACCTGGTGCCTGACCTTCCCAAAACCCATAACTCGTTTGCTGAAAAGCCAGAGAGGCATCTCTGTTGCGGAGCTGTGGGTCTCTCCTCCTGTGGAGCTACAGCTTGCTGCCGGGGAGAGCGTCTGCCAGCCAGGAGCAGGTGGTGGCTTCTGGGTCCCGTCCAGCCCTTGCAGAAAAGAGATGGCATTTTGGGGTGGCCATCTTGTACTTACGTAACGGCGCGACGCCACCTCCTGCAGCAGCCACCCAGGGGAGAACATGTTATCCTCCTTCTCTGGAAGAGAGGTTGACAGGCTGCATTAAAAGCCTGCTTTGCCACAGAGCTGGATTTTTTTCTTGTTGTTGAGTCCCTTTAGCTTCTGGAACGAACAAAGCTGATGTTTTTCTAGGCTCTTTTTGGGAATCTGAAGGCCTGCCTGGTTTCATAACCCTCCCCTTCTCAAATGTAAGGGCTAACTCAAACCATTTCTGCCTCTGGCCAGGGACACTGGGCATGAGCAGCCTTGTTCTGCAGTGTGAGTGAGGTTGTGTAAGTGAGTCTGTGACCCATGCAGAGGTAATAAAACCTGAACCATCGCCTGCTGTGAGCCTGCATCTTTTGCAGGCGTCTTTGTCCAGCATGGCAGTGGTTAATGCCAGTCCTGCCTGGGGACAGTCTCTTCGAGGCCTTGTCACTGCAGTTTCCACTTCCCTTTGTCACCGATAACGGCAGAGGCTTGGCCCAGGGTGGGGATGGGGTGGGGATTGCCGATGCTGCTTCTTCCCTGAGGGCAGGTCCGGAGGTGCTGTGGATTTAGGGTTTCTCTCAGCCAACCGCAGGATGAGCTGGCTGGACTTAGTCACCTCGCTACTGCAAAACCAGTCATCCTGACCTCTAAACGGCTCTTTCTAGAATATTCAAGAGCTGGGGAGTTACCAGACATTTTCGGACGCCCTGCCTGAAGCACAGGAAGCCCAAGTAATAAACTTTGGTATTTCATCGTTATGTCTTGAGGAAGGAATTTGGATTTACTCAGTGCTGGAAACGTTCAGGCTTTGTAGGGGATTGCTTACCCCCTTTCCTTGCTCAGCCTAAACTGAGTGATCCGTGTCTTCGGGTGTCCTTGAGCTTCTCAGTTTGATTTTTAAAAAAAGCAAGCCTGGAATAGTGGGAAATGCCAGACATTCCTGTTATATTTATAAGACTGGTCCTTTCAGTAGAATTCAGTCTATGCTTTGTAAATACATAGTAGCGGGAGACAGGAGGAAGCATAGAAAAGTGAAGCTCTCGGTAGCAGGGCACACTGCTGCGGGCAGATGGGTATTTGGGATACTTTTTGGCTGCTGCGTTTCTGCTCTCGCCCCTGGACAAGGTCATGGTGTCTGATTAATTTTTCTGAGCTCACTGAACTGCTGGAAAATCTTGTGAAGGGGATTCTGACGGGGAACTTAACTTTGCTTTCTCTTTATATATTTATAAAGACTTAAGGGTTTTAAAATTATATTTGCAAATGACTTGAGGGTGTGGGGGGTTTCCATGAGATAGTGAGAACTCACCTGCCTATTTTTAAAAACTTCCAAGTCATGCTCTGGATGCGGTTTCTGTCTTGGGATCCCGTTGTTTCATATTCCTCTTGTTGTTCCCAGAGGCTCCGCAGACCTGCTCGCCCTTGTTTGTGTGGAGGTGATTTCCCAGCAAAAGCTTATTTTTTTTGGCATCTAGAGAAGCTGATGCTGCTCCGCAGGTGTCAGAGGATGCAGCAGCAAGTGTTAGAGGGCTAAAACACAATGTTTCAGGGCTGACCAGTGAGTTTTCCTGTAATAATGGGACTTTGTCGGGCTTTTTATGTGGGCAGACCTTCTTGTACTGACTCTGGTGACTCAGCAGCTTCTGGCAGGGCTGAGGGAAAGGAGGCTTTGCCAGGACAAATTACGGTTTTTGCTGGCCTGACTCCTTTATGCCGCATGGGAGCGAGGCGATGGTGAGTCAGGGCTGCCTGCAAGAGGATCCGCACGATCTGCACGTACGTGGGGAAGGTCTGCGGAACAGAAGGGGCTGATGGGAGGAGCGTCTGCGCGAACAGAGCCTCTGCGGCACAGAGGCAGGCACATGGCAGGCTGGTAGGGGATCTCCCTGCCTGTGTCTTAGAAGCATGGCTGGTCAGCCCTACTAGCTTTGACAAAGCTTTTGGGTTTATTAGTGCCTCTTTTTCAAAGCTGAGTGCACTGAGCCAGCTGGTGTGTACAGCTAACACCATTTTGTGATTTATTGGTTTTTTTTTTCTGTCTGCTTGGGGCGGGCAGAACAAACCCCCTGCTCTCTCCCTGCCTTTAGCTGAGCAGCAGCCTGTGTTTCGATGAGCACCACACTAAAGGCGTCTCATAGATGAAGTCAGCTTATGCTGAAAGAGCAGCCTGCTTTGAATATCCCCTGCGTGCCCAGGGGATGAAGTTTGAAGTCAAACCACTGTTTGAAGTTTGACTAGTGATCTGCCTGTGCTGGTAGCCACCTTACATCACTCTTTTACTGGAGGCTTTTTTTGGATGCAGCCAATCTAGCCTGGGCAGGTTGAAGAGGACAAATGGCTTTTAGCCACCACTGCTACTTGAAAAGAATATTATTGCGGTGCGGCCTGAGATGTGCAATTAGAAATGCCCGGGGGCACCAGCACTGCTGGGAAATGAGTGACCTCCCATCCCAGCAGGCTGTTAAACTTCAATTCAGCTTGCTCCTGGGATTGCAGGCTGTTTCTGCTGTTGTGGGGATACTCTAGTCCTGTAGAGGCAAGCAGCCTGAGTTCACAGAGTTTTTTTTTATCCAAAGGTAGGGGAAAAAGAAAAAAAAAAACCCAACCCACAAACCAAACCAGTTTTGAACCTTGTGGTGGTTTTCCGCTGCCCTGGGTGAGGGACAATGCAGGGGATGGGGGAGACCCAAAAAGGTCTTTGGTTTGCAGAGAGACCTTGACTGTATTAAAGAAATCTCAGTCTTTTAAATGTTCTCTGCCAAGGTGTTGTGTTTAATCAACTCAAGCCTACTTGCTTGTACAGGCTTAAAGGATGGGTTTTAAGCTTAGGCAGACTTTGCTGTGATTAGGTGTTTCTCGGCAGAAGATTGCCCGCATAAGAGTGTATCTGCAGTCACGCTAGCGCCGAGCTGCCCCGGTCCCCAGTTGCGATGGGAAATGCAGTAAAGGCCTGTAGGAGAAATGACTCGAGAGATGGGAGGGAGGAGGCAGAATCTCTGCCTGTGCATTCAAGTGCTTGAATTTTGTTGCGTTGTGTAGCTCCAAGGGAAGACTGGCAATGAAGAGAAGCTATGAAGGGAACATCTGCATAGAAGGCAGGTGAGCTTTGGGTGGTCTATGTGGGGGATGACATGGAAATAGAAGTGTGTCTTGCCTGTATCTTAAGACTCTCAAGTAGGAACATAAAGATAGTTTGACCCATAGCAGCTTTCTTGTCACTTCCATATTCATCACGTGGGTGTGTTGGTGTCTCTGCTTGATGAGCAAGTCTGGGTGATTCCTAAACCTGGCACCGCTTTCATCTCTTCTAGATACAGGATTCCAGCAACAATGTCGAAGCACCACGATGCAGGGACGGCTTTCATCCAGACCCAGCAGCTGCACGCTGCCATGGCGGACACCTTCCTGGAGCACATGTGCCGCTTGGACATTGACTCAGAGCCAACCATTGCAAGAAACACTGGCATCATCTGCACCATCGGTAGGCGATTCCTAGATAGGAAAGAATTGCAGCTGTAAAACTTGTTAGGGAAATTGTGGTAAGGCTTTGGCTTTCATCCCTCGCCAGGGCTGAACTTGTGTGTTGAAAGAACATGACTTTCCCATGTCTGCCTAACCTGTGTTATTGCTAGGAGTGAATCCAGTAGCTGGGGAAATTGGAACTAGTCAGTCTGCTGCGCTCCCCAAGGCAAGTTAAAACAATCTTTGCTGCTGTAGAGGAGAGCTGCTTCAGCACTGAGCAAGTCTGTGTCCATTATACCTTTTCTCTTCCACGTGAAACAGCCTGACGTATGTGGGTTATCTCATTATTTTTACAATGTTAATATTCAAACTGTTTCCTCCTTCTAGGCCCAGCCTCCCGCTCGGTGGAGAAGCTGAAGGAAATGATTAAATCTGGAATGAATGTTGCCCGCCTCAACTTCTCTCATGGCACCCATGAGGTAAGGGTGGGGTCTGAGCTGATATGGCCCCGACCGGGCTGCGTATGTGTGTGTGTCTGGTGACCCTCTCTCTCATGGAAGAGGGAAATCCAGCTTAGTCCAGACCAGCCTTGGTGTGGGAAGGCCAAGCTTAGCTCTGCTTTTGGGGAAAGCATGCTGGTTGTACATATTGAGCCTGTGTAATTGCTGATAACACTTCAGTGCACTTTCTGAGCCCTTTTGAAAGCTGTTCCAGCTGGTTCCACACCCTTCTCTGTACCAGGGAGCCAAGTAACTGATATTTGACACTGGTGTGCCAGCTGCTTGCCATGAAATCCTCCAGTTCTTCCTCGCATCTCGCTGTTAGTGGTACAAAGCTGCTGCTTCTCAGTTAATAGTAGAAGCCAAGAACGTTTGTTCCTGATTTGCTGTGCACCTCTGTGGGAGTACAAGCTATCAGTTGTCCGTCTCACTTCTTGTTTTGTTGCTGGTTTTGCAAGCAAGTGATCAATGAATAACTCTGTCTCAAAAGAAAACTGTTAGTGATTTGAAGTAATTACTGTGCAGAGTTGAAAGAATTGGAACTCCTGGGTTTGCTCGGCTAACCAGCTGCTCCGGTTGTGTTCCTGGCAGTGAGGTTAGCACCACAGTACTTGGGAGGTGGTGTGGTGAGCTTATAAGAATAAGGTCAAAAGAAATCAACACTCTTTGTGGTGGACAAGCCCTTATTGATATAAATAGATGAGATCCTTAGCGATACTGGAGGAGCCGAGGATCCCATTCCAGGTTGCCTAGAATGCCACCCTGAGCCTTCTCGCTGAGGTTTTGGTTTTGGTTGTTTTTTTTTTTTTACCCTGGCTGCCCTCCAGCTTTCAAAATGTCAGACGGTAGCCAGTAGCAGCTGTAGGTGGCTTTACTTACTGAACCGTGAGCTTCGCAGTGCGTAACAGCTTGGCCTCTCACCCTCATGGCCTTTAAAGGCCACAGGGCACTGTCAAAATCGTAAGGTCTGATGCTTAACTGTGGAGAACCGTCAGACCTTGACTAAACATGTAGGGTTAGTGTTGGTGCACAGGCTGCAGTTAGCAAAATCTGCCTGAAGAATAGCGTGGAATAACTGTGTCTCTCAGCAGTCAAATGCTGCTGCTGGGCGGCTCGGCGGGGAGCTGGTGGCCAGGCTGAAACTGGGAATTTTCACACTGTTACTTGCCAGCAGAGCTGCTGCTGTGGTTTGTGTACTTGTTAGCTGAGGTTGAGGACAGGGACTGTGGCTTTCTGGTCTGGGTAAGGTCTAATTGCACATTTCATACAGATGAGGTTAGATTACAGCAGAGGCTGGTCTTGCTGTCATCTCCTGTTGAGTGTGACCATCAGCCATAGCCAGTCTTAAGTTTGACTCCCCTCCTGGTTCCTCCAAAATACTCCAAATTCCAGCGAAGCCCTGAGGGGTATTTGTCTATTGTGAGCACTGTGGTTCTTGCCTCTACCCTAAAGCGTTCAACGGGGCTCCAGCTTTAACAGAGGTGCTATAGCACCTGGCTGCAACCCTTTTATAGAAAAAGAAAATTAGTTCCAGCTCTGCCTGCATTCCTGTTCTGCATATATAACTCTTCAGGAAGTCAGACTCCCTAGGAGCCAGTATCAAACTAAAAAGGAAAAATCCCAGGTGACTGGCACCAGATACACGTAATAGCACCATTCAGGCACGTTTCCTGTGTTGCACCCATTTAGGCTGTGGTGCATGGAAGGTTCAGGGCCTTCTCAGTTTCAACTTGCACACTCAATTAGTAAACTAAATTTTTCCTGCTCTGTTGGTGTATCTCTGGCTGAGGGCACACGAACTTTAGCACACCTTTTTCCGGCCCCACCTTCTTGGTGCTGGATTATTGTCCCCGCGATATTGAAGTCAGCGTGCTGGGTTTGTGTCGAGGCGGATGGGTGGCGTGGGGTGAGCTGGCTGTTTCCAGGTGAGTCAGGTCAAATGCTGTTGGTCTGTGGCACAGAGAGGGGAAAGGGTATTTCTTATCTGCAAAAGTCTGTCAAGTGTTACACAACTTCCAGCCAAGGTTATCTCTTAATGTTGTTTAAGCAAGTAAAGTAAACTGATCTGCTGGTCATCTGAAGCTCGTTTAGGTAGTTGGGATAGGAGTTTCCCTGTAGAACTCTGTCCTGAAACTGACAGCATTAGCAAAATGCTCTTGCACACATGAAAGTTTATAAGCTGAGTGCGTAGTGCTGCAGTCTTGAACTTCTGGCTGTGATTGCTTTGGCTCTCAAAATAAAATGTAAATACTTAAATGAATAACATGCTCTTAGCAAATACCTTATCTTTAGGGGAAAATAAAGCCAAAGACTTCTAAAAAAAAAAAGCTTGTCCATCTCTGCTCACCTGTGGGACTGATAAGAGGGGTCAGGCTGGAAGTCTTGTGGGAGTCTGCTGTGCAGAGAACAGCATCCTCCCTTCCATGCTCTGAAGGGAGGAGAAGAGCCATGCATGGCAGTCTCTTAGCTGTGACATTCTTCTGGCATTCAGGAGTCTTTCTACGCTCATAATCGACCAGCTGCCGGCTCTGCCCATTTTCTGCCATGTTGAACAGGCAGATATTCAGCAAAGCTTTTGGAAACATTCTTCCTAAAGGCGTGTTGATTGGTGGGCCATCTTCAAAGGGCAAGATTTTGCTGATGGAAAATCACTTCAGCCAAATGCCTGGGCTGTCTCCTCGAGTTGTCCTTCTAGGCTTAGAACTGGGGGCACCAAAGGCATAGCCAGATAACTGCTGGACTCTGCTTTCATGCAGGGAAGGCCCTTGTATCCTCGCACTCTGCTTTTCTGGAAGTTCAGTCTGAATTAAATTCTCAGGTTAGAACTGAAAGTGAGTAAAATGTGAGAGCAAGAGCTGTCAGCTTGGGTGGCGTTTGGGGTGCATAGTGGTGTTTTTCATAGGCAGTGGAGTAGAAATGGGCAGAATGTTTCTAACTTTTTTTTTTTCTCTTGTCAGTATCATGAGGGCACAATCAAGAACGTGCGAGAAGCTACAGAGAGCTTTGCCTCTGATCCCATCACCTACAGACCTGTGGCTATTGCACTGGATACCAAGGGACCTGAAATCAGAACTGGACTCATTAAGGGAGTAAGTTGCTTTCTTTTTTTTTTTTCCTCCCACTTCTTTCACCGCATGGGACTAGATATGTTGTTATGCCTGTGGCCTTTTCCAAACAAAAAATGTCCCTAAGAAATGAGGTAACAAACAAATTACCAAAAAAATCCTGCAGGTTAGGAGGTGGTTGTGTGCTGGTTTTTATTGTTTTTGTTGAAACGTCTGTTTTGACGTGCAGAGTGGCACAGCAGAAGTGGAGCTGAAGAAGGGTGCACCACTCAAAGTGACCCTGGATGATGCCTTCATGGAGAACTGCGATGAGAACGTGCTGTGGGTGGACTACAAGAATCTCACCAAGGTTGTAGAAGTTGGCAGCAAAATCTATGTGGATGACGGTCTGATTTCCTTGCTGGTTAAGGAGAAAGGTATGCAACAACCATTCCAGCTATGATTATTTGTGGCTTTTTTTTTTCTCAGAACATACTTGAGCTTTCCCTCCAGTAACTGTTTTTTAGCTTGCAGTTATGTATTCAAGAGAGGAGTACGTGGTTTTTAGTGCTGTAGTGAGACTTTGAGCAAAACTTTCTCTACTGAAAGTGTAGCAAGTTTCCAGAAAACTAACTTCAACTGGGTTTCACTAAACTGTCATCTAAAACCCCTCTTCAAAGTTGAATGTGTGGTAGGAACATACCAGTGCTTGTGATCAAAGCCTGTTCAGCTGGGCTAATTCATACTTTTAACGCAGGATTTAACTAGTTTTACAGCACAGTCCCCAAGTTTTGTGGTTAGAGACAGAACTAGCTTTAACTGGTAATGCAGGGGCAAGGTTAGTTCCACAATACTTATTTTATAGCGCTGCCTAAACTCCGGTAGCCTCAAGGTATTGCTTCTAATGATAGAGTGCCTCGGGAGATGGAGGTGAGACTTTTGGGGTGCTCAGTTTGGTCTGACAGGGCTCCTGTGTGCCGAAGTGCACCCTGGTAGCTTTTCTTGGGGGAGGCAATCCCAACCTCCTGCATGGAACAAATGCCATCTTCTCCAAGGGCAGCGTAGACGTGGTTTTAAACTGGTCTGTTGTGTTCCCGTGGGTAAATTGGAAGTTTGTGTGTTGCATAAATCTGAAGATAGAAGCGATGTGCTTTTATTGTGTGCGGTTGCTGTTTGCACTGCTGTTCTCAGGCAGGGAGGTGGTGTGGGAGCTGGCAGCGGGGAGCTTTCTGGTAAACACTGACCGTGGGAATGCATCTGTTTCAGGCAAGGACTATGTCATGACGGAGATAGAGAACGGTGGCATGCTTGGCAGCAAGAAGGGAGTGAACCTGCCTGGCGCTGCAGTCGACCTGCCTGCGGTCTCTGAAAAGGACATTCAGGACCTAAAATTCGGTGTGGAGCAGAACGTGGATATGGTGTTTGCTTCCTTCATCCGCAAAGCTGCCGATGTCCATGCCGTCAGGAAGGTGCTAGGCGAAAAGGGAAAGAACATCAAGATCATCAGCAAGATCGAGAACCATGAGGGTGTGCGCAGGTGAGCTTTGTGCAGGTGGCACTTCAGGTTTGTCACCCTGTATCGATGGAAGAACACAGCCCCTTTGCGTTGTAGTCAGGACTCCTGGTCTCTGGCTTGCCAGCAGTGGCAAAGTTACTAGTCTGAGTAACAGACTGGTAGTGCAAGCTGTCAGTTAATGCCATGTGCGTGGGATTTGACGTAGCTGCGGTATGAGCAGTGGGTTGTATAACTGTCACGTGCCCTGAGCTCATGGGGACAGTGTCACAGTCTCTCTGCATCCCTGAAAAATCTGCAATAGTCTTTGTAGTCAAGTGTGAGTTCAGGCTTATCAAACTTGCTGTTCTGGATGCAAATTAGTGAGCTAATGCATGGGAATCATCAAGTCTGTGACAAAACTATCAGGCTAAAACATCTCAAATCAACTCATGCTCCTCTCAGTCTTTGTATGGCTTTAGAAAGCTTTGTATAGCACTCTGTGTGCTATGACTTGGTCTTGTTTTTCTTCCTCTTAACTTGGCATTACAGGAGACCAAAATGGCACATGGAAGGGCTGTGTACCAGCAGCATAGCTGCGCATTGTGCTCCAGAGCGAAGCTCCTTTCCGGAGGGGGAGGACAGAACAGATGGGAGGGTGCTTTGTGGAACGAATGGAGTAACAAACCTTTTTCTATTGCTATCAGGTTTGATGAGATCATGGAGGCCAGCGATGGCATTATGGTGGCCCGTGGTGACCTGGGAATTGAGATCCCTGCTGAAAAAGTCTTCCTTGCGCAGAAAATGATGATCGGGCGTTGCAACAGGGCTGGCAAACCCATCATCTGTGCCACTCAGGTACTTGAAACTCAATGCCGGCTCGTAACTGCCAGAGTCTGACAGGGTGTGAACGTCAGTAGCTCTCCCAGCATGCTGCAGCAGGGTGGGCTGAGGAATCATCCTTGATGGCATTTGCTCGAGGGTGAGGCACCAAGAGCAAAGAGGTATTGCTGGTAGCTGAATAGCTCATCTTGAGGCACTTTAAAGATGTGTTTGGGATCTTCTCCAGTAAGGTTACATACAGGATCTCTTGTGTGGCTGCTGAAGGTTTTACCCCTCAAAACCTGTGTATGAGTATGAGCCTTTTGGGCTGACTAAACAAATTCTGGGTAAGAAAAATAACATGCTTTGCCTTGGCATCTTAGACACAAATGTGCTGCTACAACAGAAGATTTGCTAAGGTTTCCAGATATCTTACAAGATGTGCCCACTGAGTAAAAGAGCCACGTCCTTATTATTCTGGGAGCTGCTAGTGAGGGAGGGAGAGCTGATGCTCAGCTTCACTGGTTCCAGCAGGGATCATGTGTGGATAGTCATCAGGCACTGGGAGGACTGGTTTCTTGGCTGTGTTTGCTCTGTGCACAGGCTGTGGAAGCGAAAACTGTCTCTAGACAGTAGTCATCAGACAAGGTTCTGGATTTACAGTGGTACGTGCTCCTTCCTCTTCCTGTATTGCTACTGAAATGTGAAAGAAACGCCGCCTCAGGCGGTGTTTCATGAGGAAACGAGTGACGTTTGCTCAGGGGGGAGAAAGCTGAGCACCTGAGGAAGATCAGAGAGCTGGCTGGGCTTTGGTGTGTGGAGTTATACTAGCTTCTTGGAGAAGGGGTTAGGAAGAGCTAACCTCATGGAAAGTCGCCCTGTTTTCCGCTCTCTCCAGAGTGAGTGCTTGGGGGTGGTGGGGTTAGCTGTTCTGAGTTAACTAGCTTGTACCTATTATATAAAGAATTTGAAATCTTGTCTTGGATGAAAATGACTTTAGTTGGTGCAGACCTTGCTGTTTACTTATTTCTAGATGGAAAAAACCAACCCCCTAGATGCAAATTTGGGAACATGTGGCTGGATTTGAGCTTTCTGTAAAGATGCCTAATGCAATAGTCTGCTCTAAAGAGCTCCACATTCCTTGGACCTAGCCCTGTGCTGAAAAATTGAATTGGAAAGTCAGAATACTGTGTCTGTGATGCTGTCTGGGTTAAATCTCCTTGGGAAAGGAGTAAATGTAGAACAGGTACAAAATGAAACGGGTTGGTTTTCTCACTGGTAGAGGCTGGTTAGGGACCAAGCCCCTCTCTGTCCTGTACCCACGGGAGATCTCATTTCCCAGAGTCCTTGGGCCACATCCTGTCTTTTGCCTTATCTATAAAGTATATTGAAGAGCACTAGTGAAAAAGCAGCTGGCTCCTTCTGCAGCATCTTGATTTCTTTGGACTTGTTCTTCCAGATGCTGGAAAGCATGATCAAGAAACCTCGCCCGACCCGTGCCGAGGGCAGTGATGTTGCTAACGCTGTCCTGGATGGAGCAGACTGCATCATGCTCTCCGGAGAGACCGCCAAGGGAGACTACCCGCTCGAGGCTGTGCGCATGCAGCATGCTGTGAGTACTGCCTTCGCTCTGGTGGGGGGAGGCTGTCCCGCAGGTGAAAGTAGCAGTTCTCTCTTGCCCTGCCTCTTCCATCAGAGCCAGGCACCCGAAGATCTAATTGTGTCTGGTGCTAGGTGCAGTCTGAAGTAGTGATTTCTTTGTTCACACTCGCACCATGGATGTTTCTTTACCTAGCGTGGTCCTGAGGGCCTGAAACCTCACTCTGTGTGCTCCAAACTATTGTCGGGCAGAGCTGAGGACTGCTTTGCAGTGCTCTGAAATATAAAACTTCAGATTTCTCATATTAATTTTTGTTAAAGCCTGGGTAAAGGGGTTTTTGTTGTTACCTTGGTATGAGTTTCTCCAAATGCCCTGTTCATTTTTGGCATATTAAATGCCTTAAACTTCTCCAAAGTGAAGGAGCTGTTTAAGCAGTTTATGTCTAGATAATAAAAGTTATTGGCTGACTCCTTGGGGTGGGGTGTGGGGAGGGGGGAGCTTGTGAGTCTGATTTATAGCGCTGTTGCATTCAGCACCTGGTGCGCTTGGTGTTGGGGGTGTTTGTTGCACGAGTACTGACAGCACCATATTTTTACATGCCTGAACTGCCAGAAACCTCTGCTCTGCTTCGAGTTCACCCAGCTCGTGTTTCAACTGATAAAAAGCCTGATGTCAAGTATCTACAAGTGTTGCTTCTCCCCAGTTACCAGTGCTGTGAATCACAGCAGTGATAACTTGCACCAGTTATAACTCTCACCAGTTTTATTTGCAATCCAGGTTATATAGATTAATCAACTCAGCTAGTGTGTGTTTGCAGTGCATTATGTAAATATCTTTTACCTTTATCTGGTCAATACGGAGTGGTGTTCTTTGCACGTGGCAAATACAAAATATGACTTGATGATTACTGGGCAGTGACTGCTGGTTTACAGACTGAATGCTAACGGTGCACCTAAAAGGTTCTTCATCAGTTTTCATCCCCTAAATCACGAGGGTTGACTTTCTACCAAGAGTTGGAAACTTGCTGCAGCAGACCTTAGACCTGGCTTTCCGTTCTGGCATTAACTCTTTGACTCAGGCAGGTTGTGTTGTACCTGTAGCCTGAGCTCAGGACCTGTTGCATGTGCTTCACTCTTCCTGCAGGCCTGGGAGTAGTGGTGTTCCCTCTGCCAGGCCTCTGCAGAAATACCGAGGGTTTTAACCCTCAGTGCAGAAGACCAAATACAGATTCACTTTATTTAATGTAACATGGTGCAGGTAGCAAGGTGCCAACTCTGTGATGGTAGGAGCATGTTCCCCTACAGTCAGGATCTTTCATCTGAGCTAATTCACTTGGTGTTAGTTGAGAGAAGTCCTTGCCCAGAAATAGTGCCCTGGATAACCATGGTCTGAAAATCTGCAGCATGGCCAGAGCAGGTGAATATTTCCATATGAAGTGGACAAAGTGGTCATAGCAGGGAGAGAGCACCTTACCTCTGGTAAAGAGCAGCTCCTATATGCATTCCCAGCCTGAAAATGGTATCAGTTTGGGTTTATATATTTGTTTATCCAGTCCTGCTACAGGAGTATTCCAAGTACAGCTCCTCTGTAGTGAGGTGCAGACAGCAAATGTGGGCTGTGATGCTGAGAATGATGAGGGTCTGTGCTATGTCGTGTCATTGCGCCTCTAAGAGGCTTGACCTGTTTATGCCTGACCTGTCCCAGCAGCTTTGCTGGGATTCTGCAGTGGTTTCACTTTGCGATCCCTTTCCAGCTAGCCTCGTTGAAATGAGCTTGCTCTTCAGTAGCTGGCATCTCTGTGACCAAAAATGCCATGTGCCTCAAGTTTAGAAAGCAAGCTTCCAAATATTGGGCAGGCCATTTCCTGCTTGTGGGAGCGGGCTTCCTTCCAGTTCTAGTCCGTGATCCACAGTTGTCTTCAAATGCTGCCCTGGCCATGCTGTATAACAGGACCAAGGTTTAAATAGCTGCTCCTATTTTCCTTTCTCCCACCTCCACCCTGGTATCTCCACCTGTGTACCAACGGGAAACCCTCTAGCCGTTCCTCTGTGAGTAAAGCCAGCCGTGACATGGAGTTGAGAATTGCTGTGCCCTTCCACAGCCACTGTCAAAGCAGACACACGTAGACACATATTCCCTTACGCAGGCTTCCTTCTAAACCCGGGTTTGCTCTGCGTGTTCTGCAGAGCTGCCTGCGTTTGCACCAGGAGCTGAAGATAAACTGCCTGGCTTGCCAGCTCTTGTGTTTGGAGTAAGTGTCTTGAGGCAAATGCTTCCATCTTATCTAATGGCAAGCATAAAGCCAAGAGTAATAAAAACGACTGCTTTAGGACCGGAGTTGGCACTGGGCTGCTGTTCCAGCCTGTCACATGGGTCCTGTTATTTTTAGACATAAGATACTTAACTACTTTGGCTTAAACTGGTATCTGTGGAAGAGGAATAATTCCTAGCATCATATAAAATAATTCATTAACACTACAGTTGCAGAATTCTTATTTGGAAGGGGTCTAACTCCAAAGCTTTCACTAGAAGGGCACTTCAGTCTCTGCTTGAGCATAAACTTGTCACGCTTTGTGTAGCGGCTGCTCACTTTCTGGAGTAACTGGATGAAGTTGTCCTTGAAAAGATGATCAACCTTTGCATGCTTTTCTGGTCTCTGCAAGCCTTCTTTATCGGGTTGTCAAGGGCTAATGCAGTCTTCTGAGATTAGAATTGTCTTTAAATGTGAGTGATCCCCAGTGTGCTGGGATGAATAGATTACCGAACTTGTTGCAAATGCGTAGCCTGAACAGAAAACCCTCAGTCGTGCCTTTGTGCCTCTCTTCTGTCTGAATCTGGCACTGTACAAACACACCAACATACATGTGGTGACAACCCTATAAGGAAGACTTGTTCCTGTTTATTTCGCTGTTACCCAAAGGGAAGTTGGTACAGCACTTGGAGGTGAAACTTTTGTTGGCTCTCAAGTTAAATTAAATGTAATGAAGCCGAGAGAGACAGTCTCCCAACTTCAGGGCTGATGTTGAAAGTACATTGTTGGCATGTTGGCTCCATGCAGTTGGTTCCAGCAGTGCTGTGTTGGGAGATTATGAAGAGGGGACATGA
This sequence comes from Anarhynchus alexandrinus, assembly GCA_008711295.1. Lineage (NCBI taxonomy): Eukaryota > Metazoa > Chordata > Aves > Charadriiformes > Charadriidae > Anarhynchus > Anarhynchus alexandrinus. The sequence continues at coordinate 1,053,760 of VUYV01000008.1, read as the reverse complement.
AACTACATAAATTCTTTGTGAGGGATTGCAGGCAGGACCATCAGCAGGCTGGTAGATTGCATCAGAGTCTCAAGGAGGTAATAAGCAGCCGCAACAAAAGCGCGGTCCGACTCTGAGCTAGCTTGCGCTGGTCCGTGAAAAGCAATCTGCGTTTGCCTTCTCTGAAAGGACTCCAAAATACAGCGAGAGTGCCACCTCCGAAATGCTGCCCAGAGACCAGGGCCTGCCGGCTACACGGCACAGTGGAGCAGCCAGCGCCGCTGTGGCACGTCAGACTGGGTTGCATTCAGCAAACTCACAACTTGAGAGCCAAAAAGAGTTTCGCAGCCTGACCTTTAATATCCTCTTGCATGCATTACTATGTTAATTAAGCAAATTAACGTGATCTCATGTTACTCTGGTATATCTTTCCTTCTTTTCTTTCCTGTTTTTCTCCTCCTTCCCTCTTACTCGGGCCTGCAGATTGCTCGTGAGGCTGAGGCAGCAATGTTTCATCGTCAGCTGTTTGAAGAAATTTTACGCCTCAATGTTAACAACAGGGACCCTGCCGATGCCATGGCAGCGGGCGCAGTGGAGGCCTCTTTTAAGTGCTTAGCTCCAGCCCTGATAGTTCTGACCGAGTCCGGCAGGTAGGGCTCAGAGAGGGGCCTTGGTGCCAGTTGTGTCCATGAGTAATAAACATGCTTCCTTCTAACACTGCAAATCTTTAGCGAGCAGCTCGCTGCTACGCTGTCAGCCTTGCATAACCGCTGTGGTCTTGAGTTGAGTTCCTCTCTGTGGCAGGGACGGACCGCAGGTAGGCAGGAGCAGAGCGAGAGTGCCTGGCAGTCAGCATGAATGTCACCTGAGTGTGGGCTCGGCAGGGCGAGGTGACTCAGCAGGTGCCACCAATTTGGGGAAAAAAACTGTCATTCCGCTATGAGGTGTGCAGTTTGGGTGTCTGAGTGTTGTGGCCATCACCCCGGTGCGCTGAGCTAAATCTGGGCTTGCTAATTGGTAACTCTCAGTGTCAAAAGCTGATGGTATTTGTGTGACACCTCGCTGATAGAGCACCTCGCCTTCCCCCATGATGCCCCGAGCGACTGACGTGAGTGTTGTCTTCCCGAACGCGTGTTGCTCTTATAGATTGCCCGGGAGGCCGAAGCCGCCATCTTTCACAGGCAGTTGTTTGAGGAACTGCGTCGTCTGACTTCCCTGAACTGTGATCCCACGGAGGCCGCTGCTGTTGGCGCTGTGGAAGCGTCCTTCAAGTGCTGCAGCGGGGCCATTATTGTCCTCACCAAGTCTGGAAGGTAGGAGGTGACAGGTTCCCTCAGTCAAGCCCACTTTGTGACAGGGTGGGGGAAGGAGACTCGCAAAAAGATGGCTTTGAAAGTCTAGAGCTGTAATGGTGAAGCCCGGGGGTTTTGGCAGCGACCGAGAGCCCGGGCCACCTGCCTGCAGTGCTGGTTCCTCGGGAGATGGGCAGACATCTCAAACATCTGCACGTGTGTAACCTCCGAGTTCCTCAGCCTTCCTCTGCCAGCGTGGCATCAGCACCGAGCCCTGCCTCCCCTTGCTGTTCCCAACGCCGTCTCTGCCAGCAGCGCTGCCTGGAAGAGTCGAGGGAAAATAAGTGTCGCAGCTTCGATTCAAACTTCTTGGCAAGAAATCCTTGATTTTAACAGTCAGGCAGAAGTTCAGTGGATGCAGAATATTTTTATTTTTTTTATTTTAAATCGAGGCCTTGTCCTTTCATAGTAGCATCCAAACCGTAGGTCCCTTGCTGAACATTTTGGGCATCAGCCCTGCTTGCCTAAGTCCAAGGGGTGAAGAGGGACTTGCTTAGCCTAGAATTGTTAGGCAGGCGAACTGGAAGCATTGGAAATTTCCTCTTGCAGGCTTCCTTATGCCTGCCTGCGAGTAACCTCGCTGTACAGGCAGGCATCTGGCAGGCACCCAGCAGCCGAGTGCTGCCTGTGCTCCCCGAAGAGCTCAGTGCCTCAGCTGCAGGTGGGAGACAGGAATGCAGACGCGCTGGAACTGCATAATTTGGGATTTCCATCCAGTGACGGTGACAACTGCCGAGTAGAGACTCGCTCTTCCAGTTGTGGAGAGGAAGCCGATCAGCTTTTCCACCCAGAGGAACTGGGCTGCCCACTCTCAAAGCACGTCCAACCATAAGTCTCAGACTGCTTTCTGGAAGAAAATCTGAATTTCTTGCGCTGGATTCGGATCAAAGAAATAGTGCAGCAGCAGAGATGCAATTATATGCGCTGGGCACGGTCTACCTAAAGATTTGGACCATCGCTGCATCCTTCACCTAAATTTACAGCTTAAAATGATTCGAAGCAGCCTCTTTCTGCAGAGATGAGGAGTGACCATAAGCACTGAGTTTCTGGATACCCTCGTGCTTCTAATGTTTCTTTGTAAAAGGTTTCAGTCTTACACTTGACCTTTTTAAAGAGATTTGAACTCTGATATTTGAATATTTTTAGCTGCGGATTCTGTTACAGCCTTTTGAGTACCTGGATCTCCTAGAGCTACTGGGAGGCTTCTTGGACAGCGTGGGAAGGATTGTCTGAGCGCCTGCATGTGTGTTTGGGTGCTTTGAGCAGACCGCTACTGCCTGCTTTGAGCAGCAATCTTTTGAATATTGCTGAGCTTAGCTCCACTAAAACAAGGCTGCAAAAAGCTAGTGGAGATACTGGCATGCTCGTGGAGCTATGTATGCCATGGTCTTGCAGTTTTAACCTCCGTTTATTTGCAGGTGTGCCCTCTGTGAGCGGTGCCCAGGGGAAAGGGAAGCTGTAGTCCCCACCCAGGGTGCGGTGATGGCTATTTTAAGGACTCTGTACCTAACTTCCCGATCTAAATTTTGGCCTCGGTTGCATTTGCTTCCTGTTGGGGCACAAGAGCAGGCCTCTGCATGGAGGCACCGGACTGTTTGCCGGCTTCGGCAGGTGAACGTGGCTGGGAGGGCAAATGGCTTCCTCCTTGGCGAGCTTTGGGTAGCGCTGCTGGCGCGGGCTCTTTCCATCCCATAAACCGGCAGCTCCTCAAAACAGAGGGAACTCGTAGGGACCCCCATTGAGGAGGTGCCAAGGACTGCTTGCAGAGGCCAGCGTAAATGGCACCTCGCCACTTTAGCATAGCAACAGAGACAAATAAAGGCTTGTTCTCGGGACCAAAACACGCGGATGGCACTTCCTAAACTCGGAGGGGCAAGGTGATTGTCACCACAAGGCTGGAGTAGGGACTGTCGCCAAGGGATGGCCTTTGGTGGTGGTCTACCCAGTTGCCCAACAGGGAATTCGGCAGAGTGTCGAGCTCATTGGTGAGCTTGGCTCTTGCCAGCATCTCCTGTGGTCATCCTCTGTGTCCCTCCAGGGGTTTTGTGGAGCCCTCCAGGGTGACGGACAAACCTCGCTGCTGCTTGTGCTCCCTGTGGCTGTACACAGCCTTCCTCTCAGGTGGCTGTGCCTGTGACGTGGTATGTCACCTCCTGCCTGGTTTCCTTCTAGGTCAGCACACCTGGTGTCCAGGTACCGCCCGCGGGCTCCCATCATTGCCGTGACCCGTAATGACCAGACGGCGCGCCAGGCCCACCTCTACCGGGGCATCTTCCCTGTCCTGTGCAAAGAACCAGCCCATGACGCCTGGGCGGAGGATGTGGACCTCCGTGTGAACCTGGGCATGAATGTTGGTGAGTGATGCTGCTCAGGCCTCACCCGGGAAACGGTCTGGTGGGACATGGTGGTCCTTAGCACCTTAGGGTGGTGATTTTGGGGTTACTGATGGGGATGAAGGGAGGCGAACTTGCTGCCTGTGTGATAAGTGTCCAGTTGGGAAACAGGGGACAGCAGTTGTGTAAGCACAACCACATCCGATGGGGAAATGGGACAGCAGGTTTGTCACGGTGGCCTTAAAATAGGTTCCAGCAGAAAATCAGGTTTGTTTTAACATTAAGTGCTTGAACCATGATGCTCATCTCTCCTGAGAGACAGGAGAGGCCGGGCGGGAGTGGGGAGACTCCTCTCTCCGGCCCCTCTCCAAATCCTGTGATCTTGAATTTCAAGCTCTGTGTTGCAGCGGAGCCCAAAGTGGTGGCCAAGGGTTCAAGACGTGTGGGCAGCATGGGGACGGGGTCTTGATACCAACCCACTGCTCTGGGACTGGTTTCCCCTGCACCTGGGTGACGTGGGGAGTGGGTGACAAGCCATGTCCCTTGTGGCAAGGTGACCCGAGCTCTAACACCTCCCTCTCTTCTCTCCTAGGTAAAGCCCGTGGGTTCTTCAAGAGCGGGGACCTGGTCATTGTGCTGACGGGCTGGCGCCCCGGCTCCGGCTACACCAACACCATGCGCGTGGTGCCTGTTCCTTGAGGGGCTGACGCCAACCCGTGACCACCTTCCTTCCCCTGTCCCCTCCGCTCCCCTCGCCTTAGACCAGCCATCGCTTGCGATGTTCTCCTTGTCCTTAGAGTGGATGTAGGTTGCTAAACACCACCCAGTGCAGCAGCAGCAGCAGGGGGAAGAGACCTTAAATCACTAAAAAAACCCATATACTTGAAGTGTTTAGTTTTTTTTAAAAAAACCTCTTCCCCATAGTATGCCCCGATGTATGTCGGAGAAATGTCCCCTGCTGGGCCTCCTCTTAGCCTAGTGCCTGTCCTTGGGGTGTGATGTGTCCTGTTCTGGGGTGACGGGGAAGGGGAGAGGTGATGTGTTGGTCAGCGGTTCCCCCATCACACTCCTCCCACCAGGGAAGCTGCTACTCGCCCCTCACACCCCTTCCCACAGACCAAATCCGAGGTGAATCCAGACCCTCCAAGGTGGTTGTTTGTCCCGGGGTGGGGGTAGATGTTCCAGCACTGTGCTCAGAGCTTCCCCTGTTCCCCTGCCAGCAGTGTCCCCTCTTGTGTCACTAGTGTTGTGTCCCATCCCCCCCCCTCCCCGAGCCTTCCCCCTTCCTCGCCCCACACTCCCACGGGCCCCTGGAGTGGCAGAGCACAACTCTCCATCAATAAAGAGAAGCTGAAGCACCCGCCGGCCTGCCCTGCTCCTTGGGTTGGGCGGGTCCTGCAGGGTGACTTTGGGGCAACCGCGGTCCCTTTAAGAGGGCGCCGCTTCCCGCGTGACTCCGCCCCTTCCCGGCAGTGGGCGGGGCGCGGTGTCGGCGGAGAGATGGAGAGGAGCGGTGTACGTCGGCGGGCGGCGGCGACCAATGAGGATGGGCGGCGGGGGCGGCGGGAGCCCAATGGGCGGGCGCCGTGGTGCCGCGAGGAGGGCGGGCGCGCGGGGCATGCCGGCGCCGGGCAGCGCG
>VUYV01000008.1:992468-1048317 GCA_008711295.1 Anarhynchus alexandrinus | reverse complement strand
CCGGCGGCGGGGGCGCGGGGGGGGAGCAGGCCCGAGCGCTGCCCGTAGCGCGGTGCTCACAGAGCGGCGCCCAGTCCAAACCAGTAAGCGCGGGTGCTGGGAGCCATCCCGCGACCTGCTGGCACCGAGGCCTCGGCGCTCAACCCCGGCTGCCACCCACCGGGCGTCGGGCCCCGGGGACAGGCGTTTCCTGGGGGTGGGGGGACACACCCCCCCCCCGCACACGGAGGGAGGCCGCCCGCCCGGGGAGCTGGGGACACACGCGGAGGGTGGCACCGTCCGTCCCTCCTCTCCTTGACCCTCCTGCCTCTTTCCTGACAGCGCCGCTCGGCACCGGGCCGTTCCCCTCCAGCATCCTCGGCGGTGGCTCCGCTCCAGCAGCCGACACACGGGACTGAAATGACCTTGAAAGCCGGGAACAAGGGCAGCTCGCCGGATCCCGCCCGGGCTCGCTCGGGCCGAGGCAGCCCAGCCGCAAGTGCCTCCCTCCGCCTCTGATCCTCTTTTTTTTTTTTCCCCTTTTGGGAGGCGAAAATCCCTGGCTCGCTCTCTCCTGCCTCCGCCGTGCGCTTCCCCCCTCGCTTGCGCCTGGCAGCGGGGAAGGGATCCAGCGAAAATCAAAGGCCACCGGAGGGGCTCACACCGGAGCATTTCCAGGCGGGATCCCAGCGCTGTGTAAGGGAAGGGAGATGCTGATCCATGGGGAGGGAGAAGCACCTCCCGGGAGGCGAGCTGGGGGTCTGGGGGAGCCTGTGTGGGCTGGGAGAGGGGGTGTCAGCCCCGGTACAGTGGGCAGGGGGAGTAGCAGGTCGCCGGGAACTCCTGTGCTAAGCCACTCTGTCTTGACTTGGGAGGAGGATTTTGACTGTTGTTGCTCCACTTGTAGTTTGGGACACGTCGGGATCGTGATTTTCCAACAGGAGCAGCTTCCTGCTGAAAATGCCTGGAGGAGGGTGATGGTGTGAGCCACTAGAAAGCGTTTTCTGCTCTGTGCTGGTGCTGGAAGCGGCTTTTGGCAGGGAGACTTTCCTGTCAGCTGTACCTGGAGCCCAACCTTATCCCGTGCTCCCGAACCCCGGATCCCCATCCCTGCTGCATCCGGGAGTCGGGATGGAGCGAGATCTGGAGAGGGGAGACAAGGCAGCAGCTGCGATGTCTCTGTTGGGGCTGAGGATGCTCCTGGCAGCCCCTGGAGCCGCCCCGTGCCAGCGCTGTGTCCGGGGACTCTCTGACCCAGGACTTGTCCCTGGCAGTGACTGTAAGAGGGAGAGAAAACTGGGACAGGACGATGCAGCACTTCTGAGTGCTCTCCAGCCTCTGGCTCATCTGGTTTTAGGGGATTTCTGTGTGTTTGGTGACCCCAGGGGGGTATCTTGATGCCCTCGCCTTGAGCAGGGGGTGCCTCTCCCCAGCCCCCGCATGGTGCCCCTTGGAGTCAGCTCCGGTTAGGGCTAAATCCGCTCACCCGGATTAAGTGGTGCAACTGCTTGAGGATTTAAGGAATGACGTGAGGGAAGCTGGAGCAGGCTTAGCTCTGGAGAGGGAGGCTCCAGAGTGGGTCGGAGCCCCTTTTCCAGCACAGGGGCAAGGGGGAAGAAGGCTCTGGTGCCTCCATGATAAGAGTTTCGGCTTCATGGCAGCAGGGCATCACCTGGCAGAGGGTGTTTGCAGTGCGGGGTTGTCAGTCCCGAAGGCTTGGGGTGTCCGAGGAATCAGGCAGGGAAAAAGCCTTTTGGTGCAATGCCAAGGGATGTTATTTTGGTGCTTCTTGTCAGTAGAGTCTCCTTTCCCTTCCAGACACATTCTTTGACCTGAGCTTCTCCTTAAAAAAACCCCACAACTTCAGTGTGTTGGTCCCGTCCCCGTGATGCTCGGGCTTTGGCGCTGTGCGGGCAGTTCGTTTACTTTGCAAAACTCTGGCTGCGGGGATCCAGGAGCTGGTTCCCAGTGCGGTCCTAACCAGTGGCTTGTGTTCGTTTTTTCTGCAGCCCCACATACATGCCGCATCTTGAGGGATTTAACCTGGCTGCATCGCATCGGGATAGTGTTTTGGTCAAGCCCTCGAGGCTGCAGGGACACGGGGGCTCATGTGGCTTTGACGGGGTGCAACACCCCGTCCTGACTCTCCCTGAGTCTGTGGGAGATTATTTAGACAGGTTTCTCTTCGGACAAACCCCTCGGAGCGGGAGCAGTGTGTGCATAGGGAAGCATGGGGCAGCAAAAGAGCCCCTTTCTTTATTTAGGAAGCGCTTTGGGATGGCTTCTGCGCCTGGGCTCTGCTGCACCACCACGGCATTGTCCCTGTGGGCACCAGGATGCACTCCAGCTCCGCACTCGTCCTGCCTGCTGGCGCTCATCCTGCCTGCTGCTGTCCTGCCTGTCCCCCACCTGCTCTGACATCACCCCCTGCCCGTTGAGCTGAGCTATTTTCCCGTGAATAATTTCCTCTCCGGAGGTTCGGTGGCTGCTTGCCGGCTCTGCCACGCTGCCAGAGCCTGTATCGTTGCATCCCTGCGTAGCTGTGAGCTGCCGGTGAGCCTCGGCGTGCACCGAGTAATCATGGATCAAGGCTCCGGCATCGGTCCCCTGGGATCGCACTCCGTTTTGGCTCTAGGTCCCAGAAGTGCCGTGGCATGGCAATCTCCGGTTGCGGTTTGCTGAGGGTGGAAGCGTCACCTTTCTGGCCCGCCGGCTGATAACCTTCCCTGTGCGGCGCTGTGAGCGTGTTTACTTTACCTGTCGTGGCCGATAAGCACCTCTGATAAAACTCATGATAGTAACTAACAGGCTTTACCGAGAGGGGAGCAATTAAAGGAGGGAGGTGGTGCCTTCAGCACAGGTTCTGCCCTCGGAAAATGGTATTTTGCTGACCCAGAGGAGCAGACCCTGGCCCTCTCTGCCCAAAGTCTCCATCACCCCAGGGAGTTCTGCAGACCTGCGATTTTTCCCATCCTAACCTCCATCTCTTGCGGAGGAGAGGCTCTGCTTTGGAGGGTGTTATCCGAGGCAGCAGGAAGGGAGCCACCGCTCCTTGGCCACTCAGTTGCGAGCGCTGGGGAGTCCCTGGCAAGAAATGCCCTTTTTTTTTTTCTCCGCGTGACTTGAGAAGTCGCAGAAACATTCTTGCTGTCCTTGAGCGGCAGAGATACTAACATCCCTGTGCGGGGGGGGATTTAAGGGAATGGTTTTACAGCTCCGAAACACGTCTCTTCCCTCTTTCCCTTCCTCTCAGGGTCTAACGGGTTTCTCCTCGCAGTGCCAAGCTGATGCATGAAAAAGCAGCTCCCCTGAAGAGCCCCGAGCCCATGCACGGCCGTGAGAAACTGGAGGCATCCCACAAGGAGAAGAGTTTGGATTCCCTCGACGGCAGGTGAGGGGCAGCGTCCTGGGATCTACGGTCGAGTATTTGCTCTTTTTTTTCCTTCTCCTGTTGCGACCACCTGCATCACCCCCGCTGCCTCCGAGCCCCCAGCTCGGGGTGGGCACAGGAGGTCCCCTCTTTGGTTTTGACCTCAAATATTGGGTCTATAAAAGCAGGAGGGGGAGAGGGGTTTGGGGAAGGTGACCGATATTCCCACTGCTGAAGTTGTTGGGAGGATTTTCCTATCTCTGTGGTTTCTGCCTTCACCTGCCTGCATGATGGATTCCCATTTGTGCTTTCCCTGGGGAAACCTTGACCCGGCCGAAGCTGCCCACTGCCAGTTCCTCCTTCCCCCAGTGCCGGGGTGTGTTTTGGGTGTGGGCACCCCGGTGCTGGTGCCTCTACCACTATGCTAAATCACCGAGACATCCGAAATGTGGCTTCTCATGTTCTCTCTTCAGTCCTCTGCATCTTGGCACATCTCTTCTTGCACCACACATGTTTTCAGGAGCAGGTGAGGGATCTGGAACTCTTCACTTACCTAATTATTATTTTTTCTTCCAGCCTCCACCTGAATGAAGCCCTGAAGGATGAAGACATCAAGAAATGCCACCGGGAAGTGGTGAGTCTTCGGCTTTGTGAGCGAACGGGCTGGTTCGTTGTAGCCTGACCCCGGCCGTTTGCCACGGAGGAGCCCACCCAGGGTCTCAAATGTGGGCTGCGGGAGCCGGAGGTGAAGCCGCGGGTAGTTCCTGCTGCAGAGCAGAGGCTCCTGTCTGCAGTTTCAGGGGAGCCAAATGTGGTTTTGTGGGGCACGTGATCTGCCCTGCAAACGCTTTCAGGATGTTCCATCCAGAACAAAGGAAAAAGTGGAAATTCTGACTGCAAGCAGCTCCATTCCCCTCCATTTGTACCTTTTTGGTTGTTCAAATCGTGCCCAAAACAGAGCTTTGCCGTCCGTCTACAAACAAGAGATGCTCTGGAAGAGGAAGAAGCAGAGGGAGGGAGTGTTTTGCCTTTTCCCCTGAAAAAGATGGAGGAGAAGAACATTTTGCCGATTATTCAGAGTCATCTGGGAGAGTTATGGGGTTGGCAATGGGTTTGTGCTGGGGCCAGGGGGTGTTTCTTGGTGGTGGCTTGAAGGTGATGCCACAGCCGCCTCCCATGTCCCTCTGTATCCCCCTGAAACACTCCCACTGGCACGCGCACCATCCCAGCGTCTCTCCATGGGGGTGCCTAAGCCAACCCCAGGTGATGCGCAGCCTTGATCCTCTTACGGCCCAGCTCATCCGGTGACAAGGTGTGCGGAGCAAAGGTGACCTTGTCACCATGGGCAGGAAGGGTCTGCCTGCGGTGCTGCCTGTGCCCCAGCCTTGCTGCCCCAGGGCCCTTTGAGCTGCGCTGGACCTCTCCACATCCTGGCGAAGCATCTTGTCCCTTGGATTTCGGGGCACAGCTGTGTCCCCGGGGAGCACCCTGAGGTCTGGGGCGCTGCTGCCTCCGGTGCAGGGGACACAAATCTGCCAGCGCTGCCTTACAGGACTAATTGAGTGGATTTAATGCAAAGCATTGAACTGCTTCGGAGCCTTTAACTTATATACAGAATTATTTAAGGGTGAACCTGCCGAGTCTCCTGCCGCAGCTGCCGGCAGGCTTTGAAGAGGCACCAGGAATATAAATAGCTGGATGGCGCGGCGCGATGGGCGCAAAGCAAGTGTTGTCACCGTGCCCCGAATAAGGGAAGAGCTCGAGGAGGAGGAGGAGGAGAGAAACCGTTGGGCAAAATAAATTGCCTGCAGATGAGCCCGGGGGAAAACAAGCTCCTCACAGAGGCTCAGCCTCCTTAGATAAACTCTAGATATTAAGGGAAATGTTTATTTGGGAGGATGGCACAGCGTTTGCAACGTGCTGGATCTTCCGACCCTCCTCTAGCACTTCGCCTCCGCCGTCCCCAGCCTGGCGGGACCCCGCTGCGCCGGTCCCGGGTGTGGGGAGAGGGAGATTTTCTGTTTTTTGCAGGAGGGTGAGGTTTTTTTGGGTCTCCTGATCATCAAGGTCACCGGATAACTTTGCTCTCCTTCATTTTCAGGCCGCTAGCAAGTACAACTCCCAATACCACAAGCTGTTCAAGGACATCCCAACGGAGGAGAGCGTGCTGAAAGGTGGGTGACACGGCGAGGGACAGGCACGGGAGGCAGCAGGATGCGGCACGCCTTCTGCCATGCCCCCCTCTCTGCCTTGCAGTTTGCTCCTGTGCCCTCCAAAGAGACATCCTCATCCAGGGAAGGCTTTACATCTCCCCCAACTGGCTCTGCTTCTACGCAAACCTTTTCGGGAAGGACATCAAGGTAACGTGGGGGCCAGCTCACTCTGGTCCCATAGGGCTCGTAGCCCAGGCTATGCCGCAGCCCACTTACCCCTCCTGCACCCAAAAATCACCATCAAAAGCATCCGATGCGAAGGGGAGCGCGACTGTGCCTCCCCCTCCCATCACCTGCGGCATCTGCCTGGGGAAACCAAATATTGGTTTGGTTTAAAATTCCCTGATGCAAAACCTCCTACAAGCCGCAACGGCGTTTGAAGGAAGATCAAAGGTTTTGCGGGGGGGGGGGGGGGGGGGAAGATTTGAATGTCTCTTGGCTTTTCTTCTTGATTTACAATCTGATGTTTTTCCTGTTAAGTCTCGTGGCTGACGGGGATCTTGGGGACAGGCGACTTCCTTTAAAACTGGGCTGAAGAACTGAATTATTAATATCAGCCACTTTAAACAAATAACTGATGGAAGTACGGGGTTTCAGCGAAGTTGTTCTGCCATAAATTGCGTCCTGCTTAATTTTTAACCCTCCCTGGGCTTGCAAGGGGGGCTCTCGTGATGGGTCTTAGGGAGACTTGCTGGACGATGCTTTCCCCATGTCCTCACTGTTTTGATTAAGTAGGAACCACCTCCGAGCCAAGATTAACGCTGGGGGAATGCCGTGACCTTTAGTAAAAACCAAGCTGTCTCTGGGAAATGCCGAATCCCCGCATCGCTGCTCTGCTTGGGGCATAATTACCACGCGAGTTAAATCTACTCCTTGGGAAAGAAACTCCCTGAGCTCGCGCTGTGCCCGTCCCTGCCCATCCCTGTGTCTTTTTGCCCTCCAGGTTGTGATCCCGGTGGTCTCTGTTCAGCTGATAAAAAAGCACAAGACGGCTCGGCTGCTGCCCAATGGCTTGGCCATCACCACCAATGCCAGCAGAAAGGTAACGCCGGCGCTTTAAGCATCAAAGCCACAGCCGGGGGACGCCCCAGTCTGAGCTGGCTGAGATTTGAAGAGCGGGGAATGAAGCGCTTCCCAACCCTGGCTGAAAGCGCCAGGCGGGCTGGGAAGCGAGCGTGGTTCTCCGTGCTGGCAGCCGGCCAGGGCGAACACCGCGGCTTTGCTTTTCTTTCTGAATTTCACTTTGTTTCCGGGCAAAGCAAAGCCCAAGTGAAACTCAGCTGAGCCTGACAAATCCCCACCAGGCTCCAATAAAACCTTTAAACTCCTTAAACGCGAGCAGGGGAAGGGTTTGGGCCGGGGTTCAACCTGAGCTGGTGGAAAACTTGGCTAAGGGGATAAATTTCCAGCTTTTAAATCACATTGGTTGTTGTCAGCTGCAGTGAGCTGACGTAGTTCTGCTCAGTGCGTCCGAGTCCTCGCCTGCCTGGGTGCTGCTGGCAGCAGCATGTGTTGCCCATTGCCTGCCAGCGAGAGGTTATTCCTGCAGGATTTTGGGAGGGGGTTATTCCTGCAGGATTTCGGGAGGGGGTGGTACAAGGCAGGACTTGGGCATTCAAAGCGATTTGTTTGCCAGGCTGCTCTGCACATTGGGCAAGGTGAGTGCTGCCCTGTGTCCCCTCCTGCCGATCTGTGGGGATGTTTTCCATCAGTCCCGGCCCCGTTTGCTGCCGCATCCCTCAGGGCTGAGCGCGGGAGGCCCTGTGGGGACAGCAGCTGAGCGAAACTGGCCCCAAAAAAATCTGGTCCAGGTTTTAGCAGGCTGCAAAAATAACAGCAGGGAAGATGGCTGTGGGGGGGATGCGGCTCCCGAAGGAGGGGAGATTCAAGGGCAGGACGGATGTCTCTGCCTGTCCCCTGCCTGTGGGGAACTGGACTTGGGATGGGGGCGAATCTCTCACGGCAGCTTCTCTCTCGCTCTTGCAGTACATCTTTGTGTCCCTCATCTCCCGCGACAGTGTCTACGACGTCCTGAGGAGAGTCTGCACACACCTGCAGGTACCCTCCGCACTGCCTCCGGCGGCATTTGGGTAGCCACAAGCTCCCTTTGGGCTGCGTCTTGGGGAGCAAAGCTCTTCGCCGTCGCCACGAAGGCTTCGGACAGCTCCCAAAGCCCTACCTGCTGCCCTGCCACCTCTTCCCAGCATCCTTGCTCCACAGCAAGGGATGGATCTTCCCATCCCTTGGGATGGGCCTGCTGAGAACGACAGCACTTCATGACACTGCTGCATCCCCACCATCCATCCCCTCCGCCTGATGCAGAGGGCTGTCTTGCTTGTCCCTGTTTCGTAGTTCAAAATGACGGTGGCTGTTTCTTGACGTGCTTCTGAGCATCCCGGTGGGGCAGAGCCCGTCCCTGGGTTTCGTGTAGGTGTCCTGTCCCCGTGAGCCACTGGTGGCCTTTTCTGGGTCATGGATGACGGAGGCAGAGCCCGGAGTTTCTGCTCTCTCCCAGGGCGTGTAGATGAATTATTTATAATCTGGTAGTAATACTAGTTCTGCCACTCTGCACATCGCCGCCTTTTCCCCAGATCTCAAGTTTTAAAGGGGATGAAAAATGGTACAAATTAAAAAAAATAAAAAAAGGAATTAAAAAGCCTGAGGGGGAAAGAAATCCATCAGCCCTTGAGCTAGAGAGGAGGGTTGCGGGGACCTCCTCTCTGCCTTTGAAGCACGTGGGAAGCGGTGCCAGAGCCCTTCCTCACCCAGAAGGGTGTGTGCTGGCTGTGCTGCGGCAGCGATTTGGGTGACTCAGCCCCGTTGCCAAACCGGGCAAGTTATTCTTTGAAATGTGCTCGGCTCTGCCCATGTATTCCCTGCTTTTTTTCCACCTCCCTGCGATGGTTTATCCTCTCCGCCGGGAGCCAAGACTGGTGCAGGAGGCCTCGCAAGGAGCCCGTGGCTCAGTTGTGGCCCTGTAGGGTTTTCAGCAGCGGGAAGCAGCGATAGGGTGCCCCATCCTCTGCCGGATGCTTTTCTTGGGCCACAAAATCCCCACACTTGGGAATTTTAAGTAGCTGCTCTTCATAGACCCACCAGAAACATCAAAATTCAATTTTCTGCCTCAGGTTGAAACGTAATATAACATAATGCCCGTTTCTTTCTCCCCTCCAGGTTTCCAGTAAGAAGAGTTTGAGTTTGAAGGAGCTGTCGGAGGAGCCCGACGCCGTGTCGCTGGTGAGGGTCAGGGCAGCTCTGGGAGAGGGAAGGACCCCCACGAACTCGCCCTGTGGGCAGGAGAGCGGCCGCCCGGCCCCCTCGGTGGGTTTAACGCCTTCCTGGCACGCTGAGGTTCGACCGGCAGCCACTTGCAGGGTGCAGAGTCGGTTCTCTCCCCCCGCTGCTGAGATAAGGTTGCGCAAGGATGCGGCTGTCGCCTTCGGAGCTTGTCCTCTGGGATCCTCATACCCCGACTTAGCCAAAACGGACGGGTCAAGAGGATGATTTGGACAGCCGGCAGCTGAGCGCGAGCCTGTGACCCAACCGGTTGGTCTCAGGGGTCCATTTACAGATGGAAAAACTTTGGAGGGATGTGGAAAATGCTGCCGCTCCGCTCCCGCCGGCCGATGCTGTTCACAGCCGTGAACATGGATAACGGGCTGGAAATGTGGTTGAATTACCTCAAAACATCTGGGATAGCTGGGAGGCTGGAGAGGGAAAAACCTGCCGTACTGCGGTGTCACCAAGGGAGCAACGTGAGGGGCCGCATCCCGTGGCCTTGGGAGCATGGCGGGGCTCGGCTCTGCCCGCAGAGCTGAGCCGGTGGGTTGTGTCCTCTCCATGGAACGTGGGTGGCCTGTCCCTGTCTGCTCAGTCATGAAGCTGTTGGTGCTGCGGCTGTGCCGCACTGTATGGGGACGCTAAGCAGGGTGTCCTCCACGGGCTGGTGGCCCTGTGGCTGCGTGCAGGAGGTGACAATAGGGGTGGTCGTTGTGGGCCTGTGGCCGTGCATGCTGGCCCAGGAGGTGACAAATGGGATGTCCCCTGTGGGCTGGTGGCATCCCAGGGCTTGAAGGCGCTTTTCAAGGTGTGAATCAGGAGCGATCCAGTTTGGCAACATCTGATGCTTCCGAGGGACGTAGCGGGTGAGGGGCTCTCGGAGGATGATGGGTGACGACCCTGAGCTCCAAACCAAGGGGTGAAGGAGGCAGCAATGGGTATTTGGGGCAGGTGTGGGGCATGAGGGCAGGTCCTTCTATGGCAGGGAACCTGCGTCCCCACGGGGCCATCGTGGAGGACTAGCTCCCCCTTAGGATGATGTTTTGGATGAGGATGGAGATGCTATAAGGTTTGAGTCCATATCTCCCAAATTTCATGGGAGAAACTACTGCCGGCGGCACGGCTCACCTGGAGCTGTTCCTGCAGG
The DNA here is from genome assembly GCA_008711295.1 of Anarhynchus alexandrinus. NCBI lineage: Eukaryota > Metazoa > Chordata > Aves > Charadriiformes > Charadriidae > Anarhynchus > Anarhynchus alexandrinus. The sequence continues at coordinate 1,038,329 of VUYV01000008.1, read as the reverse complement.
AGGTGATTGGCCCCGAGGGCAAGTGGAGGAAGGTGTCACCGGCTTCGCTGTCACTGTCGCTTCCAGACCCTGACTACCAGTGCATCCACCGGACCTCTGTCAGCAGCCTGAGTGCCAAGGAGAGCTCCTTCACCTCCGAGGAGCCCCTGGTTTCAGGTGAGGGCTGCGTCTGACCCAGGGACGCGCGTTTGTGTCCTGCCCCGCACACGGTGCTGGGTGTAAACCTCCATAAATACATGTTGACTCATCCTCTGCCCTCGTGGAGGGGATTTCTGCCTTGCAGATGAGCAGGCATGAGGCTGGGAGTCGGGGATGGGATGGGATGGGATGGGATGGGATGGGATGGGATGGGATGGGATGGGGTCTCCTTGCTGAGGGGTCTGAGCCCTCAGCATGTGCCTGTAACACCATGCAGGCAGCGCTAGCCCATGGGGGAGGAATATTTGATGCTTGAAGGCTCCTGGTTGTGAGCACCTGCCCAGTGTCGCTGTGCTGCTGACTCTTGGTTTGCATTTCAGAAAGTGCAATAAACACCGAGGAGGAGCTGGAAGCAGAGCAGAGCTGCGTGGCAGAGCTGAGACCCTCCGACTACCAACTCCTGAAGATCTTCATCGTGCTGTAAGTGTGCTGAGGGCGGCTGCGGTGTGGGGAGGACAGGGCATACACTGGGAATGTCCGTCCGCTTCAATTACCAGCCACTGAGCACTTGTGCTTGTTCCTCTGCTCCCAGCATCTGCCTCCTGGTGGTGTCCTCCTCGTACCTGGCGTTTCGCATCTTCCGTCTGGAGCAGCAGCTCTGCTCTCTGAACCGGGACTACCTCTCCCGTGGGCACAGGAGGTGAGGAACCCTCGGGAACACTTCGGGGCAGGTGGGTCACACCGCACACAGCGGAGGACCTGATGGGTGTGGTGCAAAGAGCAACGGCTCTGCTCCGTGACATGTCCCGGGGATGCTTTATCCCTTATCCTGTGCCTGCTGTTGGGATGGCTGATGGTAGACCCCAATGCACCATCCCCGTGCAGTAGATGATCCCACTGGTCTGAGTGACCGGGGAAATCTCTGCTGTCCCTGAGACTTTCAGCCCTTGGGAAGAGGTTTTCTTGTGGATTTGGGGCTGGTTCCCTGGTTGTAGAAAGCACCAAGGTGGAGCTGGGCTGCGCCGTGGGGCTAATGCCACTGTGGGCATCAGCCAGGGATGGACAGGAGTGGGTTCCCTCAGGTTGGGGACATTGGGGAGTCTCTTTCCTCATGCCCATGGGACCTGGGCGCAGGGTTGGGGGACGGTGCCTCCACAACCGCTCACCCCGACTTACCCCGCTCTCTGCTTGCAGGTGACCGTTACCTGCAGCGCTGGCTGAGGATGGATGCCGAGACCATGGCGCAGTGCCTACGGATCCTGGTGCTGTGTCCTCCCGGCCATGGCCGTTGCCCATGGCCTGGCTTTCCCTCGGGCGCTAAAATGGGACCAAGTATCTTCTCTCTTCCTACCGGCACCTGCTCCCAGCAGGACCACCCAGCCGGCTCGTGGCCACCAGTGCCAACTCCCTGTCCCACTGGAAACCTGTTCTGTCCCCAGGACGCTGCTGCGCCGTAACATCGGACAATGGCTCGGGGCTGCCGAGCGGTTGGACCTCCCCTTTGGACTTGCTGCTAAAACGGGTGCCGTTTTTTATTCCAGACTTGGGTTTTTCTTGTTAAAAGATAACCTTAGGCTCAACCGGGAACCCCCGAAAATGTGGATGAGTTGCTGATGCTGCTCTGGGTGAAGCCCGGGCAGCGGCTCTGGGCTGAACCTGCCTGTTCGTCCCCCTCTCGGTACCTCCACGGGCCGCCGCTGGAGGAATGGCCCCAACCCTGGCAGTCTGCAGGGACAGGGCGTCATCTACCCCGGCACCCAAGGGTGGGGGTACAACCCGGGGCCCCCCCAGCTCCGCTGGGCTCGATACAGGCCCCCAGCCCGTCTCTCCTGGAGCACCGGGGCACCTCGGGGTGCGTGTGTGTGTGTGTGTGTGCGTCCCTGCAAAGCACTTTAGGGTCCTCCAGACCAGGCATCCTCGCTGGGGACTGCACCTGGAATGGTGCTGGACCAGGGCTTCATTAGGCCCGCTTGCCTCGTTAAGACATCCCGAAAGGAGCCTGCAGCTGGCACCAGTGAACGTCGCGGATCACAACGTGTCTGTGCTCTGGTTTGTGTTATCCTCGTCACCACGCGGAGCCGAGTGCCGCAGGATTTATCCCGCAGCCTCCTCTGGGAGTGCATTGGGGCGGCAGGTGATAACCTGTGCGATTTATTTTGGTTTTTCTTTCCTATTTTTTGGGAACTACAAGTGCTGATGGGGCCAAATCCCTGAGCCCTGGGGAAGAGCTCGCTGCTTGCTCCGGGCTTGGAATGGCTTTTAAATGAAAATAAAACCAGGATTTTCTAGCATGTCCCTGTGTGCTGCCAGCATCCTTGTGGTGGGGCTGGGCTCTGAGCCCCAAAATGGGGTACCGCAGAATCTGTGCTGTTCCAGTGCCCCTTTGCTGTCCATGTCCCCAGGACGTGGATTACGTGGGGACAGACCTGTCCTTGTGTGGGCTTGGGGGCAGATGGCATTGCCTTCTCCTCCCTTTGGGACAGTGCTGGTGGACCTGGGGGTTATGTGGCCCCCAGTGTCACACCCCGTCAGGCAGGCTGGGAGGGATGCTGGTGGATGCTCAGCATCGTTTCTCCACACCAGGTCACCCTGCGTGTCACCCTGGCTGTGCCAGGGGGACACACACACCAGGCTGGGGGTGCAGCCTTGGCTGGGGCAGGAGAACCAGGGCGGGTTTTGGGGGACACCCAGGGCCAGGGATGCTCCGGGTGTAGGGGATGGAGATGTTTTTTCACTAGATGGCAGCAGAGACTGTGGAATGTGACGCTCCAGCTGGTGGCAGGGCCACCCTGAGTCCAGTGGATGCTTAAGGGAGGATGTTGAGCTGCAGCCCCAGCCTGCTGGGGCAGGGTGAGCCTTCCTCCTCCTCCTCCTTCTCCCTGAGCAACCCAAATTCCCCCCACCAACCTGGCCCGTGCAGCAAAATGCATGAAAATGGCTCATATTGAAGGCCACAATGGAATGGTGTTGGCTAAATGGGGACCAGGGTGGTGTCACCCCACAATGGTGTCACCACCATTGCAGGATTTAACATTGTCACTCCGTTTTTGGGGAGATTTAGCACCCTGTGGTGCCAGGGAGGGGGTGTCTGCGGTTCGGCCATGTTTCCAGCCAAACTATCGAAGCCGCTTCTTCAAAGCCCTGGTGTGACGGGGTCGTCGGAGGCTCTGATTTCGTGGGTGACCTGGCAGATGAAAGGCACCGTCCTGCTGCCGCCCCATCCCCACCGGGGACTCGCCCAAGCTTGTTTTGCTGCTGTGGCTGCCGAAATGGGTTTGGGGTTGTTTTTTTAAAAAAACAAGTTGGTGCTTAACAGGTTCAACCTCAAAGTAGGGCTTATGGCCCCAAAAATGAGGTTTAGGATTGGGTTTTTTTTGGTCTCCTGTGCCCAGCCTGGTGTGTCTTCTGGGTGCTGCACAGCACCCAGTACAAAGCAGGTGCGTGGGGGTCCCTTGTCCCCATGCTGAGCCTGGGCCAGGTGTGTGACAGTGGTGACGGCCACCTCAGCTCCTCTTGGGGCTCTTTGGTTAAAGCCAATGGTGGGACAACCTGTGGGTGCAGTTGGCTGATCTGGAGGTTTGGAGGAGCCCAGGGGCAAGCCCTGGGGTGGTTTGGGGGGGTCCCTGCTGCTGGGAGCCGGTTGCAAGGCTCTGGTTTTGTTTTCCAGCTGATGTTTGCCGCCCTGGCCGGTGCGTGTTTGCTCTCCTGGTGACGCCCTGCTTGAGCTTATTTGCTTTTCTTTGTGTTAAGAAATGCCATGTAAAAGCCTCGGGTGCCGGAAACGTCCCTGGGTGCTCACCTTGGTGGCTTGGGCAGCCCTGCCCTGTCCCTCGGGGACGACAAGCATGGGGTGCCCCGTGGATGAGCACAGCCCCTGCCCTTGAGTCCCCCCGATGCTTCCCCTGTCCCACCCACCATCCTGCCTTCCTACCTCCCCTCTGCCCACACTCCTCCCCAGCCCCAACTGACCCTTAAAAATAGGATTAGGAGATTAAATCAGCCCATGTGGCCTCCCTGCTATCGCACAAGGCACTGGCAGAGTTGTCCCCAGGCTCTCCAAGACCGGTTTCTGCATGGTTTCACCCCTTGCAGGGCGCAGAGTGGCTGCAAAGCCGCTGCAAGACGCGAGGCTCTGCCCACGAGTCACAACCCTCATGGCTGCGACACCATCGCACAAGAAACTGTGGGGCAGCGGGAGCCACCACTTGTTAGTGGGTACCAACACAAGAGACGGGACGATGCCGACAAGCGCATGGTTTGGTTTGAGTTTTATTCCCAACCTGGGAGAAAGGCAGCCTCCTGCGCTGGCAGTGATGTTGCTCTGGCAAAGCCCCACTCGAATCCCCTTTGGCGAGCGGCTCAATGCCATTTCGGCTCCATCGGAGCGGTGGAAGGGGTTTTCCAGGGAGGGCTGGTGCTCAGAGGGATGCCCTGGCCCGTTGGCTGCTCTGGGCAACCTAGGAAGGATGGGAATGACCCCGACCCTCATTTTGCTCCTCCACTGTCCGTGTGTGTTTACTCGGGTGTTTTGGGAGAGCCTGGGCTACTAGCCTGTGGCTATTTACCTTCCTCCCAGCAACAAGGGAAGTATAAGACCTTGCTACAGTTTGTCACCCTCGGTGCTGTGCTGATAAATGCACCGGTGGGGCTGAGGTGGCGATGAGATGGGTGAAGAGCTCCGGGTTCAAAATAATCCTTCCCCCTTTTCCGAGGGTGATATTTAATCTGGATTTCCCTGATCCAGGTGGCGTGCTGGGGTGTGGTTGCTCTGCTAGACACCACCTGAGCAACCTGCGCTTTGCCTCTCCTGCGGTTAGAGATTACTTCTTATCCTGCAACGACGTCTCATTCCTGTTTTTATTTCCCTCCACTGCTAAGCCCGTCTTTTAACGAGAGGATTGGCTCTGAGATCCCAGCCGTCATCCAGCACAGGAGGAAAAGTGTTTAGATTAGAAGTGTATTAAGGAGTTCTTGGGGTTCAAGGAGACCGCAGTTATCTTTGGCTTTTATACCTCAAACTCTGTCCTTTTGTTCTCCCTGGTGTGTGTTTTATCTCGAGTAACAGAACTGGTTTTGCGCTAGAGGAAGCAGTGTCCGCCTCGTAGGCTGTGAGCACAGCGAACACTAACGAGGGTTGGGGAGTGCTGACGAACCCTCCCTGAATGGAGATGACCTAAAATCACAATGAAAAAACAAACCCCCAACTTCAAAGAGTGAGTGTCACTTTTCATCTCAATTAAGTTTCCTTTCCTAGGATTGGGTTTCTCAGCTTCCTATTAATCTTCCAACAGTTCAGAGTCAGGTTTTAATTTGAAATAAGAGCAAGCAAGGGTGGGGGGCAAAAAAAAACAAAACCAAAAAGCTATCGCCATTCAGCCTACGAGCACCTATCTGCAGCAAACATTTTCTTTTTGCCCCGTTCTTTAATTAATCATAGTGTTTCCTTTGGAGTCTGGTCTTTTGACACGGACATCTCGGCGTCAGGTTTTCAGGGCTAAAAAAATCCTTGCTGCTAAATCCCGGACTGCTCAAACACCACTAGCGGGAGGCACAAATTAGAAATAGCCAGGATAAAGCATTTGGGGGCTTGGTTTTAAAGGGGTGTTTGTTAAACCTGGCTTGGAACAGCAATGCTTGTAGCCAATTAAAGCCACCTAACGAGGGCGTGTCGCCTGCTGGGCAAAGGCAGAGAAGTCTCTTTAGCAACCCAGTTTGCCATAGCAATTAGTGTAAAAATTCACCATTGAGAGGAGGATTTCTTTGAAAGCAAAGTGACTTTTCTCATTAGAAGTTCAAAGGCCAGTGACTTCCAGAAGGGACTAAGGCTTTTCTGGGAAGGAACAGGGTAGTTGGGGGGGGGGTGTAGCCATGCTGGAGGGGTTACATTCTTCTTCTTTGGGACAATCCTGCGCATGGGCATCTCCCTCAGGCACTGGGGGTGCTGCCTCGCGGATGGGGAAGGCAGTTTTTTTGGAGGGGGCTGGAGCTGCATCTCGATCACTTCTGTGCCAGTTTCGTGATGAGGGCTTTCCACTCCGATCTCTTCTGCGTGATGTAGGAGGGGGTGAGGAGCTGCAGCAAAGGCTCTGGCCGGCCCCTGAAGTATCCCTGACACAGAACCTCCGCGTTGCAGATCACGTACATCCCACAGTCATAGCTGTTCTGCTGGGCAGGCGCCTTCTCCTCCACGAAGGTTGCTTTGTCCCCTCTCTTGCCCAAGAAGGCCTCCAGCTTCCCCGCCACTTGCTTGGCGTGGATGGAGTTGCATTTACTGTGGGAATCGTAATGGGCGAAGCACTTTTTGTCCCTGAAAAAAACCAGCAAGCTCCAGTGGGTGCCCCCAGCAACCTGGTTGGAGTTATCATTGATAGGCAGGAACACTAGGTTCTTGTGGAGAAGGTCCAGCGGTTGCAGGAATATGGCTATTTCTTCCTGACTAAGGGCACATTTAATGAACTGAGCCACTTCGGGGCTGATGAAGCAAACCTGATCGCTAAATTCTTGGAACTGGTGGTTGGCAAAGTACTCGAAGGCAAACCCGATGATGTGATCGTTAAGCCAGTTTGGGGGCTCCAGCAAGGCAACGTCCGACTGCCTCAGCAAACTGTCCATGTAACTGAGAACAACAGGGTCCATCCTGCACAGGTCGGGTCCTCAGCACTCCAGGAGACTTCAAAAGCTGAAACATAGAAAGGGAAGATGAATTAAGGAATTAGATCACACCAGGGACAAGATACAGCACAACAAACATCTTGAGTTCCTGCTCAGCAAGTGACGAGCAAAAGCCCAGATGGATATTTGAAGGACTGGCATTTGAACCATCTGCCAGATGAGCAGACGGAGGACACGCAGCTCCTCATCTGCAGCCTGTGACGGGTTGAGCCGGGCTCTTCTGCTGCTCTAGGAGCAGTGTGTGGCTCCCATTTAGATAAACGTTTCATCAAAGCAAAGGGATTTCAAAGCAGTTCCTGCTCGGGAACTGCCGGCATGTCTTCAGTTCTGTGCTTCTCACAGAAACCATACGTTATCTGGGAGAAGTCAGTTGGTGTTTTGGTGTTTCAGCATTTACCTGCACAGTGACAATCACTGTAATTCTTTGCATCACTGGTATTCCTTAAACAAAAGTCTTTTTTGGGGCTGTCTGACAGGCATACGGTCCCTTTCGCCTAGCAGATAGTGCCACAGCTCAGTGCCAGACGCATGACCTGTTCCAGGAAAACCTGCTGGCCCGCCAGCACAGGAGGCAAGGCGGTGATGAGTAAGGAGAAACAAAGCAAAACAGGATCACAAACAAACCTGTTCCCTACCGTGGGAATCTTTAAGACAACTCTCTGCCTAGCCAGTACAGATTTCAACAACTCAAGTACCACCTATTGTTTTTTAGTTTGGGTTTTAACTTGCCAAAATTTTGCTCACAAAAGGAGAAAGCACTCGCAGGTACGCTGAGGGGTGAAGATCCCTGCAGGCTTCCACTGGTGAAGGCCACTTGTGAACAGAAGTGACTGGTCAGGCCGACCCACTCTTTCCAATCTCTTACGCTGTTATTTGTCCAGGCTGCATTCTACCCTCTTAATTTGCACCTGCTTTCCACAAATAGAGACTGCTTATCCTGAAAAAGGCGCCTGGAAATTCAAGTAGACTGTAGCACCTGGTTCTCCCCACCCACGTGTTTGAGGATGTACTCAAGAGACTTCAACAGGTCTTCCAGGCAAGATTTCTCCTGGCTCCTTTCTGTTTATCAGGTTATCTGAATACCCACTAATTCTGGTCTTTCTACCGGTTGCATAATTCTTTTCAGAAGCTGTTGCATTTGCTGCCTTTGCGTCCTGGGAGGAATCAAAGTGTGTTTTAAGAAAGAGGTTGCACAGCACGCTAGGAGGTGCTACACCATAGACAACACGAAATACTTGCTGGCACCAGATTAGGATTTAGGACGAGATCTTCCAAAGAGAAACTGTGGATTTAAACCCCCTATACTCGCCTTGGTTTTCCTTTTGCTCTCGCATCCCCCAGCCCGGGCTCCTCAGCTGCTGTGATGCACCAATGGCCCCCGATGCTTCTCTCCTTGCCGGGACAGGGCTAGAAATGCCGAAATTTGGGACTGCAGCGACGTGGAGCTGGTTTGGCCTTACCCTTTCCTCATCTGTGGCAAATGCGGCATGAAAACATCTTAGGATTTCTTAAAGCACCATGTGGAAACTAATTTATAGGGAATCATATTAAAATGATCTTATCGTTATAAGACACTAATTATCCATTATGATAGGGGAAAATACAAAAAAAATCACATGTTGTGTTTTTTACATGTTAGGAAGAACTAGATTTGTGCTTTTTATTGCGACGTGAATCATGAAAAAGTCCTTCCTGGCCAGGTATGCATAAATTAAGAGAGATTTATCTCTAAAAAATTTTGGCAAGGTCACATCGCATGTGACTTGTAAATAACCGAATGGATGAAGCATGCTGGATGTGTAATATGTCGGAAGGAAGGGCCGAGGGAGAGTATCTGGGGCTTGAAAAAGCTAATAACTATTTGCGTATCGCTGATAGGTCTGAGACATGCCAAGCAGCAAGAGTCACTGAAAAGGAAGGGGAGCAGTCATTGTTATTTATACTGAGCCAAACACAATGGTATTTGGACACGCTTCCTACGTTAACGAACTCCAACTATTTCCAAGTTTGTGGAGCAAATCCTTTGCAACAGCCTGCAGTATAAAAACAAAACAAAACAAAATCCAAACTAAGTCCCAGCAGCTCTGTAGCATGCCTGAATATAGTTGTGTGTAAAGAGCTGGACATCCTGCGAGCATAGAAACGACTGGTTTGGGGGTTTACAGGGTCGCTGCTGAAATACTGTTTGCATGTGCCCATACAATGCCCCAAATTTTGCTTTATCACATGATTTTTCTGCTCCATCTTCTCCTACACATGTACGAAATACAGCAAATAGCTTTCCACTCAAGTCCAACCGGGACTACGGGCTACGGAAGGAAGCGTGCGTCCTGTATTCTGTTAATTTTCCACTCTGCAGAAACATCGTTTGGGTTTTTTTTTCTTCAGTCAAGGAAAAAAAAAAAAAAAGACATTTGGCAGCTTCCTACAGTCAGGAAGGGAGAATGGTTATAGCAAATGCTTAATTGCCACTAGCTACTACTTTTAATTTTATTGCCATCTGGTATTTGTGAAACTGCTTGTGAGTTCTGCGGGATGACTCACCGCGTGCAGCGTGCAGCTTAAAGGAAAACCCTTCGAAGGTTCGGATGCCTTTCAGAGCCACTTAAGGTAAGCGACGGACCAAAAAAGCGTAGTGGAGCTGTGAAAAGTCATCAGAGAGGTTGTTTTGTTCAGGAGAACCTCCCCATTAAAGCTAAAGATGAATCTGCAGAGGACCTGAGATGTAAATCTGAGCACCTTTGACATCAAGGGGTGTTGAAATCCAGTCGCGGATTGCAACCAGCTCTGCTCAGACACAGCCAAGGTTTGCTTCCTGAAGGCTCAGGCACAGTCTGTTCAGAAGTGTTCATAAAAATAGGAATAAATAGCGATGCAGACCTGGAACATTTGTTGTAGGTTGCCAACAAGAGTCTTGCTCGTTCATTTTATTTGCACATTAGTAGTTGGAATTTGTGCAAACTCTCTGTAATCCTCAGGGAGGGATATTCATCTGCCCCGTTTCAAGCGCTAAGATGAGAGCACCGGGGAGGGAAAAAGGAACATTTCAATAAAAATGTCATCAAGCCAACCAAGATGAAACAGCCCAATTTCATCATTTCACAGATTTGAAAACGGTGCTGTCTTGCATCAATGTGGCAAGAAGTCAAGTTTCTCTCACCTCTCAGTTATAACAATTTAACAAACAAGCTGCCGTCATTGGTGCAAGTTTGATCCATAAACTGATGGGACTCCTTTGTGTGCAGGATGCAAGGCAAAGCCTGCGTTTTGTAATACTTGACCAAAAAAATCCCCAAACCTATTATTTTCACAACATGAAAGACAACTACCTTCCGCATGTAATTGTTGCCTTGCTCTCTGAAGGCAGCACTTGAGAGCCAAGGAATGAAACTCCCTAGTAATTGAGTGTAAATAGGCAGTGATGGAGCAAAGAGGGCATAAATCAAGGATGAATCAGGTTCCTAAAGTCTATTTTAATAAATTAAAGGTGCTAAGAACATCCAGAGCGAATATTTTAAGGTGCTGCGTCACTAAACTCCTGTACCAAATTTAAAGAATATGGAGGTAAATACAGAAAGCCAAGGAAAGACAAATTATTCAGTCTTTACCAGGGAAGAGTAGGAGGGACAGAGAAGTTTTCGGCGGCTTTGCTGACATCTTTGGAACGATCAAGAGTAAAAGGCTCCACGATTTAACTGCCAGACCATTCCCTTTTACTGGAAATACATTTTTCAGATGCCGTGTCAGCCCTCTTAATAGCGGTGGTTGTTAATGGTAGCAAGATCAGACACAGAACATCAATTTCTATTTATCAGCGTGAGCTACCAGCACCTGAGTCTCCGTACTTATCTGTCTCCTAACAGAGCCACAGAGGAAATTCAATCAGAATTAAACAACTAAGCCAGAGAAGAAGTATACTCGTCTACTCTTTTTGTTACATATAAGCAATCTCTTCATAGCCTATAGATTATAATTCCTGTATTATAGGAGAACAGAGCCTTTCTGGGTTCAGTAGGCCCTGAATGCCAGACTCAGAAGAAAACATTTGTAATGTCTGCATGCACAGACAATGCCCAAACCTTTCCATTCCCTACGAATTCCCCAAACCAGACACGTGCAGCTGCTCAGACAACCAAACTTCAGAACCCTGCTTCGTTTCACAGCATCTCACGGGGCAGTAAACTAAAAGCCGGAAGAACTACGCCAAATGCTACTAAATCAAATGCGTTTTGCTCCCCAGAATGGGATTGACCAAAGCATTAGGTTTAACAGGAAAAAAAACCCCAGTGAGCTAAACGCCCAAGGATGAGAGATGCCACCGAGGCTGTCCCTGAAATAACGATGGGAAACCCCTCGGCTCGGCTCGGCTCATCGAAACGATGTTAAACCGGACCTCAATGGGTTGCGTCCACCGACTTTGAGAAAGAGATTATTCAAGAGAGTAGCGGGAAGGTGCTGGGAAGGAATATCGTTTGCCTGAAAGACCTAAAGGTGGCAGGAATTTGGTCAGGAGAAGGAATTCGGTCAGCAGGACAGATGGGGGCTGCCGTTGTGCTGTGGCGCCCGGGCGGAGGAGTGACGTGCCGGACCCCCAGCTGCTCCTGGTGCCAGTCAGGATCAGAGCACGCCAGCTGCCCCCCTCTGCGGGAAGAGCTCGCTCGTCCCGCTGCGGCTTCTAAGGAAATAAATGAGAATTAAGGGGAGAGGAGATGGCCTGCCAGGGTCGGGGTCAGCCTCAGAGTCAAGGCCTGGCCCGGGACCAGCCGCCAGCGCCGCTCCCTGCGAGCCCCCCCATACTCCCCAGGCCAAGCGCTGCCCGCGCAGCCCCGGCTCGACACCCAGTGCCGGTAACGCGGCTCTGACGTTTAACGATTTTCACCATTTTCCTCCTCAAAAGGCGCCTTGAAGCCTCCGGGCCCGGTTGAGGCCGGTAGTGATCGCCCCCCTCAAGGGCTGCGACCTGCAGGGCAACCACCACCGGGGCTCTGCCACCACCGCCGGGGCCCTACCGACACCGCTGTTGTCATGGCAACACCCGCCGGGCCCTCCCCGCCGCCGCTCACCTGCCGCCTCATAGCCCGCTCAGCCCTCCGCGGCGCCGGCACCGGCCGGTTACTGTGCGCTGCCGTAAAGCTGCCAGCGCCGCGTCGTAACGACCCGGCTGCGCGCAGGCGTGGCAGGAGGTTACCCCGCTCCTCTGGCTTGATGAGAGGGGCGTGGCGATGGTAGGGGCGTGGCTATAGAAGGGGGCGGGGCGTGCGCCTACCTCCCCCGCCCCGCCCCGCGCCGCCCCGCCCCTTCCCTCCCCGCGGCGGCGCGCGGGTGAGGGCGNTCCACCTCTCCGCTTCCCGGGATCCCCTCAGGGTAGCCGCCCCGCGCGGGACTCCCGCTGCCCCTCTCCCCGCCAGCGGCAGGCGAAGGGATGTCGACCCCCAGGTGAGCGGCGGCGGAGCGGGGGCCTCCGGGGGTGTGTGTGGGGTCTGTGTGTGTGTGTGTGTGTGTGAGGGGAGAGCGCGCGCACGACTGTGGCGGCTCCCCCCCCCCCCGCCGCCTCAGCGTGAGGCCAGAGCGGAGCGTCGCCCGGTGCCGCCTTTGTTCGGCGGAGGAGGGCGAGTCCCTCCCGTGGCGTGGGGGTGTCGGCTGTCCCCGTGTCCATCCCCCCCGCNGGGGGGGGGAGCGGCGGGCGGGGGCTGCCCCACGCGTGGGAGCCGGTTTTCCATCCTCCCGTGCCCATACGCTGCCGTTTACACCCATTTTTGGGGTGGGTTGGACACGCGAGACGGGGGGGGGGAAAAACACCCATCTTTTACCTCCCTTAGCGTTTCTAGTGTCACCAGTGGGCTGGTGGCATTCCCCACTTGTCCACGAGTGGGGAAACGGCCACCACGATGGGCATTGCGACGGGACCGGGTGGCGGTTGGCGCCGTCGTCTTTGGCGAGCCCGTTACGCCGCTAAACGAGAGCATCGTTAACGATTCCCACCCCATCTTAATGAGGTATTTCTGGTTTTTAACGCAGTGTCTGAACCCACGGCGGCTTGCTCCCCGGCACGCCGGACCTTTATGGGAGCGCTGCTCCTCCGAAGGTTAAAACACTCGATATTTCTTTCTGGAATTTTCCTAAATGTAGCCAAAACCGGCCTTTGCTTTACCCACCCCAAAAAATCCTCTGAGGTGACTCGTGGTAGGACCTGCCGTAAGTTCAGAGCTGGGCGTTTTGCCGCCCTTCTGCTTATAGATCAGCTTCTTCTGCCTCCATTTACGTTTTCATATCCTGAAATCAAGCTGAGATTAATAAAGTCGGGAGCGTGAGCTCAGCAGAAATCATGGCTTTCACATCACTTGCTGCAGCAGACGTTACCCTGCCCATCGGCATATAAAAAAAAATAATCACGTAGTGGCAAAGGAAGGAGAAGAGCACTGCTACGGGGAGAGAAAACAGCACGGTGTTTTGCTAAATCAATAATGAAGCGCTTTAATAAATCGCTTTGTAAATAGGTTATTAGTTGGGGAAATGGGTTTTTGGCTGGCTTGAGCATTATCCCGGCTCTTTTCCCCGGGGGAGTGCTAGGAAATGACAGGGGAATGTTGTCTTCTTGTCTCCTGAGGAGAGGTGCATGGCCGCGGTGGTGATGGGCTGTGAATGCTTAAGTGCGACCTTACCGAGCTGAGCTTAACCACGGGTGCCAGAGAGCTGTGGTTGGGGTCAGAGAGGCTGCATTATCGCCTATGAGCATCTTCTCTTCAGCCTGTCCTCACAGAGTCATGCGATAACTACAATTTCCCCTACGTCTTTGGGCAAATTTGCCCGTTTCAGTGGCTTTTCTCATTTTTTAACTTTTTTTTTAAAATTAGAATAAGAGGTTTTTCTTTGCGTTGTTCCCTTATGAAGGCTTCCTCAGCATTTGCTGTCACTCCTGGCCATAATTTTTTCATCCCCAAGATCATTTTGGAAGCTGTCAGTCCGGCTGCTGACGATAGGAAAGGTAATTCAGCAGCCCTGGCACACGACTAATAAGCTTTTGTTTCCTGGCCTATCAGTGATGATGCAACTTTTTATATTTATTTATTTATTGCAGTCACAGAATCACAGAATTTTCAGAGTTGGAAGGGACCTCTAGAGATCATCTAGTCCAACTCCCCTGCTAAAGCAGGATTGCCTAGAGCACATTACTCAGGACTGCATTCAGGCGGGTTTTGAAAATCTCCAGAGAAGGGGACTCTACAACCTCCCTGGGCAGCCTGTTCCAGTGCTCTGTCACCCTAACTGTAAAGAAGTTTTTCCGTGTGTTGGAACGGAACTTCCTATGTTCTAACTTATGCCCATTGCCCCTCGTCCTGTCACTGGGAACCACCGAGAAGAGTCTGGCTCCATCCTCCTTCAACCCACCCTTTAGATATTTGTAAGCAGTAATAAGGTCTCCCCTCAGCCTTCTCTTCTCTAGGCTAAAGAGTCCCAGCTCTCTCAGCCTTTCCTCATAAGGGAGATGCTCCAATCCCTCAGTCATCTTGGTTGCCCTTCGCTGGACTCTCTCCAGCAGTTCCCTGTCCCTCTTGAACTGGGGAGCCCAAAACTGGACACAGTATTCGAGTTGTGGCCTCACCAGTGCTGAGTAGAGGGGGAGAATGACCTCCCTTGACCTACTGGACACACTCTTCCCTATGCAGCCCAGAATTCCATTGGCCTTTTTGGCGACAAGGGCACATTGCTGGTTCATTGACAATTTACTATCTACCAGGACCCCCAAATCCTTCTCAGAGCTACTTCCCAGCAGGTCCACCCCTAACCTATACTGGTGCCTAGCATTCTTCCTCCCCAGGTGCAGGACCCTGCACTTGCTTATGTTGAACCTCATTAGGTTCCTCTCTGCCCAGCTCTCCAGCCTGTCCAGGTCACGCTGGATGGCAGCGCGGCCCTCTGGAGAGTCAGCCACCCCTCACAGTTTGGTATCATCAGCGAATCAATACATAAATCAGGGTGGTTTTAGAGATGTTTCATCTTTATTGAAAGGCCTCTGGTCCATCAGTGGTGCCTCTGAAGCAGCTGAAAAAAGGTTTGCTTGAATAGCCTGATTCTCTTTTATTTTTTTTTAAAAAGTATTAAAATGTAGGCTCAGTATTGCAGAGTGTGCCTCAGAGTTATTTCTTCTGTGCCTCCGCAGCTCCAGTTAAGATTTATAAAGTTCAAGTTTTTGCCTTTTTTTTTTTTTTTTTTTTTTGGGTGGAGAAGCTGCTTTTTAAGTTTTAAAGGTATTGGGTGGCTGATGTGACATCTGCTGTTGCAGTATCTTTTACAGACACCGGCACTTATATGTGCCACCTAAAACTCAGAGTAGCAAACCTTTGGGATCTTTTGCGAAGGAAATCCAACCATCTAATCCAACCATCTAATTGTTTTCTGCCTGGATTATTTTTATCTATCACTGTGATTTTAGCAAACGTTCATCAAATTTGCAAGAAAACCTCTGAGAATGTGAAGCATGCCAGGTCAGGTGCTTGGGAAACGTGAAACCTGAGGTTACTGCGCAACTTTAATTTAGCTCGTTTCGAGGTAGGGCTGTAATACTAATCGCCTGTGTATACCGCTTGGTTTCTGGGAGGAGGGTATCCGGCTCCAGATGGAAGAATGGATCGCTCCTCCACATTGCCCGCAAGTCAACAGGGGGAGCACAGGGATGGTGCTGGTCCCTCCACTGGTTTTGCAGCTTGGCACCACTGGGCAGCTGGCGAGCGGGTCCAGGGTTCACCATTACAGCCTTGGGACCAAGCGTGTGCCACGTAGTCCTGAAACCTTAAATACCTCGAGTCCAGCAAAACTGTGAGCGAATGTGATCAGAGAGCTTCTAAAGCCATTTGGGGTGGTTGTTTTTGGTGGGTGTAGCATGGCCATTTTCTGCCAAATTCGAGTTCTCACTCCAAACCTGTTTGGATATCCAAGCTCTTAGATATAATTTCTTTAAAAATACATTTATTTGGGAGAAAACAAAGTCATTGAGCCGCTTGAAGTGCCTTAGCTGGTCAAACTCGATTTCAGAAATTTGTGCGTTCTGTTGGTTTATAAATAAAATGGGATTGCGGTCCCACTTGCATGCGAAATAGTCGAGGAGTATGAAGGCAGGCCTGAGAAGAGCTGCTGTCTGTGGGAAGGAACCCCACCATTTTTAGACAGGTTGTTTTGCTGTCGTGTCACCCTGAGGTTGAAGGCACATTTGTTATGTACTTTATGAAGCTCCCCAGCTGGGTCCTGGAGTCTGGCTCGCTGAGACAGGCTGGGTGCAGGTTTCGGCTTTGGAAGATGGGTTGTTTTTTTTGTGTTGAGCTTAAAAAGAGCATCTTATTTTTCTCAGGCTTGGGTCCTGCGTGCCTGTGTTTGCTTAACTTCCTCTTGAGTGAATGGGATTTCTCCCTTCTCTAAAAAGTAAACATCAGCATAAATATTTAAAGGATCACAGCTTAAGTTTGCAAATTTGAGACTTTCTCTAGCATTCCTTTGGACAAAAGCAGTATCTCCGGAGATTTTGGTTGTGTCTGGGTAGTTCCCTGCTCTGGGTAGAAGCTCGTTAATTGTTTGGGCTTCCTGCTGCAAAAATATTACGCCATGTTTTCAGGTTAGATGTCTGGGATTATCAGAAAGTGTAGGCGTGGGTTTCTTGTTGAATTGTAAGGATGAAATGCTGCTGATGGAATGTCTGTAGATCATAAAAATTGAGATTATTTTTGTGGTCCTTTATTTTTCTTTTACACAGGCCAATTTTTTCCATAGGCTTTGGGTATATGTATGAAGGCACAGGTGTTCAGGATTGAGACTATATAAACTAAACATGTGAAACTCTTGCCAGATAATGGATAATAACAGGAAAAAAGGGAAATGGAATAGTCTTTGTTTTCTCTATGTGACTCTTAAAAATTAAATCTTGTTACTCTGGTTGGTAGGTGGAATGCCATGGTGTGATATACGTCTCATTGCATTGGTGTCTTAACGTCTGTATCTTAGGAACTGAACATTTAAAAGCAAACTCAACAAACTATATGTCCTCAGAATATAACAAAATTCAGAAGGGAAGCATATTGAACAGCGATTTTTAGAACTGAACTTGTTGTATCTGTTTTTAAAATATTATCTGGAGTTACGGCTCTGCTTGTCATCATGGTGCAGGTAGTTTTTCTCTGGGAAGGAATCCTATAGTGGGTACTTATGGAAAAATCTTATAGGTGAAGTGAGAACTGTATATCTTTGCCACAAATGCTTTTTATTTTAACAACCCCCCCATGATTTTAATGCTACCCAGTTGTATATTGCTACTTCTAGGTTTGTTGTTTTTTCTTTCCATCACTTTTGTCCAATGGAGGACTGTAGGATCATTTAGCTCAGAAGGGACCTCAGAAGATCACTTGGTCCAAAATCCTGCTCTGAGGACACTGATTGTGAGGTCAGACCGGGTTCCTTGTGGCTTTAGATGTCTCACATTGGTCTTCTTCCACCCATGATTTGCAGATGGCAAGATAAGAAGGGAAGGGGAGCAGTTTGGGCTGTGTTGGGGGAAAGCATCCAAGGAGAAGAAGGTTATACATGATCTGTGGCAGCCCTTGTTCATGGACCACAGCCTTCCACCTGTAAGCATGTTAAACTGCCGCTCTACGCTGCATTTCCATGATTTCATTAAGCTGATCTAGTAGCAGGCTTCTGTTGAAAGAGTTTCTGACCTGGTTGAAGTTAATCTTGGGAGGGGAATGGGGATAGTCCTTGTCTGGGTTGGTTTGCTGATGATCAGCCTGAAGCTGGCATGTGGCCGGCCTTGCAGCGTTTTGGTGGAAACTCCTTCGAGGTGAAATGGTCATGTGCCATTATTTTAGGCAAAAAGAAGTAACAAATAAATACCTCTAGATTTAAGGATTATTACTCCCCTGATTCCTTTTGGCTATTACAATCTTGCGTTGCAGGTTCTCTTCAGGCATGGGTGGGCATCCCTTTGGAGGGGGATGAGGCATCTCTTTCTTGCATAGGGTTCTCATACACCTTTGGCTGTCCATACCGTGCCAAGGCATGTCTTGGCACCAACTCTGTGAAATGAAGCGACGAGTCGTTGTTTCGGGCTCTGTTGGTGTTTCTTGTCAGCTTTTTTTAGGGTTTTGCTAAAAGCCTCTTGAAGAGATGGAGCTAGGTCTCCTGCCAATCCCATGGTCTCTCAAGGGAGATGAGTCTTAAGAGCGGAAAGCCAGTGGTGGGCTGAGGATGCCCCGGATACAAGCTGGGGTGCTCTTGGAGCTTTTGAGCTATGACTTTCCATCCTCCACTGGGAACATTGGTAGAGTCTGCTTGGTTGCATCCTCTTGCTGTTGATGTGAGATAAGCACATGCGAAGGCTCAGCCAGCTGCATTTCATCCAAGCTCTTGTCTCGCATGGCTGCTGAGTTACTGCTTTTTTTAGAGCTACGTGCCTTACTTAAAGCAAGACATGGGCATAGCTCTGCTGTGGTCTTCCTCCATCTCTTCGTTGGGTTCTGGTGTGCATTTTAAGTGTCTCCTTCAGGTCCCAGAGAAGGTTTATGAAATCCCTGTGGGTGTTGAAGGTCCTTAGGAATAGGCTGGCTGGAGGTATAGGTCGGTCTGAAGTTGCATGTATTGAGGGGAGGGCCCTTTCAACTCTGGTGTCTGCAATGGCTCAAACTGGGTGGCCGTACTGCAGTGCTCAGCTTCTCTTAGAGAAATCATCTTGGTTTCCATCCTGCATCTCAGGAGATGCTGCAGATATCTGGTAGGACCAGTGGGGAGGATTGCGGTGGTCTACCCTACTTGGATATTGCATGCGATAGCAGAGGAGCAATGTGTCTTAAAATACAAAAATTGTAATGCATGGAAATATTGCATTTGGTGTGTAATGGGCTGCTCTTTAATATTTTCACTTCTTGATAGTTAACTAACTATTTAGGACCCATCAGAGCATCAATCAGGAAAAAAAGGAAAAAAAACGTGGGTTTCTATATCATATTTGAATCTTACTTGTGGGTCTCTCCACCTTGAATCACTTCTGGTATCCAGCAAAATGACCTTGAAGCAGTGGTAGTTACTCCTCCTTTGGATGTCTGTTTAGGGTCTCTGCTTTTATCCATCAAACTCTGATAATCTGACAGCCTCTGTGCGTTTTTTTTTTAAATCAAAATTCTTATGACTATCTTCTATTACTTGTAAAGCGTGACCTTTAAAAAGGTATATGATATATCACGGTTGAGCATGAATGGAAGTGGAATGTCTAGTCCATATAGGTATATCTTTGAAAAACCTGAGCTTTAAAACCAATGCAGACTATGAATGTTTTTGATAGACCACCAAGAATTCTTTTATTGTATTCGGCATCTACATGGTTGGTTTTGAGGGATAAACTTAAAACAAGTTAACCGAAAATATTTACTTTAGAAGACTTCCGTAAGTCTACTGTCTTTTCGTACTTGACATGAATATCTAGACCGAAATAAAATTCTCAAAACCATTGAAATTTTTACTTTTACAGTACTTGTCTAAGAACTGTTAGGTTGGTTTGTGCTTGTTGGGTGCATAGGACAACCTCCCCCTGGAGGAATTAGTAAATGATTTAATTGTTAGGGAATGTGGTCCCATTAGGCAAAAATAAATACATAATTGAATGCAGTAGATCATTAGAAACATTGCACTCAATTACAACGATGTCAACCAGCTTCTTAAGATTTCAGAATAAGTATTTTTTGGAAGAGGGATTTTATGTTGGTAAATAACCCTTCTGGGGGCATCTTTGAGAAATGTAGGCGCAGAAGAGCCTGTCCCCACCCCTTAGTTCACTGATTGCTCAGTAAATGGGGGATAATTATGTGGGTTTTGTTGCTGCTGGTGGTGATAAGGATGGCTGAACAACTCCTGCTCGAAGAAGGGACTCGGACAGACATTGTTTCAAAGCAGAGCCACTGTTTCTTGTGCTTCTTTTCATCAGAAAATAAAGATACAGCCCTGCAGCTGGAAGGGTTTGCTGGAGAGAGGTGCAGTGGACAGGCGACTCAGTCTGGATTTGGGTCACCTCATTTGCAAACCTCTCGATGAGCAACAAGGGCACGAGCTACTCATTTTATCCTTCACGGGAAGACTGTTGCATAAATAATCTGTACAGGCAGGTGCTTGCGTTTCATGTCAGAAGAGCAGGCTCGTTCACGGTGGCCATCGCCTCGGATAATCTTATCCGGAGGCGCTTTGCCGTGCCTGGAAGGTAAGCGAGGAGATAGGAGGACAATGCAGAGCAGAGGTCAGGTTTGAGGTGCCTGCAGCAGATAACGAGGAATCTTAAGACTATTTCTAAACTATGAACAGAATGAACTAAGCAAAAGCAGGTATGATTTTATAAACAAAACCCACCTTTTCTGCTCACTGCGTAACTCCAGTGATTGCCAAACGCATCTTGACTTGTCAAAGGACGGGATCCATTTCAAAGTGTAGTTGCACTTCTCCAAATACCTCTCTGATTTCACTGTGATCTGCAGTGATTTGATTAAGGAATTTATTAGTATTAATAAATATCAGTGGTTATATTTCTTCTTGTAAGGCTGAAATGGTACCTCTAAGAAATACATTGCCAAGGAAGATGACTGAGCAGCAGTTGCCCATCACTTGCCCCACCACATTTGCTACCGCTCTTCAGAAGAGGCATGGACTCATGTGCGTTGCTTAAGACTTAAATCCTTTTTAATTACGGGAGGGGAGCTGTGGGCCTGCCTTCAAACAAATTGTTCCAGAGTTCAGCTGTTTTTATTCCTTTCCCTCCATTCGTGTGATTTAAATACCAAATAGCCATTGCTACTTGGCTGCAGTGAGCAGTACAGTAAATGGGGGGGGGAAGAGATAAAAATACATATATATATATATATATATATATAAAATAAAAAAATAAAGCACCTCCAGGAAATGGGGTAAGGATAGTGAAATAGAGAAAAAAGTGAGCCCCGAAGTCCATATCTGCGGTATTGAGAATTCATCCTCGCACCTTTTAGAAGTCTTTGCTGGAAAGAAATAAGATCTGGAAACCGAAACAAGGGGGCGGGGGGTGGGAACCTGCCTGAATATTTTCCTGTATTTTGTTCTTGTTTAACGAACACGTGAATCTCGCCCACAGCGTGTGCTGGATGGGTTTTTTGCAACATTAGGGGCTTCCTTTTCTGGTTTACTTCTCTACGGTGCAGCTACTACTGCAGAGCTGCTACTTGAACGCTGCTTTCATTTTGCTTTTGTCCAGGAAGATGTGAAACTTCAGGAGTAAAAGCTGAATGAGAGAAGTTTTACGCAGGTGTTGTCATCTAGCGAATGGCCCTGCTGCGAGATCTCCAGTGCTAAATACGAACATGCATGCAAAACTTGTTTGAAGACTTGGTTTAAAAGTAGCTCAGTGTTGATATTCGTGATTCAGGCTGTGTGGTGGGGAGATTGCAGTCTTCTCTCTTGTGTTGTGTTTATTTTTAGTAAAAATGAAATCCGTGAGAGAATATCTCTTCTTTCAAGCAAAAAAAAAAATAATTGAAATTAAAACCTGCAGACACAGGTTTAAAATGTTTTAGGTGCAGTTTTTCTGTGTTATAAGTTATTTTTTGCTTGAGCATGGACTGTCCTCTGCACCGAGAAAGGTTTTGGTGGTGGTTCTTTTTTTCTTTGGTAGGACTGGATCAACTTTCTTTTCTGTTGTTTAGGTTTTCTGGGAGCATTAATCTACATACTTTTCTTTCAGGTATGCTCTCCAGGGGGTGGAGGGGACAAGTATTCAAAAAACTTGAACAATTTTCCTTAGGTGAAGGATCATTACAGTTCAGGTGCTGCCCGTATTAGTGAGACTCCCGCCAGCTGCTGTTTAATTTTTCTAAACGTATAAACGTCAAAATTCCTGATCATTATGGAAGTATGTGTATTTCTGTGCTTTGGGGAGCTATAGCTCTGAAATGCCAGGATAATTTTTAGCAAATGGATGCTGATGGGTTTGAAGAGAAGACCTTCAGTCTCAGTTAGTTAATCATCAAAAAATGCAACCATTTTGGTTTCTAAGCTCTGTGCAACAAAAAAGCTTGGTGGGGTGCGAAATAATTGTAAAGCTGCAAAGTCAAGTGTTGAAAGTTGAGCAGAAAATAGTGAGTTAGGGACTTGGTGCACATCAGTATCGTGCTTTGTAGACCTCAGGGTGCTTCTCCTGGTGGCTACCCTCTTCAGAACAGCCTCTTGAGATGGATGCTCTGGGACCTTAGAGATGGGAGAAGCGAAATGGAAGGAAACGAAGCTCAAAACTAACAAAAAAAAACCCCTTCTGGTTTAGTTTTTGGTTTATTGCCTTAGGCTGTATTATCGTCCTTATGTGAAGACCAAGATAGAAGTTGCCATGATGGCATGGAGGAGGTGGGTCAGGCCAGGTTAGACCTGCAGGCTTTGACATCACTATGTATTTTTTCTTGCATCGCTGAGGACTTGTTGCTTGGTTCTGCACCTTCCAGTGCTCAGCAGCTCTGCAAACCCAGACCTAAACTGGTTTTGGGTTTGTTTGTTTATTTTTTCTGTGGGGTTTTTTTGTTTGTTTGTTTTGGGGCTTTTTTTGTTTTCTTTTCTTTTTTTCCCCCAAGTACCTAAAAATAACCACAATTCTGGTCACCTGGTAGGACTCATTGCCTATTGTAGAGGCAAGTAGGGAAGTAAATTTTCTTTGGTGGCATTTGCTTGCTGATAAGACTATGGGTTTTTTTTTATGTATTTCCTTTCCTCATTCTCTAAATGCCTTCCAATTTCTCAAACAAGGTGTGGGTCCTTCTGGTGCCTTAGTGCAGAACTGAATTATTTTCTGCGTTTCATGTATGCTGAGATATGCAGCAGTGCAAGTCCCACCTCGATGAGTTTAGTGTGGACAGCTCTGCAACTGTATATTATTTTGAGGAAAACAAATATTTTCATCTTGTTACAAAGTATGCCCAAGGGATTGGTGTTGCAGGTTAAATTTCCTATTGGGTTAGTTGCATCAGTCACTATGATGTGCCTGAAAATGTTGTGGGTTTTTTTTTTTTTTAAACTTTATTTTTGTCCTGAAGCAGTTAATGCTGCAGCATATGTTGATTTTTGGGCAAAAACAATACGGAGGCAGTTGCTGTGGTCTGCAGGGTGTGGCTCATAAAGGTCTTGTTTCTGATTCCCTTTGCTAGGCTGAGCTGGGAAGGCTAATTATAGAGACAAACTGGGGAAGGAAGAGAACGGGGTCAATTAGAGCATCCAGCACAGTTTCCTTTAAATTAGTGGTTGGGCCGGATAGATTAAAAAAAAAAAAACAACCAACCAACCAACAACCCAAACCCCCCAAACCCACCAAAAAACAATAAAGAGGCATGGAGTGAGATTTCAAATGCTCTGGTGCAGAGCAAGGTCGGCAGCTACAGCAGATGTTTTGCAGTTTCAGTTTGATTTAAGTAAAGAACATGATGAATTAGTAGTTTTGTTACCAGAATTGCCAAATGAAAAGACAGAGGAGATACTACTATTGGTTTTCCTCTTCGATATGTTTTTGAATAGTATAAGAGTTTGTGATATTGAATGAAGCAAAGAAATGCCTTGTGCCCCCCTCCCCCCAAACCATTGAGTAAAATGTTTTTTTCTGTGAAAAAGGAACTGTACAATAATTGTAAGTCTTTTGCACTCAAGACATTATATTTTAATAAAAAGACTACTTTGACCCCTACATCTTATGTAAATATAAAATGGCTCGATTTTGGATGTGTTTTATCTGTAGCTGGAGAGCAAACTGGGGCTAAACTTCTTTTTCTTAAGGCTGTCCTATGGATTTAAAAGTTTTGGTTTTTTTTTTTTTTTTCTGGATTTACGTATGAACTAACTCAGATTAGAGGACACAGTATTTAAAATAATGCAAAAGCAGTACAAGCTCTTGGCTCGTAGCTCCGCAAGTGTGGAAAGCAATAAACCCCTATGCCAACTGGAATTCATACAAGTCAGTAAAAAAAACCCCAAAACCTTTTACAGTGCTCTTACCAGATGATCCTTTCAGTCCCTTAACAGTCCCTTGTCTCAGTTTTTCTCCTTTTAGGAAAAAAAGCCTTGGCTGGCGGACGCTCCCCATTTCTGCCGTGTATTTTTGCTTCTCCTTTGCCGGACCGCCTGCCTGGCAGCATGCAATTACCGAGAATTGCTGTGCAGAAATGGAGATGGCAGAGCAGGGAGAAAAATCCTGAGTTTCATCTGTGCTTTTCAATCCAGATTGGCAAGTTCCTCCTGCTGGTGGCGTGACTCATCCCGGGCTTCCTTGCTGGAGGCCACTTCTGGCAGGGCATCAAAGGAGCAGCCCGTGCTTTCAAACCAGAGCTGAACCAGGACCTTCCTTGAGTGAAGGCTGTTTTTCTGGTCTTGGGATCTCTCGTTG
Source organism: Anarhynchus alexandrinus (assembly GCA_008711295.1). NCBI lineage: Eukaryota > Metazoa > Chordata > Aves > Charadriiformes > Charadriidae > Anarhynchus > Anarhynchus alexandrinus. The sequence goes on along the minus strand of VUYV01000008.1, from coordinate 1,014,109 downwards.
TGCGGAAGATGGAGAGATGCACCCAAATCTCAAGGGAATTTGTGATAAACTCGATTAATTCATCCTGAGGGTGAGAAAAGGTTTCTTCTTGCTGGTTTGAGCAAGACGTGCTTGTCCAGAGGGTCTTGCCCAGCTGGGCATCAATGATACAACCAACAGAACAGTTTTTACACTTTTTAGTTTCTTTTCTAGAGCTGATACGTAGGGTTTTAGTGTGTCAGTTAGGAAATTCTTGGGCTTGGAAGGGAATTTTTAGTTTTATTTTTCCTGAGGGTATAGGTAGAGGTGTGCTTTGCTCAGGGCTGTGATGTCAGCAGAGACTCCTGCCCTCCTCTCCTTTGTTATCCTGGTAAAACTAACAATATAAATGCTTCTCCCTCGTTTTTTGTTAAATCAAGTTAGTTTTAAACCTTTGAAAGGGTAACTTTTTTCATAAGCGTATTTACTTGGAGCAAGGAGTGTGAGCAGTTCCACCAGGAGAAGTTTAGGATGGTGCCTCCAGCAGGGAAAGACACAGCTGGACCTAGGAGAGGACATCGATCTGCAGGATATGTCACCAGTGACTTGATGCAAGAACCTCCTGGTTGTCAGCTCTACCCTTGTTTTTAGGGATTTTTTTCAACTAAAACGCATTGTCAATGTTTCGTAGGTTTTTAATATTATTTTATAAATGGTTTACAGTATTTTTTAGGCTTATTCTACTTGTTTGTTGTATTGCCTGTGTGCCCTAGTTACAGCCCCGGGTCTCTTGCAGAAGTTGCAAACAACTGCATCATTTGAGATGGATCCATAGGATCTACCAAGGAGGGTGACAAAAATCTGTAGGTTAATGTGGGGTCTTGGCACACCTACAGCCTTGGCTGTGGGGTATTTCTGTTCCGTAGGTGTCGTGTAAGGGAGAGAAAAGCTTGAGAGAATATGAAAATGATGTATAAATATTTAGAGGCTGCCTCTTTCAAATGTGTGACGAGAGAGTCTTAGAAAATCATGGAAGTGGTGTTTGTTTCTTTTTTTTTTTTTTTCCCCTGGCAGAGGAGTCAACCTCTTGACAGTGATCTTAAGTTATACATGAGGAAGAGCCTTAGAGGTACAGATAAAAAAAGGCAAAGTTAATTCAGTAAGGATGTGTTAGGATGCAAGAGAAGAGCAACGCGGTCATATAAAAATAATGATTTTTGCTGCAACATCCTGGCAGGCTGGGGCAGGGTAAGATTGCCTTTCCCCTGGTCAGAGGGAAGCTGCTCCACCAGCTCAGATAAGTGCCCGAGAAGGGAGTTTTACCTTTTTTTTTTTTTTTTTTTNTTTTTTTTTTTTTTTTCTGTCTCTGTTGGATTCAGCCCCCTCAAATTTTATTTAGACAGTGACATTTTAAATACCGTATCACTCTGGGTCCTCTGTTGCTGCCACATCGCATACACGTTTCTCTCCTTCGCCCACTTCTTGGTTATTTCATGTGCATGACAGTCTGCAGTGCAGAGCTGTTATGGTTTTCGTATCACCTCCTTATTCTGCATCTATATTGTGCAATCCCTGGAGTTTTGGAGGGCTGCTATAATACTTGTAAGTACATATAAGCATTTTTTCTTATGTTTTTCAGCTGGTGTTAATACACCAGTCTGTGCATTCCTATCTCTCTTTTTGTTGCACAATGTTTTGTGTTAATTTAGGACATTTTAAAACCAAGGCTCCTACTTCTTTTTTGCAAAGTCATCAAAGCTTCACATTTTTACTTCGGATTGTTTCCCGCGGAGCACCGAGTTGATTTTTCTCGTGGCTCTGATCTGTCAGCACAACTGTTGAGCAACTGAAATTTCACTGCATTGCTGAGTTCTTTTTGGCTATTCAGTTTTTAAATTAGTCCTTTTGGTGAGAACACTTGATTGCAAGGTATTGTGGTTTGTGAGGTGCTCGATATATCTTAGAACTAAGTCGGCTCTATTTCAAATTAAGATTTTAGATAGTCACCTTTAGGTAGTTACATATGAAAACTGTACCGGAGTGTGGAAAGTGGTTTTCTATGCTGGAGAAGGTAATTCTTTGTTAGGTCTGTCTTCATGATTTTGGTAGTCTTATTTAATTTTGCCTGGGTTTAGATTTCTGATCATGCTCAGTGCTGCGAATGATTTAATTTTTTTTTTCCCTTCTACAGTATGCTTAACCTAGTCAAGATGTTATACCCAGCTTTAATTTTCTCTGTTTCCTATGATTCTCAGTTAGCCCTCTTTTCAGGAAATTAGTGGCTTCCTGCAGACTAATTGTAGTCGCTGTTGGCTGAGAGAAGTGAGGTGATGTCTATGCAATGAAATATGATGAAGCTTTTGGGAAGATTAGTTTGGAGGTACTGGGGTGTTCGGGGTTGTTTGTTTGGTTTTTTTGTTTGTTTTTTTTTTTTAATTTGCTTAAGTCATTGTCAAGGTGAAAACCCACAGCAGCGGCACTTGCATTAATCTTATTTGCTGGTGTTTGAAGAATATATGATGCTATTGTCTGTTCCTTCATATGTGAAATCTAATCTCTGTTTGAATTAGCCTTTGTAATAAGGCTCCCGCTTGATAAGAGAGTAGACAAATATTAGGACGTTGCCACCAAGACTTTATCCTGCACTGAGATAAAGAGGTTGAGCTTGAACGTAGGTTATTTACGCACAGAAAACACACTTACCAGCATTCCTGAATTACCCCTGTTGCAGAATGGCCGCTCCTGCCCCCGAACAAAGCCGGATTTAGCTAGATGGCTTCTTCCCTATTACAGAAATAAAATATTCTCCCATTTTTCCACGTGGAAGGTATTTATGGTGCTGCCTACGGCATGCACGCAGAAAATGCATAAAGAATCTGGTGTCTGTGGGCAGCTCCCGCGTCAGCCCAGGGCTTCCAGCGCTGTGGCTGAAATATGTGCAGCCTGTTCCCTCAGCGCCTACACGGTCCGGCGACCTGGCGAGGAGGAGGATGATGACAATGGGGGCCAGAAGCAGATTGTTGCCATTGCAAATAAAACCATTCATCCATCGTGTTCCGGAGCAGAGGGATCCCGGAGGTCGAGCATCTTCTGCAGTGGAACATAACGAGCGAGTCGAGCTGCACCAAGCCTCAGAGCTTGAGCAACACACGGTGTCGGTGTCAGAAGGTGGCTGGTGTTGTAGGGTTGGTAACTGTTATTCCTTTACTTCTGTTCAGGCGTGGCAAGTGTAGGCACAAGGGAAAATAAAAATCATGTTAAATGAGGTACTTCTAAAGTGCCTTTATGACTTTCTAGGGTGATGGTGGTTGTGACATGGATTTTTTGGCTTTTTGGGTGGGAAAGTGGGGAGAGAAAATTGCTTCCAGAGGTGATCCCGCAGCTGATAAGAAAGGTAGCACTAGGGTAGAGATGGCAGACATTAGGGACAGAGGAGGTTTTTTTCTGCCCTTATGCAAAATTCTTGTTGCAGCTTTATGTTGCAGGGGAATCCTTTGTGAAATAACACCAGGACACCCCTTGGAGAGCCCCTCCGTGTTAATTCTTGTAAACCATAGCAAGCCAGCCCATGAAATGGCTGTGCTGAAGATGAAATGAATCTGAAAAAACTTTTGAAATTTTTCATCATGTTATGGGAGATGAAGTAAACAGTTCTCACTTCATCATATTTCTATGTAAACTCATTAGCTAACCTTCTCTGCTTTATATTTCTCCTAATTCATATTTTAAATGCCTTAATGCCATCATTTGGTGGCTTTGATATTCATCTGATTTAATTGTTCTTTGCGTTGGCAAATAACGGTGCTTCGATTTGCTGTGGTTGTGGTGCAGAGCGAAGGGACCTGCAAAACCTCAGGAACATAAGGGGGTACCGAAAGAGATGGGAGTGGAATATAGCAGACTGCAGTTTGACAAAATCAGTAGTCAGATCGGTGTGTTGGAGTCAAGTTGTATGATATACAAAGTAGTCATCTGCTTAAGTAATTTCAGTGGAGGTAATTCAAAATTCAATTTGAACAGATCATAAAATATCCATACATTAGTTTTGAAAGCTTCTGTGTGTCTGGGTCTTGCTTGGTTTTCCTCTCATTCATACTCCTGCAGACACTTGCCAGCAGAACTCATGGGGTTAAAACTTCCTAACATCTTCTGGTTGGTCTTGGTCTAGTAATCTTCTGCCTGTGTCATCCACCTTAAAACTGAACTGGTGACCAGAGTCCTTAGGCATAGAGAAGACAGACAAGCTGATGCATGCGTTACTTTGGAAATTTCCCCAGACCTCTATATCTGTTGCTTTGTAGGCCTCTCAATAGGATTTCTGGTGGTTGGTGTGATGGGCCTTGGCTTATTTGGAGGGAGTCAACCCCTTTTCTACCTACCTGATCCGAAGTCAGAGTCCCACTGTGGACATGTTCAGGCAGAGTTTTGGCCAGTTGCTTTTACTGTGGCACATCAAATGTAAAAAAATACTTGCCATCCCTAGAAATGTTTTCAGTTGACAGGCTCTCCATGGTAAGCCCACCTCAAGTTTGGCTTTCCTCATTTCCAATCACAGAAAGCAGTGGCCAGATGATCCCAGGGAAGGAGCATAGCAGAGGATGTTACCTCCTCTGCAGGAATGTGCTGTCCCCCTTGCTTTAGTTGGCTTGATGCAGTGCTTCTCATCTGCTTTACTGAAAACCCAGCTGGTTTAACTTTTCCTAGTGAAGATGGACAGTCTTTCACCCAAAAAACCCCAAAGCTGGCAAGCTAGTAAGGGTCAACCTGGAATGAGATGTCATCCATTGCATACTCACATGCAGGACTGTGGCAAGGACCTGCTGGGATCCAGATTATTTCTTCATAAAAAAAAAATATTAGAAGTGTGTCTTCCATGGCTGCTCATCGAAGAAGCCTTTTTTTTTGATTTATGTTCTTGCATCTTTTGCATCTGAGATGAAAACCAGCATGGCTAAATGATGAGGTTCAGGGTGATACGAGCCAAACAGATGCACTTCAGAAAATGAAACTTCAATCTTGGGTTTACTTAGCTCATTTCCTAGTGTCATTACATTATCCGGATGATGAATGTGCTTTAGTTGTGAGATCCTACACTGAATATATTTTTAAACATTTTTTTCACGCTCCCTTCTGTTGATCTCATCACATAGCCAAGTTAATAGATTTGAGGCGGTTTGATTTCCATACCATATGTTCTCTAAGGCGTTTTGGAGGGATAATTACGCTTATATATTTTACTTTACCATATGATGCCAGTATGTACTCTGCTTTTCAGGTAACAGAGGTAGGCATACATGTTCTCAGAGAAGCTCTGAGGTGACTTGTGTTTTCTGAAAGTACCAGCTCCCATTGTCTTTTAGAGGGGCCAGGAAGGATGACACCTTGGACGTGAGGACAAGGAGATCGTGCAGTCATTCTGGAAGTGTTTATTAGACTTACTTAACACCCCCAGCCCGCTAGTGGGATGTTTCCTTGAAGAGCAACTTCTAAACCATTATTTCTATAACATTAATTATTGGGGAAGGTAGGATTTCATGCCATAGCTCTAAGCATTGCCATGAATTTAAAGGATTGAGGCAAAGTGGGATCTTTCCTGCTTAAATCACCATAGCTAACTGTAAATGCAAATTATCAAACTGAATTATATACTCGGAGAAAGCCCAATCTCTTTTGGGAAGGATATGATTTTTTTTTTTCCTATCTAATAAATTGTGATGGGTGCCTGAAGAATAAACTCTGCTGCAATTACAAGCTGCTGCTGAGGCTTCACTAATTTACCTAAATCACTGGAGCAGCATATTGAAATTGACAAATTTAACAGCATCTGGATGGTACTAAATAGGTTGAAACTTTCTTTCTTTTAACAAATACAGTAGTTTGCTTGAAGTGGTTTTTTTTAGAGGTGACCAGGTTGTCCTTAGACTAAAGGTGTGACTAGAGTTTGGAGGAAAAAATATTTGGTTGGATTATTTGGTAATTTAGGCTGGCAAATTTCCTCTTCCTTGCGGGTTTGGTTTTTTAAATTAAAATATGATTTTTCTGTGATGAATGGAGCCTGACAGAATTGAAACAGAATGCCAGTTTGGGGTTTTTTATTGTTTAGAGAAGTTGGTATTTGCTCAGCTAAACTTTTAACAGAGAGGATGCTTATTTTCCCATAGCAGACTTATTTTTACTGCTTTTGTAGAAATTAATGTCCTTTATTTTAAATGCTGAACTTATGATGTTAGTAGAGAAGAAATCTTCAAATGTTATGAAAATACAGCTGCTAATAATTGATGTTAGAAAATAAATAGAGCAATTAAAAAGAGATTGGTATATAATCACTCAGAGAGACTTTATTATGTCAAATCCACTGCTGTATTTTAGGTTATTGAAGCAGGAACCTCTACCCAGTTGGTATCAGGACTGTGGCTGGGATCTAAGTGATACAGGGATAAAGGTGATAAGGGAGACTTCCAAGGAGGAATGTGAATGGGTTAGATTATAAAATCGGGGAATCCCTTTAGTGGTAGCGGTTTGGAAGATGAAGATGCAGGAGGTACTTTCCTCATGAAGATCAGAGAGCCGGAGGTGATGTCTGGCAGGGGAAGAATCACAAACCAGCAGGTTGTGGAGTAAAAAAGTCCCCAAAGCTCTGTTTTAGAGAAACATGTTTAAAAAAAGGCAACAACAAAAAGCTCTCATTCTTGTAAAAACTCTCTTTCAAACCTCATAGTTCTTTAAAGGTTAGGGTTAAGGATGCTTGTTTAAGTCAGTTGCTGGTGAGTTTCACCACAGACTTGATTGGAAAGGTTCAAGGAAAGTGGAAAATCCATGAGGCTCAAGTGTAAAGTCGATGAGGACAACCAAGAGTACAACAAATGGGTTCCCATGTGTCTGTCAGACCCAAATACTAACAGCTTAAAAAACATCGATGCCCTTAAATGTCTGTGAAACTTTAGATTACTTTCTGTCTGCAGCCAAGATATAGATAAAGATGATAATCTGAAGCTGGTTAAAATGCATTTTTCTGTAGAAAGTGAGTTTTGGGCTGAGGACAGAAAGAGAGGAAACAGGTTTTCTATCCTGAAAAGCCATACAAATCTCAAGTTTCTGATCCAAATTGTGGCCTCTGATTCCTGTGCACACGATATACGTAGACTTGATATATCAGGGTCAGCATTTTATAGGGGGGACACATGAGGACGGGACTGTTACGAACAGAAAGAAGAACTTTTCATATCATCATATCTCTCTCTCAAAAAAAAAATACAGACAGTGTATAAATGTCAGTGACAGTAAAGAAATAAGGAGATCTATTTCAGTCCTCTCTGAACAATGCATGTTGATTAGCAATAACTTGGCATTCATCCAATCAACTAAGATGAGTCCTAAAAACCTTTCTGTGCGAGATCAATGTATCTCATAATTTCCTTTTTAGTGCATTTTTAATTTTTCCTTAGTGTATTTTTAAATTTGCAGGAGTAACACAGCCACACCTTTTTCCAACTGCGTTCATGCTGGCAGCTAATCTTGGGAGCTCTTAGTGCGTCAGACAAGCGCGGTGTCTTCGTGTGCCTGATGAGAGCTGAGAGGTAGCATCTGCTCCAGGATGGACTCGTTATCGCTGCAGGGTGATGCTAGAGAGGATGGCTTGTTGTACGTCATGGCCCAGGGCAGCTGCCTGTTGAGGCCAGCACCACTGTCCTAACGTTTCTAATTCTGCTGGTGAAATGGAGTGCAAATAACTACAAAAACCAATAGGTTAAATCTTCTGATTTTTTATTTTATTGCTGGACCCCCTCTTCATCCCCCTCCCCCCCTTTCATAATGACCTTGCTTTGCCTCCAGTGAGAAAATTGAACTAATTTTGTTGACTTGTCTTTTTAAATACTCGTTATTGGATTTACCCAACCTCATTTTCTGACGTGAAGAGTTGCGCTGGCCTTGTGCCAGCTGAATAATTCGTAGTAATCTGAATGCGTTCGGTTAAAATCCTTTATGGTCCCCCCTCACCTAACTTCTGCTTTAAATAAAACAATTTTCATGAAACTTCTAGGTATGATGATTTAGTTGGGCGAATGAGCATTTTGAAATAAATCTTTCATGTATGAAAAAGATAGAAAAGATGCAGGCACAAGACTGCAAATATTTCAGCTGAAATTTTTTATGTTACTGAATATTACTAAAAAAGTTAATAACTTGAGAAAAGTAAATGGTGTCACTGTTTTAGGTAGGGTCTTGGAAGGTGTTTTTTGCATTGAGGTCTGGTGCTTTAGGGAGAGGTTTGTGATCTTACATCATATTTTAAAGTGGCAAAAGGTATGGTTTCTCTTTTATGACTGATGTTTGATTCTTGCAAATCAGGTTCTAGTATTGGGGAAAATGCCATATATTTTCTAGGTGATGATGTTCTTGTGGAAAACCATTTAGATCTGGATATTGTGGAGTGCCTGTAGTTCCCATCTCAGTTGTCCTTCGTGTAAGTAAAAGGTGGAAATGAAACCAGCTGTGTTATCTGAGCCTCTTCGACTGTAATCAGCATTGCATTTCAGTTTCTTCAGATAACACACGTCCGACCATGGCTGCGTCCTGTCCCCTCCCAAGGACAGGGATGCCGGGCTGGTGGTGTGTTCTCTCTTAAATACAGGTCCTGCTCTGCGTCCGCTCCAGGGTGCGAGGCTGGGGAGGGTACGCTGGGATGGAGAGATGCACAGTGGTCCTTGCTTGGTTTTGGGTGGACTCATGGTCTTAGTAAAGCCTACTGTGCGCTCGTGTTTCTCATTGCTCTGTATTGATGTTCAATATACCGGATATAACATTAAGAGTTAGGGCACCATTTTGGAAACTGTGGTCTGCTTGTGGAGATAATTTGTTTATAGGGGTTGGATCAAATGAAAGGTCCACTACAGAAACAGGTGAATGTTACGAGGACCTTGCTTGCTGTAACAAGCCCTTCTCCTAGGACATTTGGAGATAGAAAACAAGGCCTAAAAATAATTTCAAGCTTATGGAAGCTACTTGGTTGCTCTCTAATTTAAAAGTCATAATAATAAGTAAAAGTAAAAAGCTTCAAGAAACTTAGGGATTATGTTTATAATGAATTCTTCACTGCAGATTTGTTAAATACAGGAGTGTCTTTTTCTGTTACTGATGGTATCTTTATACTAGCAAAGTAAGTATCTAAAATACACTGCTAATGTTCTTTACAGAGGAAGAGGCTTAAAACCCATATGTACTGCAGGTTTTGGAGGGATGTCTGTATTTCATCTCCTGTGTCAGGTAGAATTGATAGTTTTCTGTACTGAGATACGGAGGTCATTGTTTGTTTTGTGGGGAAAAGGCGCCTCTGCTTCCCCTTGAACGTGGAAAAGAAAAATTTGAAGAGGCAGGTCAGCACATGGTGGAAAGTAAAAGGTGAGCAGGCCTGATGACTTTTTCTGGGAATAACCCTGCAATTGAAGCTAACAGTCCTTTGAATAATTAGAAGAATCATCTTTGAAATGTTCAAACCCATAATATCCTAGGGGAGGCTTTAGATTTATAGCAGGTTTCAAAGAAAACGAATACACGCAGTGGAAGAGAGATTTTTCTCATATTTCATTTGGCACCCTATGTCAGGATAAGTGTGATTATCCGCTGACTGCAATTAGGGCAAACGCCGTCACTGGAGCTGCTTTGTGAGCTGCCCTGCGGTATATGCACGAACAGATGTTGAAGAAGCAGTTTTGCAGACCTGGCTTAAATTTCTCCCCATGATGTTTCTACTTGGGATGTGGAATTATCTTTGAGATGTTTAATACTTTGCTGCTGCAATCTCTGTCATCTAATTTCTTAAACCGTCTGAAGATGCTTGACCTCTATTGGTGCAGACTGCCTGAGCTGTGTGCTGGAGGACCATTTGTTTTCCATTTGTTTTAATCTTTCCTTTTTGAGGATGAACCAGATCAGAATTTCTTTTTCATAGCGGTGCTCTATACTAATGAAAAATCATACCTGCCAATGGAAAAAAAGTGGGAAGCTCACCCCCCACCTCTTATTCTGGATGGAAAAATAGTTCTTCTAAAGACAAGGGAGGACACGTGGAAGTACAAGACACTCTGGATGGAAGATAAAAAGCAAATACACTGTGCTAGTTTGGATTGAATGTTCTCGGTTTTAATTTGTGCCTGCTGGAGCATTGAAATCATTCCACTGCCAGTCTTCTGAATATTTCTATTTTTGATGCTCAATCTCCAAAGAAACCAGATCTCCAGCCTCCAGACGAGATGGGATTTTTTCAGAGAATACAATGAGATTCAGGCTGTTATCTCGATTGGCTTAATTCTTACTTTATTGGACTAATATAGCGATTTTTTAAAAAAAAATTACGTTCCAGAATGTGCTTTTGAATTTTATTTGCTCAACAGCTACATTCCTCTGCTACCTTATTTTATGTCAAGCTCTAGCTTGACCGGTTAAGGTGGAAGCTGTTACCCAAGTGCAGGAATGAAATTGTGATCTGAGCTGCTATGTTGCTCTAGCTTTTGCCCAAAGCTGGGAAGATTCAAACAAAATGCAAAGTCCATGTATGTCTTTGCCCCCCCCGTGCCATCTTATTCCTTGCCTGTAGGTGCTGCTTCTCCTGCTTCGTGTTGGGTGGCCGTATGGCGTTACCTGCTTGCCAGGTCTGGAAATCGGGGTGCTTTCTTCCTAATCCTTATCGGTGATGTACAGCTAGCAAAAGGTGTATGAACCCCCATAAACCAGCTTTAAATAACCCAGAGGATAGCAGAGCCATGATAAAATACGTGGTTATTACAGAAGTGTGCTGCGTCACTGCATCTGCTGTAGATCCTTGATCATTTACTGCTTGTTTCATTTTAAAAACCTGAATTATGGCATCCCTAATGGATGCATCGATTCCCTGGCACCAGTCACCAAACGTCGCTGAATTTCTACAGGCTTCGGTCAGCGTATCTGCTCCATCAAGAAAAGCAATAACTTGATAACCTTAAAGAGAAGCTGACTGTAGCTCTACCAGGGCTTGTAGTTCCCATAGACCTGTTAAAAGGTCCAGTCCCCACTGGTCAATGTTTGTCTTTTATGCATGTTGTGTTTGGATGCTCGCACTGATCTCTCTCACTGGCCATCCCTAGCACTGTGCCTGTGAAAACAAACACCGTACCCTTGTAGGAAGTTTTCCTTTTGCTGCTATTTTTTTTTTTTAATAAAGGGATCTTTTCTATGATATTCCAATGCTTGTTTTAACTGAGCAAATAAAAAGTGGGTCTTGGTATCCCATCTTGCAGAGGATAGCAACCTAGTTAGTTAATTAGCGTCTCACATCCATTTTTTTTCAAAATGCAGCTTGACTTCCTCCTGTATTTTTGCTCCTAGATGAGCAGTGGAGGTGGAAACTTTCTCCACGTTGCCATACTGTGCCTCTGTTTATTAAAAGGATCTCTAATTCCCCAAAATAACCTCATCTCCATGGTCCACCCTGTTCTTGCCTTCCCTATTAAAGATGTTGAGAGTGATGCCAGGATAGCATTAGTTTTCTTACTCCTTCAAATGAAATCCACAGCTTATTTTGGGTATATCATGAACAGTTAAAGTAGCTGTCGATTGCAGCTCTGTGTCCTCATGAGAGCTGCAGCTACAGAATTCAGAAACAAAAATTTGGGAAAAAATAAGATTTGCATAAGAAGCTTTGCCCCTGTTAGCTGTAAGTGGACAAAAAGACAAGCTGCGGTGTGGAGATCCGTGCTAAAAGTACTAACTGTGCTAACAGTGGTGGAATATCTAATATATAATATAGGTGGTATTTTAAACAAGTTGTCCCTTCAGTTTTAAACTATAAATATCAATTAGTGAAATAGCAGCCTTGAAATACTTCGATGACATGCATTATTAAATATTTGGATCGCTTTCCCCTTTGTTTTTTTGTGCTTCTGTTTTCGATATTCATGTTTTCAAAGAACTACGAAGCTTGTGTTTTCAGGTAGCTGACAATAACTATTTTTAGTGAAGCTGTCATCTATAATTCAAGGGATTGTTCAGTACTTCTTGGGTTGTAAGAAGGCTTTTGTTTTTGGTTTCATGTCCTGATACATTCAGAGCACTCTTTGAGTTTAAAAGCCACTCTTGTGTTGTGGCACTTACCTGACAGCTTAATTTTGAGATTGGATATATTCTTTTGTGGTTAGTTTAAATGCAACATCCTATTTGTGCCCTTGCTTGTAAATTACCATAATCTATGGGATGAATATTTTTTATAAACATGGCCTTTAGAGGAAAAAAGACTTTTCTTTTTTTTTTTTTTCCCATAAACCATGTTGCTGGAAGTCTTGCTTAAAATATGACTCATCCTGTTTGGTGTTTGTTTTGTTTGTTTGTTTTTGTAAGGTAACTAAGCAGATCTGGCAGTACAGTTTTAATATTCTTTTCTCTTTGATCTTTGGTGGCACATTTTTGAATGCTTTAGGATCCATTCTTTGTGCTAGCTAGGCTATCTATAGAGCGTATAGGTTGCTACCAACTATGTGTTGACTTGCAGTCTGTGGATAACAGGATCGGGTACCTAGCACCTGCATGGACCGGGGAGCAGAAGGATGCTTTCAGGTTGGTGCTACAAGCTCTTGTGTAGTTCTGCACTGAAAAGAAACACTAATTTTGTAGGATTAAGTGCTTAGTTTAAAGAGTGGAAGCTACCTGCATGGTCTGGCTGTACAGATCAAATTTCTACAATATCTAGGTTGAGTGATACACTAAGCTGTTTCGGATGCTGAACTTTAGGAGGAGATGCGTAACACATGGCATCATCTCCTACTTAATATGAACCTAAATCTAGTCATGAGTTGCTGCTTTTTTTTTTTTCCAACGAGGCTGCAATTATTGCTGTTGAGGGCTGACTTTCATTTTTTGCAGCAAAGATGATTCTCTTTGGGGAAATGATTTCATCTGCAGAGGGAAAACGGGAAGGAGGTGCAAGCAGAAGTGACAAGCCGGAGGACAAGACTTGCCTGCATTTTGCAGTTAGTTGAGGGTCTCTTTCATTTAGAAAGGATTTTAAAAGAGCAAGGATGGGCTTGTGTGGAAGCCTTGGCAATTTGTGTTTCAGAAATAAGAGTTACACCAGAAGAAACCACATCTGCCACATGTCAGCAGCTACAGGGGTAGGTGCACATGGTACTGTAAGAATATGGACTTCCAAAATTATTCCTCTTCAGATGCTTGAGGAAAGCTGAATCGTAGTATCGCTTAAAGAATATGAGACAGCAGAAAAATTGAGCATTAGCTATTTCAACTCTCATTCATTAAAAGGTATGCTTTACCTAAAATGTTAAAGAATGGTATTTGGCTTCTGACCAGCCAGAGTTGCTTTTTATCGTTCATTTTAGTCTTGAGGAGTATATATCCTATCAGAGGAAAGTTGGAAACATCTTTTTGGCAGAAAAGCAAGCTCAGGGTTTTGTGCTGATGGGTCGCCGGGAGCAGGCAGGTAATAATTTTTGTGAAATTTAATAAGTTTGCATTGGGACACTGGAAAATCTTATTTGAAGTGAATTGTGCCAAAAAGAGTTTTCTCTGAGAAGGCTTTAAAATCATCCCTCCCTTTCTGTCAGTTGCTGTCCATAATCCTCCATAAAATAAGGAGAGAGAGAACATCAGTAACAACATTATTGTATCTTCTCCTAGCACTACTGCACTTAAATTTGACTTTGTACCTAAGCTGTATTAACTTCTTCCAGATAACTTCAAAGCTCTACAGGAAAAACACCTGAAATGATCAAGATATTATTTGACCCAGTATTAAAAAATATGACATTCAGTTATTTGAATTGTCCTTAATATTTTTTGGGGGTGGGAGGGAAATACAGAACAGGCATTGTCACTTCCAAACAGGTTTAATGTTTATTTTGATCTGTGCATGGGCTCCTCGATAAGCAAGGCTCAGAAGCACTGGTTTGCCTTGGGTTGTGCTGGAAGTGGGTTGAGTTTCCCGAGGAAGGAGACCTCCGCACTGAAGATCTGCTGGATGACATGGTCCTCTAACCCAACAAGGTCCTTTCATAAACATTGATATACTTATATATTGATACGTATCAGTATATCAATATATACCAGTAGATATATATCAGTATCTATTGATATATCAGTGTTCAAAATACTCTTGCATTACGATGAAATTGCAATGTGAGAAATTATTTCTTGATATCAGCATATAAAAAATGTAACTTTTTTTTAATAGGCTGCCATTTATTTCCCTTATCTTTGGAAAAATTCTAATGCAGCGATATGGTGGCATTTAGTTGCCAGTGCAATGTATTTGTGTAATACTTACTGTTTCTGGAAAGGCAAGTATCTTTTTGCTCAGCTATTGTTTCAAGTGTGATGATTGTTGAAGCTGTAAGAGGTACTGGAGTGCCGCGCTGCACCCTTTAACGTGCATCCTTTTCAGCACAGCAGTAGTTGGGTTTCTCCAGCTTGCAGGGCTGGATTAGAGGGGAAGGATGCCTTTATGTCCCCGGGTTTTGTTCTCTGAAGCTCTTGAGCTCTTCTAGGATAGAAGTGTTTTGTCCTTAACATTGGTATAATTCCTATGCTCTGAAAAAGGTATTTTCTGCATCTATTTTGGGGCTGGTGAGATGCTCCTCAGTGTGAACTCCTGTAGTCATTGAGAGTGTCTCTCTGCTCTAACACTTCATATCCTTCATTTTTAACAGGTTCAAAAAGATTTTTATTGTAAACACTGATTCTTTTTTTTTTTTGGCTCTAAATGTGAAAGTTTTGGCTGCAAACAAAAATATAAATAGCTAGGCATGTGTTTCGTGAGATAATAGGAAGATCTTGTGCCCATTTACGGTTTCTACAGCCGTCTCCCTGCTAGCTGGCTCTTCTCCACGCTTGTATTACTGTGGTATTTGACAGTGATCTATGCTTTCGGGATATCAACTCCAGATTTGTTTCCAGTTGGGTTTCCAGAGACTGAACTGCTCTGTGTACACCTGTAAGGAGCAAATCCAACCAGTAAAGCTGGAAAATCAGATATTTTGGCTGTTCATGTGAACAGAATTGCTGTATCAGTGAGGGATGCTCTGTCAGACAACGATGCTCAAGCCTGGAGTTAATCTGGTAAAACTTGAAGGTGCTGTAAAGGTGATTTTGCCACTTCTATAAATGACAAATTTATCTTGCTATTTGGAACAGGGTTGCCATGCCTCTGGCCAGTGACTGTTGTAATTAGTCATTAGAAGAAGCAAAACAACCTATAGCAATGACTCTTTCCCCTGAAAGTCTCCAAACACGAGATACACAAAGCACTTCCTTAGTTTCTGGCTTTTTGTTAGTCCTTGCCATTCAGTTTACAGTTCCGCTTAGCCACGTAGGGAATATGAGAACAGCAAGTTTCAGTTAGAGGAGTGCCACCCTTGCAGCCTGAGAGAGGATTCAGCAATTTCCTTTGACTTGTATTTTTAATATTTTTTTATATTATTAGTTTTTTTGGTTTCTGGCCAAAAAGGCCAAGGGAGCAGCTGAAGGGCACAGTGCCTGACATGGGCTTTGTTACCGGTGCTCGTTTATCAGAATGAAGCTTTTAATGATGCTGCATTGTTACTAAGTACCCAGCATTTCTTGCATCCTTGCTTACTCAGATGCAGTTTCATTGGTGAAGCTCCAGGATACAGAGAGAATTAACTTCCAAGTGCTGGCTGTTCAGAGAGTACCACGATAAAAGCTGATTATTTTAATACTTTAACACCACTGCCGCTCTTTATGTATAAGGTGCACCTTTTGGCAGAACAGTAGCACTTCCAGAAATCAAGATGCAGTGCCTCACATTGGGACCTCAAGAAAGAACAATGATCCAGGCCAAGATTTTGTTTGTGCTATTTTTTGGGGTCTCCCAGCATCACGCAGTAATGCTGTCATGGAAGCAAAGATGGAAATCACATCTCCCATTCAGCTTTCTCAATCAGAAGACCTCACCAAGCCTTTCTTTAGTCCCTTTTTTTAATTTTCTTTTTTTTCTCCCCCTTGTCCATGCCTATGGTAGCATCTCCAGCTGGCAAGGCAGGAATCCTGCAGACGAGGTTTTTTCACTGTGTAGCCCTGATTAATTCCTCAGACGCTGATTCAATCCCTGCACAGAAGGGACTTTGACCTTAAGGGGAAGAATAAGTGATCGTGTTATTATTCATGACCTAATTCAGTTCCTTGTTCGTCGTAACCACTTGCAACAGCTTCTAGGAATAATTTGTTTTGCAACAGTTTTTCCTATAATTTTTTTTGGTTTTTTTTTTTTTGCTTTCCACTTTCATTTTTTCTCCAATAAAAGATCTAGTAGAAGCTTATAGTTGTCCACATCATCATTAAGAGTGTGATGGATGGGTAGGAGCATCCTCGCCCATCTTCTGGCTGCTAGAAGGAGAGGAACCATTGAGTGGTTGTCAGACCGCAGGGGGCTATCAAAACCTCAAGACATGGGGTAATTCCAGGTTCTGGAAGGGGTTGTCATCTATTGAGGTGCTGTATGTATCCGTGGGCCTCTTAAATAGCAAGAAATGTCAAATTAAAGTATGGATAAACAGAGCCCATCTCTGAAAGAGAAGAAGAATGTCCTCTGGTGCACAGCAAGAAGCTTCCAGGTGACAAACTGAAATGCGAGTCTCATCCTCTAGTGTAGAAGTGAATAGATAAGAAGCTGATAGAGTTGCCTGAAGTGCTGGATAGAAATGAAAAATGCAGGAAAAAAAGAACCTGATAGGAATTTCCTCAATTTTTCAAGCCACAGGTGAGCTTAGGAACAACTTAGAAAATGCTCGTACCCTAGTTTAGGTTACACTTAATGTAGGCAGCTATACGTCTTTGGGAATGATTTACATAGTTTGAGCTGTGAATTCTCAACTTCTTTTATATTCTGGGAATCCTCCTTGGAGGCTGAGTAGACATCTCTGTACAGGCATGACAGTGTGGGGTCACCTCTACTTGCAGAAATATTTCCTCCTACCATAGGCATGGTGGTTAATGCTGGCCAAGTGTGGTTTCTCCTTTTATTATGACTCTTGCCAATAATAGCCAAAAAACAGTTTATGAATCTGACTTGGATTGGGGATGTCGAGAAGGTTTACCTGCAAAAAC
Source organism: Anarhynchus alexandrinus (assembly GCA_008711295.1). Lineage (NCBI taxonomy): Eukaryota > Metazoa > Chordata > Aves > Charadriiformes > Charadriidae > Anarhynchus > Anarhynchus alexandrinus. The sequence continues at coordinate 997,045 of VUYV01000008.1, read as the reverse complement.
ATTTGGTTTTGCAGGAAGTGAAGGGACACCAGATGTTTAGGTTCACCTGTGTTTGCTTTGAAGTCTGAGCAAGATGAAGTGGATTTAGCATGGGAGAAGAAGTCTTGATTACAGAATTGGCACCGAATGGAAAATTTTAAGGGGAGAGGAAATAAACCACCAAAGCAGTAAAACTTGTAGTTGGGATGCTACTGCCGTTACATGCTGTTGCAGGAGATGGGTGGTTTGGTGCCTGCAGGGGTTGCGATTCAGTTGTGTATTGACACCCCATCGTGTCAGGTCCAGCAGGGACCTCTGTTGCTGCCGTGCATCTGCAAGTCTGTCTCTGCTCCTGCTTTCATTTTCTGTTCTAATTTAGGTTGTCTCACTGTATTGGCGTCTCACTTAGGTGCTTTGGTCCAAATAAACTACTCTGAAATGTATCCAAAAGACCCTTCTTCTGTATATGGACAATCCTGGAGTGCTGATGTGTTCTTTTCTTTTTTCCCCATCTAAGCTTATCATCTCTTTTGAAGAAGGAAATTTGAAATGCGATTACAAATGTAGCTGAAGATGTCCCTGCTCATTGCAGGAGGGTTGGACTAGGTGACCTTTAAATGTCTCTTCCAACCCAAACCACCCTGTGATCACCATAACACTTACAAATCTCACTTTTCCTGCATTAGAAGTTTCATTCTTCTGGATAGAACTTGTTTTATAGAGATTTTGCATGCCATTTTAATGCAAAGCGGTCCCTTTTGCACTCCTGCCCTCTCCGCACCAATACCTCGGTCCATAGCCCTGCATTCTAGGTAGCACTACCTCAATCACTTGCACCACGAGGTTCTTTGAGAAGGACCAATGTAGATGTTTAAGTGACAATAATAATGTTTCTCTCCCATCAGCAAACAGTGGGAAGAGAAAACCATGGTGTGCACGGAAGAGAAAGATGATAAAAAGGAGAGAGTTAAGCATTATATAGATGATCAAACAAACTGACGTGTAAAACTGTGCGATAATAACCAAGATGTTGAGCATCTGCATGGGCTTTTCTGCCTGTCTAGGTAGTTTTTCCAGCATCAACTGTCACAGACGTGTCAGTCTGGCATCTGTTTTGATGTCCCGGGGGGTGTTATTTTGGGTACCAGCAGCACGAGGTTATTTACTGCTGCAGGAGAGAAATTTGGAGAGCTCTTGTGCTGATAGATTAAGCAGTGAAGTATGTTTAAATTGGCTATTTCTTTATCAGATTTTTTAAGTTTATCTATTTCAGGAATTTCTGCCCCACAAGGTATGTGTTTTGACGTACCAGTGGATGGATAAATCCAGGCTGTCTTGAGCAACCAAGCTTGTTACGATTGCCTGAGGATTGGGAACGGGGAGAAAGTTTTACTAGTTTTGTAGTCCCTTGTCTGGGTTATGGGATGTTATGATAAAACCAAGTGAACTTTGCTTCCAGAATTGCCCCTTTAGCAGCCTCAACGCTGACACTAATCTCTATTTTTTCCAAATCATCCAATATTTGGCAAACTCTGTCTGTGATTTCAGGCTTTATCTGTCACAGATTATTTATGACAGGTGCTAATGCTTCCAGTGGACCGTTTATTTTGGATTTTTGCCACATGTTGCTTACACCATCCCTGAAAATGAAAATACTGAGATTGGTCTTTCTGAATGGAAAAATAAGAACTGGCATCACTGAAAGCCTCCATTTCAGTTACATTTCCAAAGCTAATTGGAGTGTCCTCGTTTGTTTGATATCCTTTCCAGAATAACGCTTGCTACAAAAACACAGCCCTCAATGCAAGAGCGCTCACTACATGCGGTCATGTATATGTTTAATTTGAGAAAGCACCTTTTCTACCAGTGTTTATGTATATTAAACTGTGGTCAACTAGTAAAAGATTGCGTATGATGTAAAAGTAAACCACTATTTCTAAGTTTAGTGCATGCACAAAGCCTAGTTGACCGTCATAATTTCAGTATGCTTTTTCTATCAAGCTGCTGCTGATTGTTATTGTGATTTTTATAAGGGCCTCTGAGCTCCTTGGAAATATTAATCTGTTTTGTTATATAGGAGGGCATAAGGCTTAATTTGTAACCTCTTGTTTGTTTGGAGATCACGCTTTTTACGTTGCAAGTGAAATTATGTTATGATAGTAAAATTGAGCAAAATCAGCGTGCTGGGTCAATTTGAGTAAGAGTCTTCATTCAAACATTAAAAATAATGGAAAAGGATATAGAAAATATTAGGCTGAAAGTATATTGGCTTAAAATGTCAAAAATTCTTCCTTTCACAGGCATGTGCAGTCCATAAACTTTGGCCAGAGTTTTCACAGGAGTTTGCAATTGTTTCTGACCTCTGAGGTCTGATACATCCTCTGGGTTTCCATCTCCCGTGGGATCAGCGTCCCATTACTGCCACCCCCATCCTTGCCAAAGCCAGTAAGTGAGTAAAGCAGCTGAATGATAGCTTGGTGGTAAAGTCAGGTCATCTTATAAGCGGCCACTTACTTGGCTACAGAGACAAGCATCTCCTTTCAGTTAAGACACTAGCTTTTCTTTTCCATAAGCCTATATAAATGACTTAGATGTAGTATCATTTTTTTGTAAGTTCTCATTTAAATTTAAACACATAGCAATGCGAAAGGCCTTTAATTAAAATAGTGCATGGAGGAAGTATTCACAGATTGTTCTTTTCATGTCCCCATTTAATTTTTTTGTGTCCAAACTCAAAAATATTGTTAATTTTAAAAGTCACGTAGAAGCTAATATGACAGCCTGCTTGAACAGTTGCCATTAGGAGAGCCTTTCTCCCTGACATATGCTAATTACCTAATTACACGTATTTCATTGCAATATTTTCTCCAAAATACTTTGGAAACTGACTGTCTGCAAGAGGCGTGTTTGATGTTGAGCAGAGCCAGGCTCATGTGCATCAGCGGTTGGGAGACCACAAGCAATTATCTTCCTTAATGTTTCTTTGACCTAACATAATACTCTGAGACATGTTTAGCGTTATTAAAAGTAAATACTGTGGCAAGCCTCCTGTGATTTATAAGGCTCAAATTAACACCTTGTTGCTTTCTGACCTTGCTAAATTTCTTAGTCGTTAGTGGAAGCTTCTGGCATTTGAGTGGTTTGGGGCGGGACTTGGCTTTTCTGGTTCCCAGAGTTACTGGGGCTTTTAGCATCTCCATGGGGGTCATGCTTAGCTCACCATTCTGTTGGGTTCTCATTGTTTGGATGCAGAAGGCACAGATGTTTGTTATTCTACAAAGTCTGTGCAGAATAAGCATCTATCGAGAAGTGAGGAAAGCTTTTGGGTAGGCGGGGTAGAGTGGCCTGATGTTTTATAGAGGATTTCTTGAGCTTGCACGTATTTGACAGGAGGGAGGAGGTAGGAAGGGCAGGCCGGTTTGCTCAAGGTAACCAACTTAGAGTCCTGTTTGCAGTTCTCATGTGAGTCAGCGGTCTTCGATACACTCTGATAACTTGAATAAAAATAGCCAGCCCTCTTGTCATAAGCTTTGAAGTAAAATCTCGTTGAGGAATTATCTAGCTTGAGTGTCGTGGGTTTTTTTTTTTCCCCCTTCTTGAAGAAAAGCTGATGCTGAAGTCGTAGAGCTAGACAAAGAAAGCCCAAACCAGCACTTAGAGCTGACATCATCCCTGTTGCATCTGTGCCTATACTAAAGCTATAGGAGAGTAGCTGGAGTGTTTCCCAGTATATAATATATGTCCTGCTACCAAGCAATGCGCCGGGAATCCCTGCCAGATGTATTTCACTGTGACATGTTAATTTCTTTGCTTTGAGTAGCGCGTGGCTGGGGATAATATACTTAATGAAATATTGGAGCGAGAAACAATACAACGTAAAATAATGCTTTTCATGTGAGGACCACAGAAATGCTTGTACTAAATGAAACAAATCTCCAAATCCCAGCTTAGCATGCGTGTAAAAGATGAGGGTGGCTGTGCTTGGACTGAAGGTCTTGCATCTGTGTATGTAAGGAGTGCTAGGACAGGGCAACCATGTGAAATGCTTCCTCTGAATACGCTTCCTGACACTGAATATCTGAAGCTCAGGAGCTCCCTAAACCTGATATGGGTTTTGACCTCATTTTGTTGACACCATCGGGGAACTGTCATAGTCGTGAGGTCTTGCTCCTGTAGGACAGTGCTCAAGGACAAGCTCAACATTATACGTAACATTGGGACATGCACGACGTAAACTTTTATCTATATTAAATGTCACTTGCCATTTTATTGCCCAGATCCTGGCTCTGAGGGTCCTCTGCATTTCTTTGTAGTTACCTTTTGTCTGTATATTGGAATAACTCTTAACATCTTCAAGGGGAGTTTTGAGTTTGTTAGAACCAATTGATGGAGAACTGAGGACCATTAACTCTGGAACTGCTTTCATTTGTGGCTGATGGTGGGGTGTTTTCTTCTTGTAGTGATTAAGTTTGAGAAATTAGCTGTGCATTTGATGTTTCAGCACCAGAGATTTGTGTTCTGTGTTTTTTAAAGCAGTATGAGAGAAATAAAGTGAGATTGTACAAGTGAGTTGGATGTAATACTTCATATCTGATGTC
>VUYV01000008.1:955963-992455 GCA_008711295.1 Anarhynchus alexandrinus | reverse complement strand
GGGGGGGGGGGGAATGCTGCTCTGAGCATCCCAATGGGTTGTAAATCTCCTGGACAGGAAGAGAAAAGAGTACCCACTGTTCACTGGCACCGGACCATATGATAATGTATCTACGGCAAGGACCAAGTCCACAGGGGAAGGTGATAGTCATTTTATCTTAGATAAAATTTGAGGGTGTTGTGTACCACACATGCATGAGAAGCTGATGATTCTTCTCACAGTCTGGATTTCGGAGCAGTGGTAGTAGGTGAATTCAATTGATACAAGGTCTTCAACCTAGGAGTGGTGGAGCAAAGCATCAGGTGGACCAGCAGTGGATGCCCTTGGATGGGCATGCTGCAGGAGTCGCATGTCCCTTTACAATGTGAGAGACCTTGGAGCTTGTGACTACTGAGGAATTAATTTTATTTTTTTTTTAAACTTGTGACTAGGCAAATCATTGTGTTTCAAGAGTTGTTTTGAATGTTCTCAGGAAGGCCTTTGAACTGACAAGAGGAAATGGCCTCAAGTTGTGCCAGGGTAGGTTTAGATTGGATATTAGGAAAAAATTCTTCATGGAATGAGTTGTCAAGCACCTGGAACAGGCTGCCCAGGGAAGTAGTTGAGTCACCATCCCTGAGGGTATTTAAAAGATGTAGATGTGGTGCTGAGGGACATGGTTTAGTGGTGGACTTGGCAGCGCTGGGTTAACGGTGGGACTCGATGATCTTAAGGGTCTTTTCCAACCATGAAGATTCTATGACTAAGAAAGCATTTTCCTCTTGGTTGGAGTATGCCTTTAAGGTGCTATTTTAAATTAAAGTTTTGTTTGTTTTTTTTAAAGTTAGCATTTTATGCAACTGTTCCAAATCTCAAAAGCTTTAGTTCTCTAACAATGTCTAGAAAATATGTAATTTATGTGTATGAGTAAGTCAGTGTTGGGAAAGTCAAGGGGTGTTTCCAAAGTCACGGTTAGCTGAATGATGCTTTCCCTACACTGGCATGAAGTATGTAAACATAGAAATAGATGCACTAACTCTTGAACAAGTTATTTGGTAATATTAAGCAATAAGGTTGTAGCAACTTTTGACTTGAGGAGAATGCCACTATTGATTCAGTAGGCTGTCTGGTACATTGCTCACGAAATACTGATTTTATTCTCTGTAAAATATGCTGAAAATCAGAGGGTCTTGTTGAATCTTTGCTTTAGAGTCAGGGAGAAATTAGCTAAAGCTTGAGGTGCTGTGGGTAGTTCCATCTGAGTGGAGGGGAGCCTGAGGTGTGGGTAGTGTTTGTGTGTTAAATACCTTTATTGCAGCTTTGGTGTGTGAAAACCCTGTTCCCTTTTCAGATTTCAGTTGGGAATCATCATTTCATAGAATCATAGAATGGTTTAGGTTGGAAAGGACCTTGAAGATCATCGAGTTCCAACCCCCCTGCCATAGGCAGGGACACCTCCCACTAGACCAGGTTGCCCAAGGCCACGTCCAGCCTGGCCTTGAACACCTCCAGGGATGGGGACTCAACAACCTCTCTGGGCAACCTGTTCCAGTGCCTCACCACCCTCAAAGTGAAAAACTTCTTCCTAATGTTCAATCTAAACCTGCCCTCTTCCAGTTTGAAGCCATTCCCCCTTGTCCTGTCACTACATGCCCTAGTAAAAAGTCCTTCCCCAGCTCTCCTGTAGGCCCCCTTTAGGTACTGAAAGGCCGCAATAAGATCTCCGCGGAGCCTTCTCTTCTCCAGGCTGAACAGCCCCAACTCCTTCAGCCTCTCCTCATAGGAGAGGTGCTCCAGCCCTCGGATCATCCTCGTGGCCCTCCTCTGGACACGCTCCAACAGGTCCATGTCCTTCTTATGTTGGGGACTCCAGAGCTGGACGCAGTACTCCAGGTGGGGTCTCACGAGAGTGGAGTAGAGGGGCAGAATCACCTCCCTCGCCCTGCTGGCCACACTTCTTTTGATGCAGCCCAGGATGCGGTTGGCCTTCTGGGCTGCGATCGCACATTGCTGGCTCATGTTGAGCTTCTCGTCGATCAGCACACCCAGGTCCTTCTCCTCAGTGCTGCTCTCCAGCCATTCCCCGCCCAACCTGTAATTGTGCTTGGGATTGCCCCGACCTAGATGTAAGACCTTGCATTTGGCCTTATTGAACTGCATGAGGTTGGCTTGGGCCCACCTCTCCAGCCTGTCCAGGTCCCTCTGGATGGCATCCCTCCCTTCCAGCGTGTCTACCTCGCCAAACAGCTTGGTATCATCGGCAAACTTGCTGAGGGTGCTCTCGACCCCACTGTCCATATCTCCTACAAAGATGTTGAACAGTACAGGTCCCAGCACCGACCCCTGAGGAACGCCACTTGTCACTGGTCTCCACTTGGACATCGAGCCGTTGACCGCAACTCTTTGAGTGCGACCGTCCAGCCAGTTCTTTATCCATCGAATGGTCCATTTGTCAAATCCATGTCTCTCCAATTTAGAGACCAGGATATCGTGTGGGACAGTGTCAAATGCCTTGCACAAGTCCAAGTAGATGACATCAGTCGATCTTCCTTTGTCCACCGCCGTTATGACCCCTTCGTAGAAGGCCACCAAATTAGTCAGGCATGATCTGCCCTTGGTGAAGCCATGCTGGCTGTCACCAATCACCTCTTTGATTTCTGTGTGCCTCAGCAGAGTTTCCAGGAGGATCTGCTCCATGATCTTGCCAGGCACAGAGGTGAGACTGACTGGCCTGTAGTTCCCCGGGTCTTCCTTATTTCCCTTTTTGAAAATGGGGGTTATGTTTCCCCTTTTCCAGTCATCAGGAACCTCGCCAGACTGCCACGACTTCTCAAATATGATGGCTAGTGGCTTAGCGACTTCATCTGCCAGTTCCCTCAGGACCCGCGGATGTATCTCATCAGGTCCCATGGACTTGTGCACCTTCAGGTTCCTCAGGTGGTCCCGCACTTGATCTTCTTCTACAGTGGGCGGTTCTCCATTTTCCCAATCCTGGCTTTTGCATTCTGCATCACGGGCAGTGTGGCTGCAGTCCTTGCCAGTGAAGACTGAGGCAAAAAAGTCATTGAGTACCTCAGCCTTGTCTCTATCCCGGGTAACCAGTTCTTGTGTTACCTTCCGGAGAGGGCCCACAGTTTCCCTAGTGTTTCTTTTCTCGCTGACATATTTAAAGAAAGATTTCTTGTTTGTCTTAATATCCCTTGCCAGATCCAGTTCCATCTGGGCTTTGGCTTGTCTAACCCGATCCCTGGCTGCTCGGACCATTCCCCTGTATTCCTCCCAGGCTTTTTGCTTTCTTTAAGGCGATTGGTATCACTTGAGTTGCTTCATCCCATGGTGCACGTCAACCATTTTTCAAGAATCCCCCCCCAAGATGAAACACCTAACTTGTTTTTGTTTTACTTTTTTTTTTTTTTTAGCATTGCTAACATGATGACCTGACAAGATATAGGACGGTCCTGACTATGCAGCGCAGGTACTGATGGGAAAGGATCCAATATGAGTGTAAATGATGTTGGAGGAAGACGACGCTTTGAGGATAGCGAGTACACGCTGCACATATACCCGGGGAGCATTGCAGAAGGGACTATCTACTGCCCCATCACTGCCAGGAAAACTTCCACGGCCGCTGAGGTGATCGATTCGCTCATTAATAAACTTCAGCTCGAGAAAACAAAATGTTACGTCCTTGCCGAAGTGAAGGAGTTTGGTGGAGAGGAATGGATCCTCAACCCTACGGACTGCCCGGTCCAGCGCATGATGCTGTGGCCTCGCATGGCCCTGGAGAACCGCATCAGCGGCGAGGATTATCGCTTCCTCCTGCGGGAGAAGAACCTGGACGGGTCCATTCACTACGGGAGCCTCCAGTCCTGGCTGCGGGTGACAGAGGAGCGTCGCAGGATGGTGGAGCGTGGCTTCCTTCCCCAGCCGCAGCAGAAGGACTACGATGACTTGTGCAGCTTGCCGGACTTGAACGAGAAAACTCTCCTGGAAAATCTCAGAAACCGCTTCAAGCAAGAAAAAATTTACACCTACGTAGGCAGCATCCTCATTGTTATTAATCCATTCAAGTTTCTACCTATTTATAACCCCAAGTATGTCAAGATGTACGATAACCATCAGCTGGGAAAGCTGGAACCCCATATTTATGCTGTGGCAGATGTGGCTTACCATGCCATGCTTCAGCGGAGGAAGAACCAGTGCATTGTGATTTCAGGAGAGAGCGGGTCAGGAAAGACACAGAGCACCAACTTTCTGATTCATCACCTCACCGCCCTCAGCCAGAAGGGATTTGCCAGCGGAGTAGAACAGATTATTCTTGGAGCTGGACCAGTGCTTGAGGTAAGATGAAAATGATAGTAGCGTGGAAACTTTCTAACAGTGCAAAAAAAAAAACCAAACCAAATCAAGTAGTTGGGCTTTTATTATGACACTAGTCTGGGGTTATCAGCTAAATGCTGGTAATAAAGTTACAACAATATTAGCAGTAAGAGAAGGTTGTGTTTCTGCCTGTAGAATCCTACCTGCTTCCAAAAATAGGAAAAATAAAAGTACAGCAAATGGCTTTCTGACAAATTTATTAATGCTTTGTTTTCACTCAAGTGTTTCTTAGTACCGGTATATCTCGGTGATTTTTCAGTTTGAAAATGGAAGTGAAAAGGCTTTTCTTGAATTATCGGTAGCCTTTCTTTATAGTGCATTGAAAAGAGAATTCATTGTGTGTACTATATTGATAATGTTGTATTTATGCAGTTTCTGTGTGCTCAACTACATTGAGCTGGGGAAGAGATCAAAGGTAAATGTCATGGTCAAAATTTTATTTTCTAATCATTAGTACTTGATTTGGCTGGTGTGATTAGATACTTTATAAGCATTTTTCCTGTGTATGAAAGGAGATTAGATGAACCGCACCATTAACTTTGCAGATATGAAACTCTAAAGAGGAATACAGGCATTTATTAATTAATTTGCCTTGGGTTTGCCCTGTAACTCTTTGAAATGGTTTTCCTTAGAATTGCCAGTTTTGCTTGTTCAAGAGTTTTGTTTGTTACAGCCCGTCTGCATGTGGGTGACGTGTGCATTGGCTTCAGCCATGCGGTGCTCTCCTGTGAAGCTTCAGTACAGAGAGGTGGCTTGATGGCTGAGTTTCCTTCTCTTAAAATAAAAAGTGGCTTTGACTAAAGGATAGTAAAACTCGTGGATTTGGGGGAGTTTGTTTTCTGTTTTGAAAGGTTTTTTTAACAGTTGTAGACAAAGGTATTTACTCTCTGTGTCTATATTCCATTAATGAGTCTGAGTACTTGGAGCAGCTTCAACTACCAGCAGAAGCCTGGGAATCAGAGGAAGGACTAGCGCTTGTGGATGTCTCCACTAAGGATAAGCGAACAGCTTCATTTTGCAAAGCCAACAAGTTTTTTTTCTGTTTTCACGTCTGGTAGAACGGGTTAAACTAATTTAATCTGGAGTTAGCAAATGATTAAAGTCATTTGGAATGGGCTTTGCCCTGAAAAGCACCAAAGTTGTATAACAAACTGAAGGTAAAGAAATTAAAAAGGGTTGGTTTTTTTTTTTTAAACAATCTGCATAAAACTGTTATTTCTTTTAAAGCACATGGGCAAGCAGACTCCCAGTTCTTGCACTCGCCAGTTTCTCCTGTTGTTGTGTGAGAGATTACGGAGCTGTTTCTTGCTGGCGTCGATGAGAAAATATTAGATCAGGATCTGGTAGTCTGCAATTAATGGTTGCTACTGTGGTGACCCAATTAGGTGACCACAGTAACCTAAGAAAACAGCTGTGAAAAATATTGCATTCCGCCTCCAATCCTGTTATTTATTTGAAACATTTGCACGGCTGTGTGGTTTTTGGTATGCTTTTTAATGTTTCTTGTTGGACCCAAGGTCCACATTGCAGTTCTCTTAAGTAGTATCAGAGAGAACATTGCTGTCTAGCTTAGATTTCCAGAGCTGGAGAAGGGAGATCTCTGTGAAAGAGAAGGTAAAAGGAAGTTTTGGGTATTTTTTTTTTCTTAAATTCTCCTTTTTCAGGAATCGATAAAACAGTCCAATTGCAAAACTGCTGGAGCATCACTGAGTCCACTGATGCAGCCCCTTAAATAAATGGACTGTTCCACCTACTTGAAAGATAATTTTTTTTTTCTTTTTCACCCAAAACTAGACTTACAGTCACTGCTTGTAGTCAAACGAGCTATGTCCAGAGGCAAGAAACAGAGGTTGCTCATGAGCTGCATGTTTCTTTGCTTTTCTCTCTCTGCTTGCTGTTATTTTATGTTATCGAAGAGGTAGAGAGGGCGCAAGCAATTTCAGGATGGTGCAATCTGAAGATTCCTGGTTAGCAGGATCCCTGTTGTTACCCCCGTATTTCAGGATCTGAAGTTTAAGTCTACTTGCTTGGCTCTTGGATGGAGGGCAGCAGTGCTAATGGTTTATGGTAATGCCGCTTTGGCGATGGCCACTTACTCCTTCCTGGGGACTGCTGCATGTGTTGGGAGTAGGTACAGGGGAGGGATGTGCTAAGCCTCTTTGCTTTCCTTTCGCAAGATCTGCAGCTGTTTTTAAGGAAGAAAAAAAAAAGAAAATAATAAATCTGTTCCAAAAGCAAAAGGAATAACAGAGATGATTCAGAAGTTTGCATTCCTTCGCTCTGGCAGCTGGACGGCTGCTGCTGTGCTTCTCGAGCTGCCTCCAGGTCTCTCAGAGAAAGTGAGGGTAATCCAGAATTTCTTCTGCTCTGCCAGTGCCAGTCCCAAATAGTCACAAATCATGCAGGCTTAAAGATAAAATGTGCATACTTCTGCTTTTCCTTCCCTTCCTAAAATTTCCTTTAAAAGGGATCTTTGGAGGAGATCTGTTGTAAAGGGTTGCTACCTGTTGGCAGATTTGAGCTTTTGATTGAAATACACTTTTCACTTCTCTGTAAGTTTAGATGCAAAACTTGTGTATTCTATTTTTCTTCTTTTTCTTCATTCTTCTCCCCTCCTCCAGACACCTTCTTGGATCCCCTTGTTTTCCCCCTGCATATTTAAAATGAAATGGTGTTCAGCTCAGGCTTGTCTTTTAGGAGGCAGCGGCATAACTCCTCATGCTGCGACTTCTGATTTAGGGAACGGAGCACAGCAAATAAGAGTTTACTCGGGCCCGTTAATCTCTCTTTCCTTCCCTGCTTGCAAAGCATCGAGTGTTTGCACCAAACCACCCATTCCTGGGAATGCCTTCACAGTTGTGCTCGCACGGCAGAAGCGGAAGCAGAGCAAAATGAAGACTTTTTTTTTTTTGCTGCAGCTTTGCTGTTTTCCTAATTTACCTTTTTTGAATAGCCTTGGGCTATTGTTTGGGACTTTTTTCTTGCACAAGATTCCTGTGAGCCTTGTCCAAATTGCACTTTTGGGGACGGCTGTCAAGGCAAGCTCTTACTGCCATCTAAACGCAGTAGGATCATCCAGCAGTTGTATGTAGCAGCGCCTGCAGTTAGATGTGTGTACTGAGACCAAACATGTCCTTTTAGAGTGTGTTTGACATAAGTCCTATGGATTTTCTTTTTCCCTAAAAGGGATTTAATAGGCAAGCTTGTTTCGTAGCGGTGCTCCTTGGAGTGGTTGCAATATCCCTTTTTTTGTGATAAATGATATTATAAGATATTTACATATTGGTATATTACTTGTGATAAATGATATTACTTAAATACCATACTTATTTTTCTAATAACAAGGTTCCAATTGGTTTTAAAAGGTGATTTTATTTATATTTTTTCTGTATTTTTCCCCATTTTCTTATAAAGCACACTTTACCCTGTAGAAGATTGCTTCTTCAGCAGGGTATCCATAGAGCTGAGTTTACCAAAGTTTTGCTCTCTGGCTCTTTAGTTTCAAGACTGATCTTCTCAAATTCGGTTATTTTATGTAGCTATCAGAGGATGAGTTGCATGTGCTGCAATTCAATTCTGTTTCTGATATCCTTCATGTAATACTTCAGATGAAAACTTAGTTATTCTTGGCTTGATGCTTTGTCAAGTACCCAAGGTGTGTAGCTTTTCTTCCGTGTAGATAGTTTTCTTTTCATTTAGATGCCAACCCCGGTATTATTTAAGAAGGCATCAAGGAGGCATGCCGGTCAGGCAAATACTTTACTCCAACAATTGTACTTTTTTTTTGGAGAGGGGAATAGGAGGAACTTCCTATAGGCAATTTATGCAGAGCATGAAGTGTTTCTACTTCATTTCTAATTCTGGAAGCCACAGTTAAAGGTTTGCTCTAAAACATCTTTATCACAGGTCTTCCAATTTAGGGTAGTGAGACACTGGAAGAGGTTCCCCAGAGAAGTTGTGGGTGCCCCATCGTTGGAAGTGTTCAGGGTCAGGTTGGACAGGTTGAACAACCTGGTCTAGTGGAAGGTGTCCCTGCCCATGGCAGGGCGGTTGGACTAGATGATTTGTGAAGGTCCCTTCCAACCGAAACCATTCTGTGATTCAATAGTGGTCTACCTGGAGAACTGTGGTTTGGCCATGGGGCTATTTTACCCCATTGGTAGGTAACTTAGTCATCTGAACGTAGGACAGTGCTTTAAGACCCTGTTTTCTCTTTAATTAGATTAGCTAGAAACATCCAGATGAACTTTATATTGGAAGCCCAGCTTGTTTTCATAGACTTTAGCCTTTAGAGGTGGGATGTTGGGGTGCTGCTCCCCATTCCTCCCTGGGATCATTGCCCTGCACCGGTGCAACGATGCTGCATATGAGCATCCTCCTCTGTCAGTGCAAAGCGAAACATAAACCATGCTTCAGCTTGCCTGGGGAGGTTTGAATACAAGTTAATAAATTACATCATGTAATAACTTTTTTATTTCCAATTCTTAGCAGAAATGCAGAAGTAGCAAGTTTCTCCCTGGTTTAGGTATGCCCAAAGTTCCCCAGACCGGTATTGGATGAGCCTAGGTCTAACGGAGCCTGCACCAGATCCTTTTATCATCCATAACTTTCCCAACATCTCGTTTGTCACAAAAACTACTGTGATGGCAGCTACAAACACCAGACATGTTTTCTAAGCAGCTGTTTACATGCATCTTCAAATGTCCCGGTGGGGATTTCTCAATTGCTTAAAAAAAATAAATAATAAAAATAGCAAAAAGAAATGTTTCTGTGACAGGCTGAGGAATGCTGCTGGTGGCAGAGGGTAGCTGTTGCTGTCCTTCACAGCTGATGTGCATCTGCAGCATCTCTGCTGGAAAAAAAAGTTGATTGCTTGAATTGCTTTTGAAAAAGAGCAGCTAGCCTTTTGTAGTGGCGGCAATGCTATTTGCATTCCCAATAGGTAGTGGTTTGCAATAGAAACCTGAGGAACAGCAGCTGGAATTGCTTTTTAATTTCTGGAGCAATATTACACAATATGCGTGTGTTGCTTGTATGGGGAAGTTATAGCCTCAATCTTCAGGTCTGGAAGTCTAAAAGCTGTTATTTTTCTTATTTTTTTTTTCATACCGATTGTTAGAGGAAAATGCAAGCAGCTATGGAAAGATATTGAATTTTTTTTTATAGGACTTTGCCGTGGTGTACAGCGTTCTTCCCTGCTCTTACTGAGTTGAATTCAGCTCTCGCAGCAGCAGCTGAAGAGCTGGCTGCTGTTAGGTGCGAGTGAAAATGATACCGCACTGCCAAAATTTCAGTAGATGCTGCTGAATGTTTCCAGAGTTAAACAAAGAGCTATTGAGCAGAGTTAAAAAAACCCAATTAACTAGAAGAATCGGGCATGTCCTGGACTTTCAGTATATTCAAATGGCGTCGGACAACGTGGAGATGCTAAAGCTAAACGTGCATGTGTCCTCCACTGCTGCTTCCAAGTAATTTGGCCGGATGCCTGTAAGACCTGTAGTAATCCCAGGTAGGACCCAGCTCCGCCGGCAGATTCCACCCTGTTATCTCCTGCAGTGTGTCGCCAGGATAAGGCGATGCTGCTTTTATACAGCAAATTATGGTGCAGTTATTTCCCTGTGAGAAAAGGCATTATCAAATCCAACATATTCATATTTTTACTTGGAACGGTACTAATGAGAGGTAAACTTTTGAGTATATTTCCCCCCCTTTTTTTTGCTATTCCTACTATATAACAATATTAATGGGAGGTAAAATTTGAGTATATTAACTTCTCCNGAGGAAAACAAATTTTGTTAAAATGGACTTTAAAAAAAAAACCCAACAGATTATCTGATCTAGTTCATGAAGTTCAGTTTCCAATGCACTGATTTTTGAGTAATTAGGTTGTGTCATGTGGCTCTAGAAGTTTTATAACTGAAAAATGGATTTATATGAAGGGGAGAGGGAAGACTCATTTTTGATCATTTTTAACCTATGATATATGCAATTATTATTGATCTCCTGTGTGATCTGCGGTTGGGGTAGGTGTTTAATGCAGCAGCCAGGATTTTTTTGCCTTGCATTCTTCCCTCCCCAGTGCACAGAAAGGTTAGAGAGGGAGCAGCGCACAGAGATTATACAGATGATGCCTAATGTGGGAAGAATTTGTGCAGGCCTCCGCCGGCAGCAGTGACACAAAGGAGTCATACAGCAAGGCTCATGCACCAAATGCTTTTCACCAGCGCTCTCAAAATGCTGTTATTCTTTAGCCGAGGATATTTTACAGTTTCAGGCTCTGTATCAAATAGTGTCTTGTTCATCCATTTCTCTGATGCTGAATTATTCAGTCTTTTTACTTTAGAGAATTCCTGCAATATCCACATTTGCTGTATTGGTGGCTGACTTTAATTTTTTTTTTGTGTTGTAATTTGCTATCTTCAGCAAACATTTTGTCACCACCAAATCCAGTTTATTATGCTTAAATGACAGAAATTGTTATTTCTCACCTGAGATGACTGCAGGAAAATGGATTAGTTATTAAAGCAGGTTTATGAGAAGCTGCCTTTTTCTCCACCCTTAAGAATTAGCAGCTATTTTTTTTCTGGAAGGGAAATGCTAAATAAACCCCTGCCTTTGCTGGGTGGAGTGCTTGCCCTACAGGGAGCATTTTATTGGACCTATGTGTCCAAGCATCTCATCTTTTCCCTCCCTCCCCTTGTTCTTCCCTCCCGCCATCTCTTTTGGGGGGAGTTGTTTTGTTTTGCCATTTGTTCTCATTCATACCCTTCCATTTTTATCCTTTTCTTTCACTGACATTTCAGGGTTTCACTTTTCCCTCTATTGGTCTATATCTAGATATCTAGAACTAGATTTTATAGATATCTAGATATTTTTGTATCTAGAGATCTAGATTTTATAGGTAGCTGGATCTCCAGATATCTGGATATATGGATATCTGTATTTTATAAATATTTATCTATACAGATAGCTATATATCTATACAATATAATCCTGAGGCTGACCCAAGCAAGCACCATGTATTCATGTTTTCAAGCAACCATAGCAAAGCCAGGTGATGCTCAGCCGTATACAGTATTAGAGAACAGCTGACTTTCTTATTAATACAGGGGTTTTTTTTAATCTACTGGCTTATTGCGCCAGTGTATCTGTTATTTAGTTTTGGATTAAGTCTTTTTTTTTAACCTGAATTTTATGAAGCGTGAGGGAAGGACCTCTTTTGGAAAGCTTTTAATTTCATTTTTTCACTAGATATATTTGTCAAATAGTATAAAGATGATGTAGCACTCTGATAAATAACGCTTTTCATCTAAAATCATGCAGCTGCTGCCCAGTAAGGCTTCCATGAGGACTAAATATTGATAACCAAGGCACAGGCTTTTGGTCCCTCATGTGCGCAGTTAATATGGCACTGCAATGGTTTTTTAGAACCATTTACTGAACTTTTTTACTTTCTTCGGGGCTGGGGAGCCCATATCGGATTTTACACCCTCGGCTTGGGTGCTGGGTGGATGCCAGATAGGTGGTGTGCTGCAGCTTGGTCGCCCTTGGTGGGGCACAGAAGCACTTGAGAACAGGGAGCCTTTGTAGGACAGGGTCTACACCCAGCTCTGGTGGTAGCAGTTGGCAAATTTTGGCTTTTTAATGGGTTTTGCTGTTGCAGTGGCTATTCCAGGCACAAAACATGAGTGCTCTCCACTAAACATCTTTGGTGAGAGCGTTTGGTTTTGCTGCTTGAGGAGCAATGCCCTCTCGTCTGCTCAATGACAAGGTGATGGTGTCTTATTGAGCTCTGGGAGTTCAAACAAATTGTTTCCTGAGGCAGCAAATAAAATTTTCTGTCTGTCCTCAGCATCTTCAAATGTGAGAGGTGTTCACTTGCTATTTATAGCACAGAAATTGTTATTGTCACTTATTTTATACAGTGGAGAGACAGAGAAAATGCAATTAGGATGGGGTTTCTTTTTCTTCTTTTTGTCTCCAGCAACTGTTGATGTATATAAACCTAAATGAAGGGGGTTACTTATAGAGTCTATGCATGTGGCTGGCCCTTAGTCCTGCCTCGTCTTTACTTTGTTTTCCTGTATGAGCCTGGACAGGTCTGCAAGCATCGTATTTGTAAGGGTACTGAAGCACCTAGCTGTCCTAGATAGGAATTAAAGATACCTATACATGCATGCTTTATACATCTGAACATATACCCTATGTATACATTAACAAGTGGTTCAGCTCTGCGGGGAGCTGTTGTGTGTAGGGAAGCAGCCGGTGCCAAGCCCAGGCGTGCACTTCTGGGGTCCCATCTGGTCCTGCAGCCTAAGACCTCAGTTGCCTACAACCGGGATTTAGTTTGAATCTCAGCAGTTTTGGAGCATAGAAACTGAAGTGAATTTAGTGGGGGGGTCAAGAGGTTCCCTTTGAAGACCTTCTGAGACAACTACAGCACTGTGGCAATGCAGTGTATATGCCTTATTTCCCCATATGCTTCCTGTAGGAAGGGAGAAGTCAACGCAGTCATTGATGACTGCAAGTGCAGCATGAGCATCAGTGCGAACGGTGATTGTCATTTAGGATTGTATCAACAAAAATGTCTAAACCCAAGAATTGCTGGGATGAGTGGTCTTGACCGTCTCCTCTACAGCTTAGAGAAGATTGCTTTTTCTTCGTGGTCTCAATGTCTGCCAGGTATAAAAAAGCTTAATCAAGTGCCTCCTGCTTTGACCAAAAAGCTTTGACAAATTCAACTGAAATCAATTAAACAGGGAAAGCAACATAGTGAAGTATAGGCAGAGAGCTGGTCTAGAGCAATGATCAATTTGTTCAGCCTCTAAGGTTAAATATTACATAGAGGTTAGGTTAAAGCTTGGTGGAGTGTGTGGCAGAGGGTGATGGAACAATCCTTCCTCAAAACCTCATTGCACAAGTCTCGCTTAAACTCATGGCAGCAATTTGGGGTAGGCAAATAAAATCATTGTTTCCTGTGTTTGCAGAAAAGATCTGCCTTAACTGCAGCAGCTGATTGCAACTTGCTTTTATTCGCTTAATTAAGATGGATGAGGGATAAACCTCATGCCAGACAGTTGAGCCTCTGGCTTTGTCACGGTGACTGGGGATTTGGACTTTTACGGGCAAAGGCTGAGATAAAGAAGCTGAAAGGACAAGGTGAATCTTAAGATCAACTCTCTGTTGAGTTTAAAACAGTGAAGCCATTTTGCAGATTGTTTATATTAAGACATATAAAGCATTAAAAAAAATAATGATGTCCTCCTTACATCAGTGAGCAACAAATTAACGAAGCTTTCCATCACCGGAATGGTTGGTGCATCATGTGGATCACTGCTCTCTCCCATGAAGCTTCATGATGTAGGTATGCACCACCTCTGGTTTTGTAGGAAGAACCTTGGAGAGAGGTGCTGCTCCTTCATCCCACAAGGATGGACGCAGTCAGCGAGATGAAGGCTTCACCTCATCCTTCATCCCATCCCTGGGAGGACACTAAGCAGGGCAGGGTGATGCTTCCCTGCCAGTCCCACCACTTTGTCCTCTGTGGGTCGGGGGTCTCCTAAACTGGTGTTGATCTCTGTCTAATAAATCTGGATGTTTTTTTGGGGGGTCAGCTTGACTACGTGAAGCTTTTGGTGACTACCATAAATTATCTTTTTTCTGGTCTGCACCATAGGAGCAGCAGCACGCCACTCGCTTTTTGGCTTACACCTGGCTGGCTCTACCGCTTGCTGCTAACCCAGTAAGGATTTTCATAAAAATGCATCATATGGCTATGTGAAAGCTAACGTTTTTGGTAGGTTTTAATGACATGATTGATAAAGTGAGCGGTGTCTATGTTATATAGCTGCCGTCTGCTGGTGCTTGTCAGTGACGGAAAAGCCGTCTGGATGCAAAATGAATAATTTAAACTTCCTTGTTGTAAAAGCAGAGCATTTTGAAAATGATATATTTCTATTTTCAAAAGTCCTAGCCCATAAGTAAAGCCAGGATAGACGAAAAGATGGTACAATATTGTTTAAGAATCGAAATATTTCAAAATTTAGCACAGCACAAGACAAATCAGGACAGTTGGCTCTCATGAAAAATATTATTTATAGTCATGAAAGCAAATTGTGTCAGTTATTTCCATTATAAAAGAAAACCATATGATCCACTATAGGAGAAGTAGGGATCTGAGTAATTGTGATTATTTCTGATTTTAAGCATTACTGGATATATTTAATACATTTGCATTCACCAAGATGGTTAATTTAATGTAGACCACTTCATGCTGTTATGGGCAGACTGGTAGCAGGGTATAATGTAGTGGTTTCCAAGCAGTTCCTATGAAAATACTTAAAGAAATGCTAATGCCACATGCTAAGAAAATAAGAAATTTGAGGGGAAAAACAAGAAATAATTTTTAAAAAAGACCCTTTCAGAGTAAGAAATGCTTTTTAAAGCTGCCCCCTCCCCTCATTACCACTTCCAGGAAAGTGAGGTTGTGAAGAAGGAGAGCACAGGTCTCGGAAAAAGGGGTATGTGTACCAAAAAATGCCGGGGGTGAGGCTGACTTGTTTAATTAAAAAAAAAAAAAGAAGGGGTGGGGGGAGAAAAAATCAGCAATTTTTGGCCATAATGCAGTTAAAAAAATCTTATTTTTTTGCCAGTGTTTTCCAGATGTGTAATATCCTCGTGTTTGATACGAGGGAATAAGAACAGAGAAACAGGATTCCTATGCAGTGACTTTGTGGTAGGGATCAAAGATTTACTGATTGTCCCAAAATAGGCAGATTTACTTCTGGTTTTTAATCGGGAGAAAAATCTTGGGCAAGGAGCCGTGTGAGGGATGCCAAAGGAGAATGAAAGCATGTGGATAAAAACGCTCACGTCCAAGATAGGGCAAAACGTTAAAACTTTAATCTGCTTTATCATCGAGGAAATTGGAAATTTTTTTGGAGAAATGGCGGGTCTGGGGAGCAAAGGTTTGGTGTGGCGGGTCGGGGTGGGAGCTGTATCCCAAATATTTGATGCTTGAGCGCTTTCCAAAGCAGAGGAGATATAATCTCCCTGGACTTCAGCTAAGCAGCTGATGTACTTGGAGAAGAAACAANGGGAAGACCTCAAAAAACCCAACAGAACAAGCAGATTTTTTTAATGTGCAATCTTTTTTTTTTTTTTTGAAGAATGACTGCTTTCTTTGAATTTGGCATAACTTAAATACAGGCTGGTAGGCGTAAGGGCAGCATTGAGTCTCTCCTATGGGAAAGCGTGGGGTTCGCTTTGGATTTTTCTTCTTACAGCTTACAAATGTCATTGTGAAATTGAATTATCTTTTAATTAAGGAAATCCAGAAGATTGTCCTGAAGAGTAGAAAATTCCGTATTTTCTTGTTTGTGAAATGTGGGTGGAGTGGGCCGCATGTGACGGAGCTGGGGAAGATTTGGGGTTGCCTCCTTAAAACAACCTTCTCTACAAAGCTTATATCCACTTCTTCATCAAAAATACACTTTGCAAGCTTTAGAAATACACTTCTACAGTTTAACTGAAGGCTCTGAAAAATGTGAAGTTGGAAGTATTGGAGTTTATTTCTTTATTGCCTAGGCTACGGCTGCAGGAATGGTGATGCTCAGAGGAATGTATTTGAATTATCAGGCTGAACTCTGCATTTCTGGGCCAGAGTTTTCTTGGTATTTGGAGGCCTCTGGGATAGAGGTAACCTTGCCAGCAGTTCATAAATTTGAGCCAGGCTTTTTTACCTTAATCAGGAAATTCATGTTGGAGCTTTATTTAAGCTGGGATTCACAGTGATCTAATCCCAGCATGCTGCCAAACCCAACCTGCAACTTCTATTTTTTTGGCGTTTCACTGGTCTTTTTCATTTTAGCCTTCATGTTTCGAATCGCTCGATTCCCTCTCTGTCGCGTGTTTGGGTTTTTTTCCCCCAGAGCCATTAATCACAAGTGGATGAATGCACTCAATCACCCTGCAAAAAGCCTTGCTGCTAATTGCAGGCACGGTGATGGCGGCAGCAAGCAGAGGAGTGGCCGTAACCGCAGGCACCGCTCTGCCCCTGCGCAGGGCAGAGCTGTCCCGCTACCCAGCAGGATGCGCTTTCCAGGAAAAATTGTAATGAGTAAATATTTTTCATTTTTCCGAACAGCAGCTAGAAGAAAGCATGTGGTGGTATTTTGCAAGTATTGGGAGATTATGTGTGTGTACACGCACACAAATCTGCATTGCAGGTGTCATATAGAAGTCCACAATAATATATATGATAATAAAAATATCTATTATAATAATATATGTAATATAATACTATACACACACAAAGAGATCTGTGTTGCAGGTGTGATATAGAAGCCCAAAATAATTAATCAAGTAAAACCCCATTTTGTTCTCAGGGTCATGGCTTGGTGTGAAGCTCAGCATCCTCCTTGTAAAAAGCACTATTTTAACTTAATTCTCAAGCTTCAGAAGAATGCTTGCCATAATACGAGTAAACCCCTTTTTGCTATGGAAAAGCACATCCGTGGTGGGTACTTAAAATATTTTGGAGATTAGTTAGCAATGGAAATCTGTCCAATGCTTTAATTATAATGTCTGTTAATGAAAAGGTAAGGTGTGTTATTTATTGCTTGTTGTATACTAGTGGCCCCATCGAATAACTGGAGATGCTACTCCAGTACATAGGGGTATGTAATTGGGAGTTGAAAAAGATGTCAAAGTTAACTTAAAATTATACATATTAGGTCAGTTTTAAAGGAATTTAAGTGAATCCTCCAAAATAGCAGCTGGTCAGGATGGTGGTCTGTGTTTCCCAGCCTGGTCCTTGGAGCAGTGCTGTCAGCGTACAGGTTGCCCATATACAACCCTGCACTGGACAGTGGGTTTTATGTAGCAATTAGAGCACAACAAGGCTCATTTTTCCCCCTTGCGTTCCTCTTTCTGCAAATGGAAGTAAAGAATAACCTGCTCCTGCGTCCTCTCTTAATTGCCACCGTGCATGTGCTTTAAATCAGGCTACTCCATTGCCAGAAGTTTTAGATTAACATTAAATGGGGGGAAAAATAATACTGTGGAGAGAGCAAAGATTTTCAAAGTTGTTTCCTTGCTTGTGATGTACGCCTAAAAATTCAACAAGGTAGGTCATCTGCCATTTCAGTTGTCCACGCATATGGTCAGTCACTTCTTAAATCACCCGTGATTTACTCTGAGTCCGGGTTTTTGCATCATGCTGCTGCTTGAAATGATAAATAACTGCAGTCCTGCTCCTCCACTTGTGCTGTAAATCACCTAAATGAGGATGCACATTTAATTTTGCCAGAGATACACACAATCCTTAAATTGCCTTGTGTGCATGTACACAAACTCATTTTTTTTATTAATCTTTCCTCAGTATAACAAGCAGGTATCCAAGAGGCGGTAAGCCTGGATTAATCCTGGGCTTGGGCTGCTTCAGGGGGGGATTACAAGCCATAATATTGGCATTAACGCTGCGAGAGGGGAGCGAAGCTTTCCAAGGTGCTTACGCAGCACAAAGAAACTTTCGACTTGTGTGCTACTTTCTACTTTGGGCTGCGAAGGAGAAAACTGTGGTTTCTAGAATTACATCACAATTATAATATTTGTAATAAAAGAGATACAGTATAAATAGCCTCATGGCAGAAGGGAAATATATGGGTAATGAATGGGTGCGACCTGCCTGTTGCTGCCTTGGTTTTTCGTTCTGGCTCGTGCAGCCCTTCCGTCTCTATAACATCTGGTTTCCATCTGCTACAGGAAAGCCAAATAACTTCAATAAAACAGGGAGAAAACATAATGCTTAAAAAAAAAAAAACAACATATTGATGTTTGTCTGGTTTTCAAGTGGGGTTATTAATTAAATTTATCAGCCTGGGTTATTGACAGAGAGGATGCTGGCTTGGAGGAGTAAACGCATCATCTGACGGAGGACGCAATTGCAGTTTAATGAGGTCGGAGCGCCACGGTTTTCCTTACAAGGGTCTGAAAGAATAAATAACGTGAGTAGAGGTTACTCTGAATTTGGGTCCATCCCCCAGCTGAGGTCTTGGCAGAAGCACACAGGCGATGTTGCCGATCAGAACAGCCTTGTTTCAGTGGGACCAGCCGCCTTTGCTCAAGGGTTAAACTCGCAGCAATATCTGCATCATGTTAGCCTGTAGCAAAGATGCTTTTCCTAAATTGTGGAATATAAGATATATTGGTATAAAATAAATCCATAATATATATGAGATCTATTAAAATAAGTGTAATATATACAAGATATATTAATATAAAAATGTAATGTATAATATATATAAAAATACTATATACACATGATATATATAAAGATATAATAAAAATATATTATTTTCTTTGTATCTGCACCTCGAAGCCTAATTAAGGTTGTCATTTAGGCTAATTTTAAAGTTTAGAGGTAGCATGGGTCAGCGTCTGCTTCATCTCCATCACATTAACAGCCCCCCCCGACTAAGTTTTTAAATGGCACTTTATTGATCATCGAGCTTTTAAAGAAGTCCATAAGCTCTTAGTGAGCACTCGGCGGTGTGCAAATGGAATATTTGTCTTGCTATGGCCAGTATTGATGCAAGCAGTCTGATACTCAAGGAATATTTAGTAATTTTTTTTTTAATTTAGGCCACAGAACTCTTGTGGATCATTAGATCGGCTGCTCCTGCCCTCACTCGCTTTTTGTTGCTGTGAAAGCTTCGCTAAGATATAATTATGAGTAAGCAAAATATTTCTGGCTTTCTGTATTAATCGCGTCTGTTCAGCAAGAGAAATGTAGCTGGGAGAAGAAGCTTTTTGAATAACTAGGTCGTCTTACTTGCTAGCTTATTAAGGCATGAAGGATCTGTGGCAGCAAACATTGAAGTCTGTAGAAGCCAGAAGTTTGCATTTTGACTTTAATGATTGTCATTTTTAAATTGCTTTATGGTTATCACGTCAAAAGATCTAAAGTGCTGATTTTTTCCAAAGAGTTTAAGTTTCTAGCTTTCGACTGGAAGTTCAAAAAGTAAAATAGGTTTGAACTTACTATTAAGTAAGAAGTAAAATAGGTTTGGACTTAATATTAAGTTTTATGCTTTGAGAGAAAACACTGTATTTCTATTTATTTGACTTGATTCAAACCACATTTCATTTGTCTTTATCCCAGACTGCCAGATCCACACTTCATTTTGCTTAGGAGCAGGGACAAGGATGTGTGATTGGGATAGGGCACTTGCAATTGCTGAAAGCGTTTTCAAATTAATTACAGAGGTATTTTATATTGATCTTTGATGCACTTGTTTTCTAAAGTGGCACTGGAAGAATTGCAGATGTAGTAATAATCCCTAAGTCTCTTATACCATATATTTTTAGGCTGGCTCAGGATCTTGATCTGGTTGGGAATGGGGTCCCCCATATATTTATGCCATGCGTCCCAGGGAGCATCAGAGTATAGATGGGAACTCTTAAGGTGGTGTTGATGCTCAGCATTGCTTATCTTCAAACTTTGACTTTGGAGCTCCTTAGCCTTAATTCCGTCTTTTTTTTTTCCCATTTTTGTACAGTCCCTGATAGTGTGGGATTTTTTTCCCATGCCTTGTTTCAATTTCCACCTGGGTTTTAGTTATTATAGTGATTTTAGACTAGACAGCTGATGAATTTTCAGTAGCTCCCGTCTGCCTGGATGTCATCCAAAGGGAGAGACGGGGAAGAAACAGCAGGAAAAAAAGGAGAGATGACCAGGGTAATGGCCTCACGTATCGGATGCCGGAGGCCGGGTGACCAAAGCCTTCCTGCTGAAATACGGCCAGCACGAGGTAGGACAATTGTCCTGCTGTTCTCTTCGGGAGTTACAAGAGGATGAGGCTCAGCAAGAGAAAGAAAGGTTTCTTTCTGTATTTTTCCTTTTTGTCTGTTTTTTAGCTTCCTTTTCCATCCCTTCTCCTGAACTGCAGGCAGAGCTATTTAGAGAAGAAATGCTGTTTTCACATGAGTTTAATTTTTTTAACGTAGTATTTTACTTGCTGATTAAAGTCCATAAAGAAACACATTTAAAACCCTCTCTTTAAAGATGCAAACAAACCCCTTCTTAGCTACCACTAATGGTATTTTTGTTTGGGATTTTATAAAGCTACTTTGAGTGAGCGAGCAGAAGCAGCATCCCCATCTTTCCTGTTCAGGATAAATAGATGCACTCCAGCAATTTCTGCTACATCCTGCATGCATCTTTTGATGCAAAAAGGGAACAGAACCATAAGCAGCTCAAAAAAAAAAAAAAAAAAAAAAAAGAAATTCGCATCATCCCAAGTGGAAACAGAGTGGCTGGGCTGCTTTAACCCTGCTTTCAGGATAACATATTCATTATTATTTAAGGGAGATACCCTTCAACTCTATCCCTGTAAAATCTTTCCAGCCTGCTCCAAGCAGTGCATGCTGAGACCTTTTGACTATACAATGACTCTGCTGTGACTGCTTGAGTTGTCATCTCCTTGGTGTTCTCATCAGGTTCAGGTTTAGGTGGTATATACTGAGAATAAACAGATATCTCTCTGTTGGTGGTAACTTTGTAGGTCTATGTATGGAGTAAAGGTTTTGGAAGTGGATAATATGTGATGAAGAAAGTGAGATCTGGATCTAAGATACCCTCCAGCCTTTTTTTCCCCGCTAAGACTGATACCTCCACATACACACACTCTACCAAGTTTGATTAAAATCATATAAGCCGTCATCTCTGTAGTTCTGCCTTACCTGAAGGGAGATCCAAGGTGTCAAAACTGTGTGTTTTGTTATGCTTTTTGTCTTGTCTTTACTGAGCGCACAAAAATTATGTCATGGGTCTGACATTGTGAAGTCACATTCACTCTCTGGAAGCTCTACCATGTGAGGGTGCTATGGGTGGTAGCTGGAGAGTTGGGGTTTTGCCTTTGGGCATCACTCATCTCCGTCCTGCAGGGAGGGATGCTCTGACGGTCCTTCCCCGCTCTGGGAGCAAGTGCAGGAATGCTGTCAGCTCCCTTCCTTGCACATGGTGGTCTTGGTTTGTTTTTACAAACCAAGTGTAATTAGTAATGGCCCTCTCTTTATTCTGGTGGGTTACTGTGTGTTAGGTCACCACCTGCTTCCAAATAATAGTTGAAAATGTGGTTTTATGTAGGTTATAATTATATATTGCTGCTCAGCACAGGGAGTGCTTGGTTTTGTCCTTTGCTTTTGCATCCCTGTGGTCCTCTGGTTAAAGATCCTTTTCTTCCATTGGGTTCAACTGATGAATGTCTTGCTAAATTCAGAAAAGATACTCTGAATTTGTATGTGAGCTTTGCAGTTTGTCTTAGCCTGGTAGAAGACTTGTGTACTTGAAAGCTTGTTGGGTTTTCCAGCTATTCCAGTTAGTCTGGTTAAAGATACTGTTACATCTGTCTACAAAATTTGTCTTGCCTCTGTCTTTATCCCATCACAGTTACTACAATGCCAGCATCAGGTTGTGAATTTCATTTATTTACTATATGTTCAGTTACAGAAGAATTACCAAAAGGCTTAAACGCTCTGTAGTGATTCTTCCAAGCTTGAAAGAAGAAATGCTGATCTAGACATTACTGTTGCAGAGCTTGCAGGTTTCTACAAGGGGAGTTGTATACCGTTTGTTTAATTACACAGTGATGGAGATATTCACATCAGGTGAATATCTGTGGAGTGGGAAGCCAATGGAGAGGCTGCATGGTGGTAGTTAAACAGAAAAGGTGTTAAAAAAGAAAGATTAGGCATACAGTACCTGTCTACTAGAAACCACCAGTTCAGGAAAACAGAAGAGAGAGAATTCCATGAGCGTGTACTCTAACGAAGCCATCTTTGGAACAGGCATTGCTTATTTTCATTAAATTAATTGGAAAACAAAGTCTAGCGTTACTGTTTGCTCCAGCAAGCAATGCCCCTGTGAATTTTGTGAGTGCATCTTCTGTATTTTTTCCTGCTATCAGCTATACAGAGTGTCGTAGCGTGGCTTGTTTGTGCATGACTCCCTGTGCAGCAGACAGAGGCACATTGCTCATTTATTCTGAGCAGGGCACCATCTGTCCATCTATCACACCCCTTTTTTTCTGAGCATCTTATAATTTAAATGTGGTACTGCACGTACACCTTATTGTTGTGTTTGCTATGTTCTTCTAAAAAGCAAAAAGGTTTAAAAAATTGGTGTTCCCCAAAACATTATGTAAAAAGACTAAAGAGCTTGCAAAGTTAAATGCTATTGAATGCCTTTGGAGACTTAATTTGCACTTTTTAGGCATCCTCAGCAACACAGCATCCTCTTCCCTCCTCCCTGCTGCGCAGAGCTCTGGGGATCAGCTCATTCATGCAGTAAAATGAGCTCACATCTGAGAGGACCATGGCTTTGTTTGCTGTGGAATTTGGAAGACATATCACAACTGATGGAGGGAGATCCCCAAAAGAGGTTCAATGGCTCTTGGATGCTGCTTTAAAAATTGGGAGTGTGTTCCTTCCTCTGGTTTGCTCCGTTTTGGGTCAAATCTCCAACGCAAAGTGTGTGGTTTGCGCAGGCTTTTTGTTCCTTGATGTCTGAGTACTTGAAGTCTTGCAGCAATATTGGGTGTATGCAGCTACCATAAAAATTAATACTTGAAGTGTTGTTAAAAATCCTGCCTGTTAATGGAAGACATGGCCTTCGGCTACGTTTCTTAATACATACATGAAAAGATTGAATAGAGTGAAGATACGTGAGTCCCTAGTTCATGATGTCTCTTGCTTGGCTAAGGTGGGTGATGAAAAGCTGCCACTTACTTTCACATGGGGAGGAGCAACAAGGTCCCTGCATCCTCGGCACGCTGGCCAGCACATCCGTGCTCGCGCATCAAAGGTGGGCTTGGGTTAATGCCTGCCCTTTCAGGAAGCAGGGGAACACGCTCCCAACACACTGTCCCAACCGCTTGGTGTTTTGGAAAGCTGGGCTAGTAAAACGTGGACAGCAGAGATATATTTGTGTTGGTTTTGCTCAGTGTTTTCTGCTGCGTGGAAGGTTGGAGTACAAAATCTCACCGTGTTTCTCTTAGTTTTATTAAATCAGGGTTTTCTTTTTTGTTGGAATTTAAACAAAAAACACCAACCCAAAGACTATTCACAGAAATACCAGCCTTGGCAGTATTGAAGAATACTGTGCAAAGCTAAACAGGTGATTTTGGCAGGATGGGCTTTGAAGTGAAAGCTCATTCTCTGCTTGGAGACTTCTTGCGTGACAAACTGAATTACAACACCGTGCCCGTCTTGTGCCATGGGGCATTGGCTGCTTTGCGCTCGCTTCGCAGCTGTTCCTTTCTCTGCAGAGAGCGGATGGTACGGTGTTGTATTTACCTCCAGCTTAGTAACCTTTTTCAGTTTATAGAAAACCTCTCCATTGCGACCTCAAAAATACCCACATTTAATACCTTTGGAAAGGTGACAAGTGCTACCTCTCAAATTGTTCTATTTGGCTTTACCTAACAGCTGAAATTACACATTTAAGCAGTTGCATCCTCTGTGAAGACAAGTGCCTGATAGGAATACATCGATTTTTGAGACTTCTCTTTTTCTCCCTAAAAATAATCAGTGCCAGCTGTTGTTTTTCCTGGCAGTTGTCAAATATTCTGGTCACTGATAAGGTAATTATTTTTTTCAATGCTACTCATTGGTCCAATGAGATAATTATTTTTTTTTCAGTGCTGCCCATCGGTCTGGCTGCTGCAGGTGTTGTGATCCATCCCTAGTACTTAGTAATAAGCATTTTTAAGCTCCGATTTCACTGTTTGAGCTGTGCTAAAAAGGGGAAAAGATATTTTTATGGATTGATCAAATGTCTGAAGCTGCCCATGGCTACTGAAGGGTCTCAAGCGCTGGAAAACATCAGCCCGGGAGAGCTGCTGTGGTGTAAGCGAGTAATCTTAACTGCGTACAATGCACGGAAATTTGATACTGCAGCTTAATAGCACTTGAAATTTTGGAATTGCATCAAGAGTTGCAGATTATTTATATAATCCTGCAGAAAAGCAGGGAAGGACTGGAGATGTGTATATTCACGTTTAATCTTGCCCTTACTCGTGTGATATTTTACATGGCACAAAATGAATGTGGTTTTTATCGTGTTGATTTAATGGCAGAGCTCTGATAGTAGTATTTTTCTCTTTTTTTTTTTTTGAGAGGAGGGTGTGTATTATTTTTTTGTCTGTAACTAGCAGAAAGTAGCTGAGGTCTAAGAGGAAGGATAACACAGTCAGAAGCCAAGCTGGGTCTCATATTACAGTGGTATGTTTTTGTTGCTGCTAACGTGTTTTTGTTTTTCTTCATTACACATATTTCTCTTGGGAAAAGCAGGAAAAAATATGTGTGTAAAATATACATGAGAGCTCCCTGCCTCTGCTAAGAGGTTCCAGATGGGAGGCATTATGGTAGGGACACTTTCTCCTGCCTTTTGGTTTGTGGCATTGAATTTGGTGACAAACTGCAAGAAAACTTGTATCTGGCGCAGAGCAGGGAATGCTTCAATTTTTTTTAGGGTTTTTTGGTTATCCAAGTATGCAGTGGGAAGTTGAAACTTTGTTTCTAAACATTTGTGGCCCCTTGTAGAATCATTATGTTAAAAAAAAGGAAAAAAAATAGGGTTTTGAAGGGACTTGGAGAGGCCTCTTCTAGGGGCTGGAAGATGCCCAAGGGTTGTACACCAGACCAGATGCCTTGCCCTAATTTAAAGGCTGATCGTTGGTGAGGAGGGGATGGAAGCTGGTGGAGGTGCCTCTCCAACTGATGAGACTCTTGTCGATGGGCAATGTTTCACGTCAATGCTCGGCAGTGGCTCTTGGCTCTGGCTGAGGTTGGTGTTGCGTTGGAGACGCTCCTCTTCAAGAAGACCTCCCCAAACTTTGATAGCTTGTTTCCAGACCTGCCCTCAGGCTGAAGGTCCACAGCTCCAACACCCAAAGCAAGCAGTGTTGCAGCAAAAACTGCAGCCTGGGCTTGGTTGAGCCGTTGGCGACACCAGCCTGTCATCACCAGCTCTTAGAATAAGTGAGTCACAGCTTCAGTGAGCGCTTCTGAGTGCTACTAGAGTCATCAAAAAGTGGCAACGGAGATAAGAGCTTGCGTGTAGCGAAACATATTGTCCTACAACATTATCTTAATGTAGTCTCCTGCATGGATATTTTTGCATAATGAAATTATGTCTTTAAAAAATAGTGCTTGGTTTGCGTTGTTGTGTGTTGTACTATTTGAAACATCCATGCTTCCAAGATAAGGTGCTTCTGGCCAAAATGACCCGAACCATGTTGCTTTTGGAAGTACGTGAAGCCATGGTGAGGACTGCCTTTCTACACCTGTAGATGCTTGATGCACTAAAAAGCTATGGGAGTTGCTACAGTGGCAGCAATTTACCCCCATCTTCTGCAGAAAACTGAAACACGTGGATGCTTGTCTGGTTTTGGAAATGGAGAAGTCATATTTTCTTCAGTGGTGGCTTCACAGCAGGTGAGACATGAGTGGTCAACAGCTTTGGAGACTCAAAAGCCTCAACCTTGATAAAAAGGGCAATCCTGGTGCTGCGTATGTTGTCTTTTCCTTGGCTCAAGGGATGTGAGCTGCTGTATTATTTGCAATAAGAGTTTTTAAAGTAAAGGAAACCAGCTGTGGTCCTGATGTGCTGTGGGGTTGTTTCTAGCAATTACTGAGAAGTTTTAATTGTGGCATCAGGTGGTTGTGATGCATTGCTGTACTTAATCTAGCTCTGTAAAAACGGGTTATGCAAGGTGGGGAAATGGTGGTATGACTTGATGTTGTAATAGATAATCTATTTGATAGGTTCCCTTTAAATATATATTAAGGGGGTTTTATCTGTCAATATTCTATTAGTGCTGTTTTGTTTCTGCTGTAGTGCTCGTTTATGGTACTTGTATTGCCTACTGGAGGAATGTAAAGCCTCCTCCTTAAGCCATGACTTGTTTTCAACTGGTCATTTTATTGCTCCACGATTATTTTATACCTCTATCAGTATGAAAAAATCATTTGAAGCACCAATTAAGGAGATTTTGCTCGGTGCTGGGACCTGTCAGATGCTTGCTTTCTGCATCTGATGTAGTAAAGTTTGTTCTTTGGCTGCGGAATATAAACGTTGGGAGTTGTAAGCGTCCCCTGGGTTGGAGAGACCACCATAAAAAACACCAAGGTACCCCACTTCATTTTGGGATACTTCTGTAAACCCAAAGTTGAATCCAGGCTGGAGATTATTACTTTTTTTCCACCAAAACATTTGTTGGCCGATGTGGGCGAGCTTGCTGGAAAACACGTGCGTTTGGCTGCTCTTCCCAAGGCTGTCCACCCTACACATGAAAAAATAAATGTATGAGCAGAAGACCAGGGATGTGAGCCAGGCTTTATGGATTTGGCAGCTTCTGTCTCCAGGATCCATCCATACCAGCGCTTGCCAATGACTGTCTGCCAGCTTAGCTGGGTTTTTTTTACTGTTACGGCACTTGCATAGGAATACTGTCCCCATTTGGGAAGGGGACTTAAGTAGGAGCCTTTGGTTTGGTTTTGGGGTTTTATTTTGTTGCATCGTGGTTACGTGGGTAATTCCTTTTTTTTCCAGAGTGTTGCTTAAAAGGAAGAAGCTGAAATGGGCTGATCCTGTGCTTAAGTATGGGAAAAGGAGGAATATTCTGCCAAGGTTGAAGTCTTTGCCAGGAATGCAGATGCTAAATCCTATTTCTTACATAGCTGATAGAGCATCTGCATCAGCAGAGCTTTAAATCTCCCAAACAAGTGTGTGTTGTAATGACTTTTTATAGTACTTTATCTAGGGTATCTTACCCTATAAGTGTATTTAATGGTGCTCTGATTTTTCCATTATGTACACAGGCACTTCTTTTATTCGGTTAAATTGACCCCCAAACCTTCTCCAAATCGGTGCTCTCCCATTAAAAGTCATATTTCTCCCATATTTGAATTAGGCAGCATGAACTCTTAAGTGCGCAAAGACAAGCTGTCTTAACTGACCTTTTATTTTAAGCCTGATTGCTGCCAAAGATTCACTGGTTAATTGCTCCGACCCAGGATGGCAACTTGATTCAGCAGAGGCTGGGGGTTTGCTGTCCTTCAATATTCTTAGTTTTGCTGTGGTTTAGTGCAAATGTTCTGCAATGATAGGGCATTTTCAGTTGGCACAAAGTATCTGTAACAAAAAAAAAATAAATTAAAATGTTGTTTCATAGCCTGTATCATGAGAGTAGTATTTCCTACATAAGTTAAATTATAAGAAGGTATGTCTGTTAATAAGGTAGAACTCGCTCGGCTGCCATTCAGTAATTGTAATTATGATATGATGTATTTGATGGACTATTATAACGAAAGAATACTGCTGACTTTAATTCTGCGTCATGAAGGGTGCACCGCCATTGACAGCAGGATGAAGAGTGTTTTAGCCTTCATGAATACAACAAACGGTGCATTTGTTTGGAGTGAGGAGACCACTTAAATATGGTTTTGGACCTTCGGGCAGTCTTTGCAAGCTTGTCCATATGGACCTGTTCTCCGTGGGGTCCATATGGACAGGAGGGAGAGGAAGGGTCTCATCAGCACTTCCCAGGTGTCATTATCCTTTGGACTTTCTCCATCTGAAGTATTTGCAGGTTATGTATTTGAAAGGTTCTTTGATGGAGAATGAAAAGCAAGGAGAGGACAGGGTTGCATCTTTTGGTTGCTGTGCCAGCTTAAAAAATTGCGTTACTAATTTTAGGGGCAGAAACAGAAAACAATATGGTTTTGAGAAGCTTGTAAACAAAAAATCATGCTGGTAGGAGACACCACAGAAAGCAAACACCACCAAAGAGATATTCCGCTGTGCTTTGCTATCAAAGGCTAGTATGGGATTGGATTTTGTTCTAGGCAATGTGTTGGGACGTGACTGTCATGTCCCTGCTCTCTCTGCACCAGAATAATGAGGAAGATGGCTGGATACTTGAAAACTGAAGAATAATTGAGGTAGGCAGGGACCTCCAAAGGACGTCTGGTCCATCCGTGCTCAAAGCAGACCAAGTGGGCTCAGGGTTTTATCCTAGAGCAGTTGCTCTTCCTTGCCATGATGGGGAGTTGGGTTCCCACCATGGATCAAACCACCAGCACCTTTGAACAGCCAGCTGCCGCAGGGCTTGCGGAGGTTGGAGTGCTTTTCATGTCTTCTTTTACAACAGACTTGTATTGCAAGGAAGGAAAATGTAGATCTGGTATTAGTTTTTTGGCTTTTCTTTTTTTTTTTTTTT
Organism: Anarhynchus alexandrinus; assembly: GCA_008711295.1. NCBI lineage: Eukaryota > Metazoa > Chordata > Aves > Charadriiformes > Charadriidae > Anarhynchus > Anarhynchus alexandrinus. Next base: position 963,812 of record VUYV01000008.1, on the reverse strand, counting down.
TTTTCTTCTTGTACAGCAGCAGCTGGAACTTTGCAAATACTTTCTTTTAAAAATACTGAGTTGTATTATTTCATGCAGCCTTCAGTGCGCTGTAGGTATTGCCAACCAGGAGATGCCATGGGGGAATGCATTGAGGGGCAATACCTTAAAATGTGTTGTGAATTGGTCTAAGTTGTATATAAAACCTGATATGTACGAGAGACGGGGAGATTTTAGATGTATATGTTGTGTATGTGGTCTTTTCAAACTCTTACTTGCCATTCAAAGTCTTCAGCTGCTGTCAACAGCCAGAACTTTTTTCTAAAAAGTTGGAGAAAAACATTATNTTTGGGTGGGGGGGGGGGGGGGAAGTATTTTTTATGTATTCTCATTAGACCAAAGCTTCTTTGTCACCTTTGTGGTTTGAAATGGAAAATTGGGTTTTGGCTCTGCAGCGTGCTTCAGTGGCCTGGTGAAGAAAAGAATAACAAAAGAGAGATCTTTAAAAGATTTTAAAGGTCAGTGTTTGGCAGTTCAGGGTTGCAGGTGAGAGCTCTGCTCAAGCATTTGCAGCATGAACATTATAAATACTTTGTGGTTTGTGCTTTTTACTATGAAAACATCGATGGTTTCATTAGGCAGTGCGGAACACCTAGCCACAACCAAGAGAATTAAAGAACCAGGTGTCAGCGCTTGAACTCGTATTTAATTGCTGTAAACTACATATTCAGTATTATTGCCTGGCCATGCAGAACAACATCTTGAAGGATTCACATAGATGCTGTTTTACTTTGCAAGAATTCAAATTGTAGCTCATTACTTCTTGGCTTTGGTCCTTATTTAAGTGCTTATTTGGTGCCGTGGTCTCTGCTGCACAGAGGTGGCTTTTAGGGCTCCTTATGGAAACCGAAAGTTGGGGGAGATATGTCAAAGCGGTAACGTTTTAGCAGTGCAATTCAGGTTGATCGGTTTTATTGGGCAGTGAGCTGCAGATTTAAAAGAAGTACTTCCCAGGGCAGAAACAATAACAAGAAGGGATTTCGTAAGGCTCTAGTTTAAGTAGTCTAGATGCATTTTATGTTCTGGCCATAATTCAATATATTTCTTATTTTCTATTTAAAAAGCAATATCGCAGGACAAGAAGAGTGCTGGGAGCTTGGTTGCTGGTTGAATGAAAACAAGTAAAAATTATCATCCGGCTGTTTATGTTTCAAGATGCAGAAAGGAATTCATAACTACAGAGAATAACTCAAAAAGCCAGTGAATGCCTTGGTTACATAGAAAAAGACATTAAGTTACAAAATTTCAATATGCTATTTTTTTTCCTGTGTCCTTTTTTCTTTTGGAATAAAGATATTTGTGAATTATTTTTTTTCAAGCATAGTGTATAGAATATTGGGAAAAATAGCCTTCAAATCTAGAAATAAATTACAGGTGATGTTAAAAGCCACCACTCTTTGTGGAAGCATACACTGGGCTTCTCTAGCGGAAGCTATAGGTGAAGCAGGCAGTCCCCGTGCATTAGGGCTTGGGCTCTTTGGGCATCGTGTGGGCTCTGTATCCTTCTTGTCCTTTACCATACCTATAGATGCAAAGATTTTTAATTCACAAATATTCTGTTTAGCTGCGTAAGTTCAGACGAGCGTTTCATTTCCCTGGCTGCTATATTGCTGGCTGATGCTTTGAGTTTCCACCTTGCTTATACAGTTACAAGTCATTCATACTTTATGAATACACTTGATTCATGAATTCCAAAATTCACGGTTAAACCAGGGAATACGAGTGTTCCAGCAGTCTCTTGTCTGATGTTAACCTATTTCTTGTCCCTAGCATAAATGAGCATGACTAAATCTTGCTCCCAGTTCCTTCACTGCCCCACGATGGAATATAACTATTAATATAACTATTCCACGATGGAATAGCCTGTACTGAGATATAAATGGTTGGATTGCTTTTCTTCTGACATATTCATGGCACAGCTTTCTAGAAAAAAGAAATGTACATTTCAAGTAGATGACCAACCATTTAAAAACTCTTGTCTATTAATACATTTTTCTTTCTATATAGAAAAAATAAAATTATTTATTGATTTTTTTTTTTTCTCGCTAACGGTAAGTGCTAGAGGCTCATTTGAGAAGGGCTGGGGTGGGGACTTTAAATACACCAGCAAAGTCACATACTTCCAGTAGTGCTGTCCCTGCAGAACCTGTTATTCTATAGGGGAATATGGCTGTTATTCTCTAGGGGAATATCACTGTTATTCTATAGGGGAAAGGCATTCAATTAGGATTATCTGTATTATCTATATAACAGCATCTTACGGCCATTGCCACATGAGGACAAGTCACTGCGGTGTTTTCCTAGCTGCAGGGGTTTGGAAAATAACCTTATTTCAGGAAAGACGTTAAAATAACCCTTATTCCAGCTGTAATTTGTAGTTAATCCAGATTGCATTAACATTCAGTCCAAAATGAAGAGACCACGAGCCTCTGGGATCAGGTGAGGAGGAACGTGAAGTATTTGGCCATGAAACTGTTAATTATTATTTTTTTCCCTGCCGTTCCACGATAAGCAGCTCTTTGTGCAGGACGGTGGTAGGAGGCAGGAGGAATGGAGCTGCTCGTTCCTCTGTTGAATCACCAGTGCCGGGTCCAGGGGGATGCTCGGCTCCTACAGAGGAACGTATTGAATTTTGTTTCCTTCTAAATGTTGAGCCCTGGCCAGTAAAAGCTTTGGTCTCCCCGAGAATTTTAGGAATGCTATTACGGAGTTTTGTCCGTTGAGCTGCTTGATAGCTTCGAATCAATGAGTTAGTAAAGGGAAATAATGCGAACAGTTGATAATTTGTTTTAGGGAAGTAGTTATAACTCATTTTGTGTTTTCTGAGGCTGAGCTATCCTATTACGCCCTGGCTAGAGAAGGACATGATGTCCTGTTCAAGTATATATAGATTATGCATGCATAAATTGAATTAATAGCACTTTTTTTTGTAGCCCAATAGTTGTTTTAAAGAAACACGGTGAGTAAACCGAACAAAAATGTATGAAGTTGTCTCAAGTTAAACAGCAGGCGTTTCTTTAGCTACTTGTTGGCCCTTCACCAGTGTGCCTTTGCTGTAGAGTCAGCCTGAAGTTTTAACAAGACGTGGTCCAAAGAGCTTTCTCATTTACAGCAGCAATAAAGAAAAATGCATGAAAGAGGGATATTTTGGGTTAAGATTTCTGGAGGTGTTCGGGTTATAAAATATAATGTGGTCTGGCATGTTAATCCTGAAAAAAGTTCATCAAAAAAGAGTATTCTCACAGCTCCCCACTCCTATATTTGAAAGGTTTTCTCCTGACTCTAAATGTTCCTTGTTACAGAATAAAAAAATATTTATTTCTGGATGAGGCTCTTCCCAAAGAAATCCCAATAAATAGACCTTATTTCTCTCCATGAGCTATTACTTAAGGTATAAGCACAGGGAATCGAACCAGAAAATCCTTTTAATATTGTTTTTTGCTTAAATTATTTATTAAATTATATGAAAAGGTGATTAAAATAGGGCTGCTGTCCATTTAATCTGAGTTCATATTGCTGCTGGCTCGTTTCTTCTCAAGCGAACAGCACTAATGAGGTATATAGAAAATTTATCTTCTTGCCTTCACGTGATGTATTAGATTGCGGTTGATCCTATTGCAGGGAAATATTCATAATGTAATTAGTATTATTTAAAACATATATCTAAATATATGGCAATGTGCTAGGTTGTGTTGAATATCAATGTATTCTGCTTCAAAGCTTCTTGCTGTGTCCTGAAATACCTGGAGCAGGATGGGTCAATCCTTTGGAAATATTAAATAGCATCCCGTCTTTTAATGCCAAAATGGCTATTTAGGGGAGAGGATGCCTGGATTTTCATCGCCAGGAGAGTTTTGGGGGCTTCAGTGGTCACCTGGAGGTGTGGGCATCTTTGCCCTCCTGAGGGTGGGATAGAGGAGGGACGCTGAGTGTGGGGAGAATGTGGGGGGGGGAGGAGGGGATAAGCAGAAAACAAGTGTGAGCAGCTCTGTTGGGGGGGCGTTCCTTAGCTGTGTGTCTGAAATCATCTCTCAAGTATAATCTGCTTGCTTGGCAGGTTTTGGCTATCCCAGAACTTGTTTTAGTCAACTAAAGCGAATTCATATGCAACAGCTTGAGTTTAAACAAATCCCTGTATTCAAATACGGGGGGAAAAATCACGTCGTTATTCTGTTAGCAAACCTCCTTTGGTTCCTAAATCATTAAATCTAACCAGATTGCTAAATAAATCTGCCTGGGAAGATAAAAGCAGACATGAGAGCATGCATCATGCAGATACTGAAGGCGCTGAATGCTTTTTCACCAAGGTTTCATTTAATTTGGCCTTTATTTTTTGCTTTTAGTTGCAAAGTTAAATCTGAAAAGGTCATTTGAAAAGCTTCAGATTATAGATGTAAAGCCCTTTTAATCTTTTCTAATAAATAGCTGAGTTAAGGAATAAATCTATTGGGAGCTCAGAGCTGAGCTCTGATATTAAGCCTCAGCAAAAAATATATTTGTAATTGTAATTTCATGTCCATACACAAGCAACACTTAGAAATTATCTTGCATATAATTACTGTAAATAAGTTTGTCTTAGAAGAAAAGGTGAATGATTATCAAAACTGGTTTAATAAATAAAACATTCGTTGGACCTGGCAGCTTGACAGAGTCTGTCACTGTGGGCCAGATTATTATTGAAGTGATTTAGGCACGATTGAAAATACCAGTTTTCGGTGAAGCTGAGCTGCAGTTTGTAGAGGTTTCCAATAGCTCTTCTGTTCAGAGATTTCTTCTAAATGGCAATAAATGACACTCTGTATTAGGTGCCTCGGTAAGGCAGGCTTTTAATAAAAGCTTTGCATAATAAAGACTTAAAAGCATCTTGATTTTGGAAAAACAACAGCAGCGAATCAAAATGACAGTGTCTGAAATGCTGAAAATACTCTTGGTTATGCCGGTGCTATATATGACATTGTCTAGGATCTGAGTAGCCTTCAAAGCATTTTTTTCTCCTAATTCCATATATAATTAAAAAGCAGCTTCCTCTACCTCATTAAAATTTAGAGTCTTGTTGGAGCAGTGTACTTTTATATTTATTTAAATGTATAAAGCACAGCCTTAATATAGACTATAATAACTTCAAATATTAAATCTCTCTTGTACAGCTAACATTTTATTTTTAAACAGTGTTTATCTGCCCTTCATGAATACCAAAATGAAAATGAATAAGGTCCCCAGAAGCTCGTCATATTATTTTGTAGACCATTCAACAAACTTTCACCATATGCTTTTTATTAATTATACAATGATAGCAAAATCCCCAAAGTTAAGTTGTTAGTGACGTGCATATAAATCAGGTAAGGCAGTGGCTTTTCGAACGTAATGATGGCATCTCTCTCTTTTCACAGGCTTTTGGAAATGCAAAAACAGCGCATAACAACAACTCGAGTCGCTTCGGCAAATTTATTCAAGTGAATTATCAGGAGACGGGCACCGTGCGAGGGTAAGTGGGAATCCGGTTGGAGATGCTGTACATACTCTTACCTGCACAAGGAACCTAAACGGGCTGTTGTAGGGGGTACACGAACCAAAAGGTTAATTTTTGTGGCCAGGGGGGATTTAATCTCCAGCTGCCTGATGGGTGTTACAGAGGCGATGGAGCCAGACTCTTCTTGATTGCTGTCTAATTCCCCGTATGCTTCTGTCTCTACCCTGAAGTCTCTCTCTAACCCAACCCTTGACCAGTTAGGGATGCTTTTCTCCCCCCCGGGCCATTGCAGGGAGATTCTTGTCTCCATCGTGGTTCTTCGCAGTTTGTTTCAGCATTTATTCTGCTCCCCAGGGCTGGTGGGATGTGCAGCTGTGACTCAAACCTTCCTGGGGAGGGCTGCGGCAGAAGTGCTGCATGGTTGGAAGCCTGGGGATGAAACCTTCTGGGTGGGCTTACCTGAGCCTGGATTTCTCTTTGGCTTTAGACAATTTACATGGCATCAAGTCATCACAAAGTGACTCAAGCTAGCTCTAAGTGATCAGGGCTTCGTTAACTCCGCTTTTTGTCCGGGTTAATTAACTCAGTTGGAAAAACGAAGAGTAGAAGTGGCATTCCAGGGGTTGGATAATTTCTGCAGCTAGCTAAGAAATCTCTTGCTGGGACTTCGTTGTTATTTTAGAGAATTGCTTTTAAGGGTTTTCTTTTTTCTTATTTCCCAGCAGAACAGTATCACACAAATAGCTTCCATTAATTTTTCAAATGAGCTTGGGTACTCTGTGTGCCTTCCCGCTGTTTTTTCATCCTACGTCAAATCTGATGTTATTTTTCTTTTTTTTTATCTTCTTTAATTCTGGTGAACAGTTCTCTTAAAAGGATAAGCCTCACTTTTCTAGTTTTAAATACCTACTGAAATACAGGATAACAAGAATCCAACAAATGTCTTAACATATTGTCTTGGTGTGCTATGTCAGCTCTGTGGCAGTGGCTTCTACTTATACTTGGCAGATAGGTGCAAGTAATATTGTATTCATATGCTCTAGTTCATGAAATAAGAGGAATATTCTCTGTACTTTAAAAAAAAAAAAAAAGCACTTTCTTGGTTTTTGGTTGCACGGTGAGATTTGACTGTGCTCTGCTATAAGCTTGCAGTGCTGCCCAAATGAAAATGAAGAAATTCTTTAAAAAAAAAAACAAAACCAAACCTGGGAGCTGTTCCTGGCATACAAGACCACATTTTTTCTTTTCCATAGTCTTACAAAGAAGATCACAAGTATTTTTATTTTTTTAAAAACTTAGCATAGATTTGAAGCACTGCCCGACTCAGCTATTGCCCTGTATTCTGCATATCATTTGCTTTGTTAATGTAACTGTAATTTGCAGCCCTGAATCAAAATTTTGCTCTGTTCCGAGACTGAAAATAGCAGTTGGATATTTGCTTACAAACCCTGTGAATATAATGACTCAGAACTTGAAGCGAATTTAAACTGAAGAGATGTAATAGTCAAGAGATTTAGTAGCAGCCAACCCCACCCCATGAAATGAAATCTTTGAAGATGTCTTTTAAAATTGATGGAGCTTGGGCAATGGCTACAGTTAAGTGCGTTCCCATAAGGCTTTATGAATTTATTATGTCCTGGTCGATGATAAGCGAGTTCTGGAGGAAGGTTTTTGCAACCTGTTCAGTCCTCGTAAGATGATCAAAAGCCTCAACATCTGACACGCTCCATAAAATTGCAGGAGAGCCAGCTAGGAGACATTTTAATTAAAAGCGACAGTGCACTGGTATGATGGTAAATCTGTGCGATGGCATGAGGCTGTATCTCAAATACCATGAGTTGGCGCTTTCAGACATGCTGTGCTTGGGTGTTTTGCATGTTGGTGTTTGTATATGAAATTCAGTCTCAGATTTCAGATGATGTTACCGAGGATGCTAAGTACAGGCTCCGTAGCATAATTAAATGAGTATTTCACATGAAATCATACTCTTAGAACTCCTTTTCTTTACTCTTAAAGATAGATTTGACATCATTGACAACAGTAAATAAAAAGAAAACATTTGGAGACATCTACTTTTTTTGTACTTAAATTGTTTTTTTCTTGCCACTATTCTATTACAAGAAGGGATGTATGTTCTTCTTGGGACATATTTGCATTAGGACCTTTGCACTAAGCAAGGAGTATTTTACCAAAACAGCATTTTAGTTGCATCTACAAAAAAAGTTTTTTTAAAAAAAAAAAAGTTAAATTTGCCTTGATTTAAAAAGTGGTTTAGACCAGATGACCTCTAGAAGACCTTTCCAACCTAAATTATTGCATGACAGTGATTTTTTTTTTTTT
>VUYV01000008.1:816751-955951 GCA_008711295.1 Anarhynchus alexandrinus | reverse complement strand
GGGTGGGGGGGGAGGGTGTCTATAATAAGAGCAGAAATCACAGGGATGAAGTGTCAAGGGTGGTGGATGTGATGCAGGTTGTTGTACAGTAGCTCCCCAGGAGCGGTGTCTGGGACACTCTGGTACCTTTTTCACTCATCTTTTCACTGAGCCCGCAGTGAATTTGCGGCTTGGCTTGGGAAGGAAAAACTGGTTTCAGGTTAGAAAAGGGATAAAAAAAAAAATATCTGACAGCGAGGAACATCCATAGACTATTCTCAGCTTCCTCAGAGGGAATAAACAAGAATAAACCTTTTTGGTGCACATCATACAGAGGAATAATACTGCTTTGCTGTTTCTTTCTTTACTACTCCTATCTAGCAAGATCATCCCATTGGGTGTTGGATATGCCCTTTCCAGTAGTGTCTCTTAAAAGCTACTGTAAGAGTTGTCTCAAAACCTGTGCCGCACATCCAAATGATTTATTTGATTTTATTTTTTTGGGAAAGGAGGGGACAATTACTGAGATGCAAGTAATAGGTCTGTCTTCCCCAGCTGGAGACTCTGGTGGAGAAACAAGCGTAAAGGCACCTCCTTGCCCAAGGTTCCCAATTCATATATGGCTGCTAATGTCGGTGCCACGTCACTGGGCGTCTGTAGCTGGCAAAGTACAGCTACATCATCAAAATTGCCAATTATAACTTCAGTTTCTAAATCCCTATCATTACTGGTTAGTATTGTTTGGAAGAAAAAACCTGTTGAAGCTTGTTTTAGCTCCACAAGCTTGAAAAAAGCATTTAATATGTAAATTAAACATGTTTATTATGAAGGCTCTTAGGATAAAATGTAAACTCCATTAAGGAGCTTTTCCAATTGTTTATTTTTTGACCGTAGCCACAAGTTAATAACGCGAGTTTTTGTTGAGAAATGGCTCCTCTGGAAGAGAGAATGGTGATTTGGAGACCGATTCTGCAGCTGAATCTGATCTTGCAAACTTTTGCACCCAGATATATTTCTTGTATGCACAAATCTTGGTCTGCAAGCAATTTTATAGTGCTGGCTTTGGATTAAATAAGTATCTGAGATTCTTCATTGCTGTCAAAACTTCCCCCTGTGCTCCCTGCCCATAGGCTAACGCATCTGAGATTGTGTTTTTCATATCCAAGTTAGTGTTGGCTGTGTATCAAACCAAAAAAAACTCAAAAGCCAAACATAATATTGGGCTTGTTCTGCCTAGGAAGAAATTTATATAACTAAGTGAAACAAGACTGAAACTTTTTTTGTGCGTACTAAGCCTGAAAAGTCCTGGTGAAGCTGTGTTCATTTCAGTTGAATATTGGGTCAATGAATAACGCTTTTATTTTTTCCTTCCAGAGCTTATGTTGAAAAGTACCTCTTGGAGAAATCAAGACTAGTTTATCAGGAGCACAATGAACGGTAGGTGCCTATATTTTGCTTACAGGGTTGGGTTTGGTTTCTACGTGTGCCCATAGCACGGCACTGATAGCTTAAACCCCTGTTTGAGCTGGCATGGGGGGAAACAGGATTTTCACGCTCCGAACGCTGGGCTTCAAAGAGAAGTGATGCGTTTTATGTTTTGCTGTTTAGGGAGGAGTGTACTACCCGGGGAAAATAAACTCCATTATTTTATTGGCAGCCCTTGACTTACATTTTCCATTGTCTTTATGATTCACATCGTATAGATTATTACGTACTATTTGTTTTCTTGTGCAGCTTGTCAGCTGTTTAGTATCTAATTTGGGGGGAGGGGGGGTTAAGATGGTATTTTAGTTCTGTTTTACAGTTCTTAACACATTGAAGCCATCAGAAGGACCTCTAGAAAAAGCTAAAATTATATTGACACAAATTTAAGCAAATTGTTCTTTCCTAATTGGAACATACTATTTGCGATGTACTCCTCTCTCAGTAATTATTACTCTGATTTTAAAGAAATTTGCTGCTTGTTGTCTTTCAACTCTCAGCACTTCTGTCTGTGTTTCCCTTTTGAGACAGACATTGGGTGAGAAGGTTTCCTGAATGCGCATGGGCTGATCCCAAAGTTAAATAGCTCATACAGCCTCAACAAATGTACTCTTGCGTGTTGCGAGGTGATTAAACTTGGTTCCTCTTGGAAAACATCCAACATAAAAGCAAAGGTTTAATTTTAGAAATACTGCTGTGCTCTTAGCATTAATCCGTGTTAGAGTTTTTTTGAAGCAGAACAGATGAGTGTCACTTGGGGTGGTTTTAGTATTAGCAATATTCAAGTATTTTGAGTATTTGAGTAGCCATAAAAATTGAAGATTTTTCTGTTCTGCCTCACAGAACTGCAACTGCAAAATCATTACCTTTTTAATGGTAATAAAGTATTAAAAATAATAATGATTTTTGCATTGCAAGGAAAGATGATGTTTTGATTCTAATAAATATGTAGGCTTTGCACGTTTCCAGAGGAAAATGTGACTATGTCAGCTAGGAATTCCTTAAGTATATTCTGGGGCAGTGAATGTCCTTGGAGATGGAAAAGAGGGATTTCGTTCTCCATGACTTAATTTAATCTTTTATATCACTGCAAAGTGGGTCCAGGTCATTTCTAAGCCGTGTTCAGCTCTGAGTTTGGAAGCTGGAAAATCAGGTTATGAGGTTTACATGCGCTTCTCTGCTTAATGCTGCTGCTTGTTTTAAAGTCTAACATTTTTTTTTTTTTTTTTTTTTCCTTTGTCACCAGGAACTACCATGTATTTTATTACCTCCTGGCAGGAGCGAGCGAGGAGGAGAGATCGGCGTTTCATCTGAAGCAGCCTGAGGAATATCATTACCTCAACCAGGTGGGAATAAATACTATGCAGGAATACAATGCATGGTCTTACCTTTTCTATTGCTGATATCTATTGCTGATATTTAATGCTAATAAAGAAAATGTGTGGAGTAGTAAAGATGTGTTGTATTAATGCTCTATAGGCAGCATTCCATCACTGGAAATAATTCTGCATTGGCAATCTGAACACGTGATAGTACGGAAAAAAATAATTAAAAAAAAAAATCAGTGTTTTCCATTTTTTGTCCCCTGTCTGGAATACATTAAATATATTGCGGGTTTAATTGTCGAAGGGAGAAACAGTAATAATTTCCCTGTTATCTGTGTGAATGTTATTTACTCATTAACATCTGTCTGCTGAGTAGGAGAAAAGGGTAAAATGTATGATACTAGTAGCTCTTCAGGATATAATGACTTGCATGAGGTAGTTCTAATTCTTTAGCTTCGTGGCTGGCTGTTAGCATGATCCTTTGAATTTAACAATATAATAAGCTTAATTTAAAAAAACCACTGCAACCATTGGAAATGTGTGAATTAAAAATGAGTGAGGTATTACCGATGGCCAAATAAACTCATACTTTGGAAAAATCTGATTTACTTCAGGTGTTTAAGATGCAGTTGTCTACTGATGTAGGAATATGTGGAAGAGTAGTTAGGTTATACATTGATTTTAATTAATTGCAATTTTCTTGGAGCTGAAACATGATTAGCAATAAAGAGTCATTTAACCCTCAAGCTGGAGAGAAACTTGTACGCACAGTGCAAGCCAAATAGCCTTTAGTCTTTCTAGAAATACAATTTAACTCCAGAATACATCTCAATTACCCAGTGCTTTTTAAAGATCTTTTTAAAGCCCGCTATCAAAGCCAAAATCTATTGTAACATTAACGACTCCCACCCACTCTTAGCAGGATCAGGAAATTCGCACAAATGAGTAACATATTAGGAGCTGAAGGCTTTTTGCTCACTGTCTTTGTGCTTCAGGCGTTAGTTGGAGAACGTGGTGTGATCTTCGCAACCATCTGCGCTGCTGTTTTGCAGCGGGAAAGTGCCAAGATCATTTGGATCGAATGTTTTGTCAGATTCACGGGTTTTGTTGGGCAATCCGGTAGTTTTATGTTAGTCGAAAACATTGCTTTTAATTACAGTCCTTTTTTTTTTTTTTAATAGCAGTTTTAAGGGTGTTAATATTTAAAGTAAAATGCTATGTAGTGTGTAGAACTAGTAGGAATGCGATAATTTAGGTTGAAACGTTTATTTTTATCTAAATTAGGATGTTGAGCAAGTAGGCTGGAGGAGGATGCTGAGGCAGGTCCAGTGGAAGCAGACTCTAGACTTGCCTGCACGCAGTGTGTGGACAATAGTGACAGTCCGAATTTTTAGGGTTTTTATTATAATAATTTTTTTAATTTTTAATAAATGGGATTAGTGTTAGAGAGACCATTTAACACTGACAACTATGGGAAAATGGCTCCTTTAGATGTGTTTGGGGCATCGTTTCACATTAAAGCTTTCTGGCAGTGCAGTAACAGCTTTCCCCGTGACCTATAGGCAAAGCGGAAAAAGGAAAATAAGGAGGAAAAAGGAAAAAGAGGTAGTGGAGGAATGGGGAAGGAAACTTTGGAAACATAAAAGGGGAAACTTACAAAATTACCCTTGAGCATTTATAGTAGCTTCTTAAAAGTGTCCTAGAGAAATCCCTGCCTTTTTAAAAGGAAAAAGAATGAGCTCAGAAATGAAAAGTGTTTAACTAAAAAGTAAATCTTAAAATTGAAAAGCTATAAAATATTGAACCAGACCCCATAAGTCAAGGACTGATTCAGCCCTTGAGTCAAGCGCTATTTTCATTCTCCCAGGTTCCTCAGCTCACGTTGTGTTATGCAAAACAAACGTGCGTTTTACATTGCAGATGAGAAATAATCTGTTCAGATATTTCACCAAAATATGCTGTTATTTTGTTGATCTGTAAATGCAGGGAGCAGGTTTGAAGAAATAAATTTAATCTTTTTTAAAAGAAAATTTGCTTAAACTATCGGCCGAGTTTGGATGACTTCTCCCTATCTCATACCAATGGCAGGTATACCTACCATTGCACAATAACTTGCTGAATATTCTCCATGCTGGTTATTCACGTTTATCCATTTTCAAATTAGTGATTTGCAGGATTAGATCCTTATTTTAAGTTCATCAGGAGCTCTGATGCCGTGTGTCTCTCCCTCATGGGACTGGTCACTGACATGTGCTTTGACTTCTCTTGACTCCATCTCTGTCTGATTGGAAAAAGATACAAATTGCTAAAAAGCTTTCAAATGTTGCTTTCTTATAGGTCAGAGAATTGCACTTTTGCAGCACTTATATGTGTCTAGATCAGAGGTTGAGAGTAGAAACTAAAAATTTGCTCTTCAGTGTGATTTTTCCATCGATAGCTCTTCAGCTTTAGGTAAACCAAAGGTTTCTCCAACTGTGGAGGAAAAGAAAAGATCTTAAAATCCATTAAGCTTATTGCATGAGTCCTGAAAACTCTGTGAGGAGGAATTGGAGCACCATGAATGCAAAACCATTATAAATCTTACCTTAAAAACCCATGAAAATAAGGAATGACTGTGCAGAATAACAACATTTCTTTTACTTGGAAAGTTGACGTTGCTGCCCTGGTTAAAGAGGAGGTAGTGGGAGTTATTTTTGGTCTGAACACTGCTTAACCCAGTCTGCCTTGCTTTCAGATGACAAAGAAACCCCTCAGACAGAGCTGGGATGATTATTGCTATGACTCTGAGCCGGTCAGTACAAGTACCCGCGTCTTCTGTGTTGCTGGTGCAGGGCTGCTGCTCACTTGAATTTGTTAGGTGCACCAAGACCTGAGAAAAGAAAACGAAGTCAAATTAAGTTTAACCTATTAATTACCCTCTCCCTTCCTCTGCCCTGCAGTGGTGTCGCTTGTGTCTTAGCTCATGATGATACAGATGTATTTTCCTTTGCCCTTTTTTGGTTCCTTCCATCTGGAAAGCTTCTTCAACAGTTGGATGTGGTCATCTAGTTTTAGCAAATGAAGGGGTTTTTTTGTTCCTTCTTCATACATATAACATATGATGATTTATGGAAATTGTGATACGGCAGCAATGTGAAAATTGAAATTCCTTTCCAATAAAACAGCGAATCAGTCTCTCAAAGCCTTAGGAGATGCATCGGTTCGTGACGATTGTAGCAATGTATCTGCTCTCCAGCTTCCAGGGGAAAAAAAAAGACAAAACCAAAACCATCCCCCGCAAAACATCTGCAAGAAAATCAAATCCTGATATTATTTGGAGTGCAAAACCAATTCCTTCTCCTAAAATAGTTCTGCTGACATGATCATCCTTTCCAAATGGATTGACCCAAAAAAGGGAACCGTGAAGCTTCTCCCCCTTCCCCAGTTTCTCCTGTGCAACTGTGTCGGAGGCGGTGGCTCCAGTTGGCAACATGCTTTGGGTGTCTGTGTGTGTCCCGTGATGGTCTGTTGGTTTTGTCTTGCACGGGGAAGCATGTTTCAGATCAGCTGCATGTTGTTCCTGCTAATTTTGTCGTGTCCTTAACGGTTGCCGAACTCTAGCTGATGGATCTGGAAGAGTAAGAGGTAATCTATAAAGGAGTTGGGTTTCACTCGGGCTAAATAAGTGTCTTAACAGCAAGACAAGCTTTCAGCTGCAAAATCCTTAGGAGAGGAGGAGGGAAGGGGAGTCTAACCCCTCAAGGCTTAAAAATGTTGAATACTGTATTGACATCTTTAATACATCAGTGTCCTTAATACGTGAGTATCCTTAGAGGTCCTACAAGAGCAAAGAGTGAAGAGCAGATGCTTTTCTGTAGACCTTAGTACGCTCTACTATGTTGCAAAGATCTTGATTGCTTAAAGAATGGGTTAGGACAATTTACTGGAGGAATTAAAATTACAACAAACCCCAGATTTGCCACCTTTTCCTGGAGGGGCCAATAAGCTGGTCCTGCCAGCTCAGGACCTTGGGACTTACCATGTTACAGCAAAACCGCGTGCCGCTACAATTTGGCTTTTTATCTGGTATTTTATTTCGCTTAGGATCATTTTCTGTGATGTTCGTGGTAAATCACATCCTTGCTTCAGCTGATGACTAACTCTTAAACACACCCTGGATCTCTCCCCGTAACCACAGTCTCAACCTGCTGCAGACGTCCAGTTTATAAAGAAACCTTGTCTATTATATCTTCGTTAAACTTTCCGTGGAAATCCATGGATTGCTTCAATGTGACAATAGTAAGCAGGGAACTCACTTTTGCTGGGAAACTAATTGCCCCAGCAGAATAACAATGACAAATATGGTCTGTGGGCATGGGCTTTGTAACGCTTGTCTGCCCTAATATTGAGGAAACTCCTTTTTTTATATAATTATCATCCATTAGGAAACAGTACAGAGCTAAAACTCTACAGAGAGCATCCGCTTTTAAGTCGATAATTTGCAAAAGGCCTTTCTATGTGGATTAATGAGTTTGGCAATTGTTATGTAAATCAGTAATTAAATTGCCTTTGGCGTAGATTGTGCTACTTCTGAGTTGTCTATGGTATTGTGCTGTTGACTCATGACTTAATTTTGGATGAATGATGCCACAAAATGAAATTGTCTCCTGGAATGTGGAGCACCACTAAAAGCAACACTTGATATCTTTTTTAAAAAAGTCTTAAAAAATCTTTATTTGCAGAATTTGTGGGTTATATTATTGTTCTGCAGACTCCAGGTCCCACCGTAGTGGGTGTGAAAACTTCTCCAGGTTCTCCTCATCATATGTGTAGTGGCTGAGGAAGCCAATTGGCCAAGGTTTGAGTTTAGGAGGGACAACTTCTTATCCTGATATTTTATGGTGTAAATAATTGCATTGCTGATGCCTGCTGATCTTACTGATATGTAGCATAGATGTCTTTGTTGCATTCCTTTGGATAATATATACGGACAAACACCTTATACATCTCTTAAAAGGTAATTTTCAATCACCTATTCATAAAAGGTGAAAGTGTCACTTTTCTAATGAGTATTTACTAAGAACGTGCAGACATGTTATTTTCTTGTTAAATTTATAACCTTATGTTCATTGATGCTGCACATGGTTTTAAATGGTCTTACTGTTCAACATCTCTAAATTCACTTTGTCTGTGCGGTATTAAGTTGTTGTCCCTGAGGAGCATTGATAAAGAAGTTTCAATTTTCTTGTCCCGTTGAACTTTTCTAGCTTTTAGTCGAGGGGATAGGGCAGTTGTGTGTGAGTAGTCTCCTATGTTGAAATAAATATCTTAAATAAGAATTGCCCCCTATAATCAGTAGCGATCGCTGTAATGATGCTACGGGGTGGGATGGAGAACATTATCACTGATACAGTTGTGAGGCTTTAAATGCGGCTATGTGCTGTAAGACACCAATCTGATACTATAAAATAACTTCATTCTATATATTCTGTGTTTATGATTTATTCTATGTACTCTGTAAGTAAGTACAAGTGTCTTTTCAAGTAAGAGTCATCATACTGCGACTACTGGTACTTGTTTAATGGTGTTCACTGTAGTATTCACGTAACCCTGTTTAGTGCAGACTTTCAGAATTATTTGTGCAAATGTTTGTGCACACTTGCTCATGTGGAAAATATGATTTCCAGACAAACAACCAAAAGAAACTATGTGGATACAGCTGCTTAAATAATTGTCATTGCAGCTATAATTTTTAATTAACATACCTGGATTAACTTGTAGAATGTCTCTATTTAAGCATTAGCAAAATATTCTGAGGTTTAAGATAACACTATGTTGTATGATGCACAATAAACTAATTTTGATTCAGAGACTGGGAATTTTTTGTAGGCAGCAACAGCAAAAATTATTAAATATGGGCTATGAAGGGAGAGAGAATAATCAATAATGTATGGGGTGGCCCAAAGTGAGTCAAGGCAAAAGGAACTTGGCATTAGGACTTTATATACTCATTTAAGGAGCATTAATTTAGCTGTGTTCCCTAAATATTGGTGCAGGACAACATTAGTTGGGTCCACAGTGTCATGGGATTTCCCTGAAAGTGTCAATGATTGCTGTCAGGTTGGGAATTATCTGAAAAACTAAACTGTTCAGACATATTAGCCTCCAAGAAATATAATATGTAGTGGATTTCAAATTCCCTCAATGCTTGCATTTTTAGAAAACTTCTTTGTAGTTAGAATAAAGTTAGTGAAAAATAAACTTTCCAATGCAGGACTTAATTCACTGATATTTTATGTGAAATCATGTGAATACTATTTTACAACTGAATTCTTCCTCTTTAGTTATAGGAACTCCTAATGGACCAGGATTTAATGTGGAATAAACTGCGTGTAAAGATGTAACATACTTCATCTCGTTAATTCACATCCTGTTTTATGCTAGTTGTCCCACATTGACGAACTCTCACTGTACTGTTAGAATGGTGCTAATCACCTCTTGTGTTGGAGGTTAGGCCTGGGAAATAAGGATGTATCTGCAGAAAAAATTAGCCAAAAATGTTGTTTTGGAAAAGGTATACCAATGTAGTCCTCTCTGAGGTCCAGGCTATTCAAACCAAGGCAATTGTGGTGATGTAGTGTCCTGTGAAAGACCATCTCACCACTCTAGATTAAAAATTCAGTACAGATAAAAATGTTTGTGTATACAGTAAATAATTACTGTATTGAAATTTGCACTCTGGTTAGCTCTTCCATAAAGTCCTTGTAGAAGCAGATTCTCCTGAACAGCTTGATTTAAAAAATAAAAATAAAACTTTAAAAAAGAATATTAAAAAAAAAGAAAACTTTTAATGGTGTGTACTCTTTCTAATATTTAAGAAGAAAAATTCTGCTTTGCCACTGGAGTTAATCCTGGTCTTTTATTGTATTGCATACGTGTTTCTTGCTGTATCTGCGATGGTGCTGTGAGTCCCCCTGTCCCTGGGCTGGGTGTCAGGGCTAATTAACCACAGTTACTCCCCATAATGTCAGTAGGGCCTCCTGGATATCTCATTTCCCAGTGCCAGATTGGAAATGTTCTAGTTGCTGATAAAAGGCATGGAGATAACTAAATGATATTTATGAAGTGTTGACTTGGCCATCTGGACCTGTTCTGATCTTAATTTCTTTCAATGCTTAATCTTTCTGTTTGAATCCAACAGGACTGCTTTTCTGTGGAAGGGGAGGACTTGAAGCATGACTTTGAGCGGTTACAACTAGCCATGGAGATGGTGGGGTTTCTTCCCAAGACTCGCAGACAGTGAGTTTTATTTTCCCTATTGATAGCTTGGAGATTATATTAACTAATATAACCTCCATAATCAGTGAGATAATTCACTTGAGCTAACATAACTATTGTGCTCTACATAACACATCAGGCTGGTGAGAAGGAATAATTGGTGAGACACTGGAAGAGGTTGCCCAGAGAAGTTGTGGATGCTTCATCTTTGGAAGTGTTCAAGGTCAGGTTGGATAGAGCTTTGAGCAACCTGATCTAGTGAAAGATGTCCCTGCCCATGGCAGGGAGGTTGGACCTAGATGATCTTTGAAGGTCCATTCCAACTCAACCCAAATCAAAATTTAAAGATATGAAGAAAATATGCCCATTGTTACTGTAGTTAACGATTCTCTTTATGCAAATAGAGCGTTGGCACGAAGTTGGCACCTGGAAGTATTTTTCAACTGTTCATGAATAATCATGCCTTACTCTGCATGTTATGAATCCAGATCCTGATTTAATCAGAAATTCTGATTATTAGTCATCACCTTTAATCCTTTGCATGCAATTGCTGGTTCTGTAGACTCATTTCCAACTGGCCTTCATTCACTAATTCATTGGAAGTGCTGGTTGAAAAACTGGATGACTTAGTTGGGTTGCGGTACTGCCTTCCTCTGACTGCAAGGAATTACTTGCTTGACATGAGGGACGTCTCCAACTGAAACCACAAAAGAATTCCTCTGGTGTTGATCGTTGGCTTGAAAGTCTTGAGTAGGTTTGAATGAATTTGACAAATATGTTACCTAAAGTTAGTAACAGGCATAGAAAAATGTGTATTTAAAAAATGACCTCAAAGTGAGTATGGTTTTGACGTTGTACGTACTGCTGAAAAGCACGTCAGTAGCTGGAACACAATGAGAAATCTTGTGCTTTTTTGAGTCAAAATATTCATACAGTAACTTACTGAACGTGGTTCCTTTCTGTCTGAAATCCTGGAGGTTTATGTGGGAAGAGAGAATTACTGCCTTGTACTAATGGCACTTGGAAACCTATTGGGGAAATGACATTTAAGATGCTAATGTATAACTTTTTTTTTCAATTGGGTGGATTGCCATTTTTCTTGCTTTTTAACATGTATCTGAGCCACCAGTTAGAAGCCTTCCACTGTGAGACATTGTCCTGCCTTCTGCTCCAACAAGAAATTTTCACCCAGCCAAGAATCTTTTTCAATATGCTTCTGCTTTAGCACTAATTTGTAACAAATCAATTATGAAATTAAGACTGCTTTTTCTCTATCCGTTCCATACCATGGATAAACCCAAGTATACATGCTTCTAGTGTAAATATGTTATGTCAGTGTGGTTCCTTCTCTTTCAAGAATCAGATTTCAGCAACAAGGTTTTTCTAGGGCCTGTTTGGGGTGCAGTAAGGGAATATAATTGATGGAGTACAGCAATCACTAAGTGTCAGGACTGAGCGGATTTGGATGTCATGGCAAATTCATGCTTTTGATTTACTGTGCAATAATTTTTCTTGGCGCACAAGTTCTTGTATTTCTCCTAGTGAATTTTGCTTGTCAAAATATATAGTGGATTCTTGGCTATATGAGCAAATTTATTCTGCTTGGCTTTGTACAACTAACATGAATAAGTAACCACCTGCAGCTGAGTGTAAAAAGGAAGGACATTTTAAGTATTACTATACTTTTATAAGTGATTGTTTATAGTAACAGATGGGGTTTCACCTTTGTGGAAACAGTTACAGAAAAGGAGAGTTAATAATTGTATCCCTGTCATTCACGATAAGGAATCAGTAATCCCTACTTTAGAGATAAGGAGGGACAGCTTGGAGAGGTGAGGGTGTGTTGTCCAGACAGGCTGAAGGCATGGCTAGGAATCAAATTTTATTTCATTCATTTTTAGCTCCTCAAAGAGTGTAGAAGTAGGAACAAGGTTTATTGCTGAAGTCAGCCATGAGCCGATAGTCCAAGAGCTACTTTTTTTTAGAGGATTTTTTTTTTGAGGAGTGAGGTTATCACTTAAAAATGATCCAATTAAAAAAAAAAAGGCTGGATAAATTTAGTTGAAGTATAACATCTTTTCTGTGTCTCAAATTGCTTATATATTATGAAATAATGCTTTTTTGTATAGGATTTCTACTTGGGACTAGGTCTAAGGTGACAAATACACATGCTAGGGGACTAAGAAGGATCACCTGCATGGCTGAGTCCAGTCTCGCCCTTAATTTAGGCAATTGCATGACAGGTATTTAACCTGGGTATCTAGATTACTCGAGGGTTTCTTTTTTTTTTTTTCTGATAATATGGGGTGCCATTTTGTAACTGTGGTTTTGATGTGTTACATAATTTTCAAGAAAGCTGTACCAATGCAAGCTTGGTACTTGACTAACAGAAAATAGTTTTCACATGAGGTGAATTGGATGCTTCATTCGAGCATCATTTTTGAGGAAACGTTTGGAGGTTTGGGACATAAACAGCTTTGGATTGAAAATGAGAGGAATGAGTCAAATACGCACTTGTCTGTTTGGGGATGTGGATTGCTTTTTCGTTAGCTTTAAGAAGAAACAACTGAGTGAAAATGACTTCTTTCTATTTTCTTTAGAATTTTCTCTCTCTTGTCGGCGATACTACACCTGGGTAACATCCGTTACAAGAAGAAGACTTACCGGGATGACTCCATTGATATTTGTAACCCTGAAATACTACCTATTGTGTCGGACCTGCTGGAGGTAAGCCTTCACTTTCCATCGTGTAACGTTCACACCTAATGAGCCACCTCTCTTGTATAATAGAATTTATTTCCAGTTTCACTGAAGAGTAAGTTCTCTTGTGTTACCATTAATATTGGCTGTTTGTGTTTGGCAGTGAAAAGTTATAAAGATTTTTTATGAGGTTTTTAATGGTAGGGGTTGTTTCCCTAATCTTCAGCTTCAGATTTAATTGGCCGAAAATACTTTCGGTGATTAAAATTTGAAAGATTGCAAACCAATTCTAGGTGGAATGAAAACCTGCTATGCAACGCAGTAGTTTCTTCAACTGCCAGCCATCAGCTCCCTCGCCAAAATTCCCCAACGGTCCTGATATCTGTTCCAGTATTTTTATAAGAAACGGGAGCAACTGTAAGACCATCAGCCCACTCTTCTGGTTCAGGTGGTGGCTGTAGTAGATGCTGAGCTCACTCGTCATATTTTGCTGTCTGTTGTTACCCTGCCAGCATCTACAAAGGTTGTATTAAAGATGCTGGAGGGTGCATCTCATCCTTTTAGTACACATTTATGGACCTGTTATCCATGCATTTATCTAGTTCTTTTGTGAACCTCTTGATGCTATCTGCTGTTTAAGACCCTTTACTGAAAGCACTTTGTACTCTGTGAATCACCGTTGTGCCAGTACCGTTTGGGAAGTGTTTGTGGGTCTCAGCCTGGATGGCCCAGGGCCGTATATAATACTGTAAATCAGTGCAAAAGCACTAAGTAAATTCTTAAGAGAGCTGCTCGGCCTGAGCAGGTTATGAAGCTGTGGCATTTCTTGTTCGTGAGAAAGGTCTTCATTTCAATGAGCCAACTTGTCCTACGTTTGCCTTACGTGTTCAAGAGCTGACGTCAAAACCTCTTGACGTGGATGGGTAGCCAGAAACTCTCCTTGCTGTCTCACTTTTCTTGAAATGCTCTAAACTTCTTGTAATTCCAAAGGATACTGAAATGTTATACTTGTAGTTGGTTAAAACAATCTTCATCTTTGTCCCTTTGTACTTGCTAGATGGTGTGGAAGGTTAATTTTTGCTAATTTTATGACAGCATCAGAAGATAACTTGTCATTTTGTGTACATGTGATGCTCTTCCCATTCTTTCCCTTAAATAACGGTTGTGGGATCTCACTGCCTAAAGAACTCGGGAACCTGGCTCTCTCAGATTTTCGTAGCACTTCATTAATGCTTTGAATTTAGGGAGGGGAAAGCTTCTGTAAAATATGGGTATAAGCAGCTGGACACTCTTTGCATCTTGGCCTGGGAGATTACAGAAATAAACAGAAGGAAAATATGAGCTTGGAGAAGAATGTTGTTGATCTTACCCTATTAAAAATGGCCATAGCAAGAGCGCCAAGTCATTTAAGAAGTAATTGGTTTTTAAAAAAGCTTTGAATAAGAGGGTGACTTGGAGATATGAAAAAGTTCCAGGCTTTGGGTCTTTGCCTTGTCTTTCTTCTGCAAACAAACTCTTCTGCAACATTTGTATGCTGTAAGGTATTGGGGTTTTTTTTGCTCATTTTGCATGTGAAGTGACACATCGGTTGAGCCCTGTAGATCCAACAGTGGCTTAGTGCTGTGGTCTGGTACAGTACAGAGCATAGATACCACGCTCACTTGCAGATAGTGTCAGCAATATGTAAAAAAAGATAATATATTTATATATAGAACTTCACTATTTCGAAAAAGCACTAGAATCTGGTGTAGCTGAGCAAAGTGATAGATTTCTGTTCATCTTGGTAATTCTTTTGCAAGGTAAATGACCATATACACCATAGAATGCTTGTTAATTAGATCAGGACAATGCAGATCTTGGGTACGATCCTGTGAAATACATCGCTTGGCTTGGGTAGGTGCCGTTGCTTGTAATTGAAGTTGCATTTCTATGGAATTGGAGATGCTGGTTGCAGACCCACTCCCCAGTCAGCTGTAATAAAGCCAATAATCTCATTTTGAGAAGAGGCTTGGTTTCTCTTTCTGAAATGCTGAACCTTTGCAGACCTGAATAGATATTTTGTCATTCTTACTCGGTTTTGACCAAAAGGATGACTAAAGGGTTCAAACAGATGAAACATCATCACAAAGAGCATCCATTTCACTTCATTGATTAGTTAGCGACTTACAACACTCCGAATTGTGTAGTGAATTCTTCTTAGCCAGAGACCAAAAATGTTGGTTGAAACATTTGACACTTTGTATTTTGTCTCATTTGGGTAATTATTTTTTTTACTTTTTTTCTTGGTGTGGACACTGAACTGTATACAGTTTTGATTTTCACACCATTGTTGCTGAAAATATGAATTGGTTTGAAAAAGTTATTAATCCTCTCTCTAGATCTTGGCATTACTCGCTAAGACTGAAAAAAATCATCGCAGAATAAAAAGAATATTAGTTGACAAATAGTTTGACTTCTTTTCATACAGCCACTGGGTGCTTGGCAGGACGGTCTTGAGCATAGCAAAATGATGCAAGAAACCAGCTCTGCTGTGATTCGATCCATGCAGGCAAAGATTTGGTGGGTGTTTTGGTTTGTTTGTTGTTTTTTTTTCCGTAAATGACTCACTGGATTTGTTCAGTCAGGGATTTGCACTGGAAAAGAGAAGAAAAAAAAATCCAACTGGACTTGGTGGAAAGGCTCTTGAGTAGCAGGAGCTGAATTGGCCATCCCTGAGACCAGCCAAGAGGAGGGGATGCAGATATCCTCTTGCACAGCACCGATGGGGCGGTAGCCTTCATGGGGAGGAGAGGAACCAACAGCCTGGCTGAAATAAAAAATTTAGGCAAAGCTAAGGTGTTTTACCCTTCCGAAGGAAAGTCTGGCCCAAATTCTAGTGAGCTTAGCTGGTTTATGTTGGAGCCTCTGAGCCTCTAAGGACAACTCGGGGAATTTCCCTGCTGCAGCAATTAATGCAACAACCCTGAACAACTATCCTTCCTCTGTATAATGAGATTCGTGTCCCTATAAAATGAAGCTCATATAGAGATTTTTTGAAGGAATCTGGGAGGAGATGATGATCTGCGATGGATTTGATTCTTCTTAGATACTGAAAACCCTGTCCAATGTGGTTTTGGTTTATTAAAATGTTCAGACTAGCATTTGTTGAAAAAGCAAACTGCAATATAGGATTTTGGCCAGACTCTGCGGATCGTTGTTGCATCTGCAGTAAGACCCTGATTCCTTTTTTCTCTTTTTTTTTTTTTTTTTTTTCCTTTTTCAAGACTAGACACAGCGTGTGGATTATGTGGAGGCTTTTGGCAGGTTTTTCATGGCCTTTGTTTAAACTTTGCTGAAATACCATGCTGTAGCTTGATGTCAAGGCTGCCTGATGGATTGAGCAGACTTGGAGTCCTATGCAAGCACTGCAGATATCACAGATCTTCTGCAGAAATCGTAGAGGATTGTGTAAAACTGGGGAAAACTTTTGTGTTTCTGGGGAAAAGCCTGGAAAGGCTCATTTGTGGGCTTATTACCAAAAGCAATCTATCAGAAATGGTGTGGTGTCTGTTCACCTTAAGAGAGACTTTTTTTTTTTCCATTAGAAGAGCAGGAACATTTTAATTGTGTACATTTACTAATACTGGAAATATTTCTGTGGATGGAGCATTGTGCAAGGAAGGCAAATCCTGTCTTCGCTCAGTGGAGCAGTTTTATATTCAGTTTTTAGGCTTAGGTAATAATAAAGGCAAATATAAGTTATCAAGTGACTTAAATGAATTTTGCCAGCTCTCTTTTTGCATGGATGATGTTCGCTTTGGGACCTAATGTCTACCTCCAAGGGAGATTTATGTGCCGAAGTTCTAAAAAATTGTCTTCGGCATCCCAGAGGGATCCCATAGACATTGCGCTCCTCATGTGATAAACATCTTGCAAAGTAATTGGGGAGCAGCAAAAGGGAGGTGAGGATTACGAGGCAGCCAGTGCTTGCCTTCTCCTCTGGATCCATTTTCTGACAAAGTTTTGGGGAGCATAGAATGGTTTGGGTTGGAAGGGACCTCCAAAGATCATATAGTCCAACCCCCTGGAATGAGCAGGGACATCTTCATCGCATGTGAAGCTCCAAGCCAGAACTTGAGTCTGATAACTTTCTGGTTGTTTGAAAGAAAGTCTGAATAAAAGGTTCAGATCTTTTTCAAAAAGAACTGATAGAAATCTGAATTTATTTTCTGTTACTCCACACTAGGCAGCTTTTGAATGAGCGCTCAACACTGTAATCCCTTTCTCAGATATGGGAGGAGAGACAAAAAATGATGTTTTTTTGCTCTCAAGTTGGAAATGGTTCATTTTTCTTCAGCTGCTATAACATAATACCCCAGCATTACTGGAGAAGCAATCTCCGCCTGCCTTGGCTTCAACCCAGCCCTTGCAGGAGCCCGCCGGCAGTCTGCTCCTTGCTGTGCTCCGCTGATGTTTATAGCCGTGGCAGCGTTGCTGGTCATCCTTCGCTGGTTTTTAGAGCTCTAGTCATCCAGCCCTCTCAGCCTCGATTCAACTTGCATGTGGCAGTGAAGTCTTAAATCTCTATTTTTGTCCCTGTAATTAAGATATAAACTCCTATGGGCCGTGTAGCTTTTTTTAAGAGAGAGGGAGCAGGACTTGCCCTTTAGCACCAGAAAGCAAAAAATTCCATGAAATGTAACAGAAGTGTAACTCCCAGGTCACAAACTAAAGAAATAAATTGTGTTTTCTTCTTTGCTAATCTGCTAGGATGGTTTTTGTCTCTATTTTAGTGTATCATGCTTACTGGAGGAGGAAGCATAGGATGTACGCGATGGGGAAGCTGCAAGTATCTCCATGCACCAGGTGTCCTTACTCATCGGTGTGTGCAGAGTTTATCTTTGGAAAGCTCCTATGGCTCCTCATTGGCATCAGGAGTCAGCTACCTTCAAGCTGTGACCTTAAATGAAAATTAGGATAATTTGGCTGTACCTGTGGTGTTGGCTCTCAGAGGTGATGAAGCAATCAAGATCAAGCTCCACTGGGTGGTAATTGCAGGCAGAGACCCAGGGAAATGCAGGGATTACGTTCCCATCCTTGCCAAGTATGTTTTTATATGACAAGACGATTTGGTGCAATCCCTCTGGGTCAGCCCGCAGCAGGTCTGGAGATGAAGGAAGCACGTCTGCAGGTCTCACCAATCAGGAGAGCAGAGGGAGAAGGAAACTGGGGTGAATGTTAGATGGGGATGGCAAGGGACGGTGCGGGTAGTTGTTTAAACTGTTTAAAATCCCTGTGTTTGCTGACAAATCGGGGACTTGGAAACATTTAGGCTGTTGAGGAAAATTACATTGGACTGTTTTGATTAGTAACCATCTGATACCCCTCTGCCTTGTTGCCTTTGATAATTAAAAAAAGCCAGTGTGCTGGCTGCGGGTTCGCAGCATCCCTCCTTCGTGTGGGATAACGGATGGTGTAAAACTCACTTTGGTTCCAAGCTGTGCAACTGAGGGAGGGCAGCCGATGGTCCTACAGCCACACGCTGCTGGAAAAGTGTCTGCGTTTTGCCTGCAGAGCTGAAATCTTTAAAAAATGCCGTTTTGCTGAATGTAGAGGAATAAAAACCAAATGTAAAGGCTTGGTGTGGATTTCCAGGTGAACCAGAAGATTCTTTTTTTTCCGACTTGGTTTTGAAAGGCCACATCAGATCATAATAGCTGATGGCTCTACAGTAGTACTGAGGACAAATGAAATGAACCTCAAGGTGTTGACATTTGGTTTCCAATGACGTGGGACTTGCTGGTAGGTGAAGGTCACACACAGGTGACAATGTTTTCTGCTTTCCATGCCACAGCAGCAAGTTCTTGTTAGTGGGTGTTGCAAGGAAAGTCACTTAAATAAAAATGCGCTGGAGTTTATCAGGGAGTCTCCTGTGACAGTATTTTTGGTAGAAAGAAGTAGTTTTCTGTACAGAACGGCATCATTTTTGCAATGGTTTGCATGATTTCTTAGGTTCAGCTGTCTTGTTTGCATTGCTCTTCATACTAATTATTGGGTTAAACCAGTAAGTCAAAGTACATAAGGGGGCCTACAGGAGAGCTGGGGAAGGACTTTTTACTAGGGCATGTAGTGATAGGACGAGGGGGAATGGCTTCAAACTGGAAGAGGGCACGTTTAGATTGAACATTAGGAAGAAGTTTTTCACTTTGAGGGTGGTAAGGCACTGGAACAGGTTGCCCAGAGAGGTGGTTGAGGCCCCATCCCTGGAGGTGTTCAAGGCCAGGCTGGACGTGGCCTTGGGCAACCTGGTCTAGTGGGAGGTGTCCCTGCCTATGGCAGGGGGGTTGGAACTCGATGATCTTCAAGGTCCTTTCCAACCTAAACCATTCTATGATTCTATAAACCACTAAGTTCCCATCATCAAATCATGAATGGTTTACCTGGGATAAAAATACTGCCTTGGATGGTTTTAGAAATGGGGATTTGGTGCTTCTAGTCTTCATTAGAGATGTTCTCAATAGGTCTGGTGTCTATGAGGAGTCTTTCAGTTAGGATAGGCAGCTTGTATAGGCTTTGCTGTGGCTCCTCAAGCAACATCATCTCTGTATCAGTCCATAGCTACTAACTCCGGGCTCAAAGATTGTCACCCAGACTACCAGTTTCATTTTCTGACACTGAAATTTAGCAAAGAGCAATCAACAACTCTAAGTATTTAGATCTAACTTATGTATAAGCGTATCACCATCTATTCTGGTAAAGAGGTCACACTTCTGAATTTCTCCAGAGCATATAAAAATAAGAGGGACTCGAATCTGGTCAGAAAAGGAGGCTTTCTCCCAGCAATTCGTGGCAGGTACCGCTTAATTTGTCAGCACCATTTACCTTTTTGCTGAAGTGTCTGTGTTTACACAATGGGGTTGGGTTTTTTTCTGCAAACTGGTTTCTGTTAAGGCTGATTAGAGATTGTCACCTGGCTGGGAGCTGGCGTCTTCAGGGTCTAAATATCAGTTGTGAATAGCAGAGTAAATATCAGGTGGTTTTCAAAAGATTTCTTCCTCCTAATTCCTCTCCACCCTGAAAAACACCATAAACACCCCCCACACACACATTCCCCCCACTTGGATATCTCTTAAACCGATGACACTGTTTTGCTTGTCTGTAGAGTAATTTGTATGATGTCATTTTGACAACACTAGAAAGTTGGCTTACTTTGCCAACAAAAAGTGTGGGAGGGAGGAGCTGCACCGGGAATGAAGGATACCAGTGGGAAATTGCTAGAAAAGCAGTGACTGAATGCGGAAAATCAGGTTCCCTTGAATACTGTGGTGTCTGATTTCTGACGCTGGATTTATGCGCTGAGTTGTCTCCTCCCAGTGTCTAGCTCATTCTTAGGCATGGAACATTAACTCTGCAAGGTCTGGAAAAAGGGTTTTAATCTTTTTTAATTAAATTTATAAATTTTAAATTTATGAAAATGTTTACATTTTTTAAATTTAAATTTTTTAGACAATACAATTTAAAAAAATATATTCCTTAGAATAATCATTAACATAAAGATTTTTGTTTTAGGTGAAAGAAGAGATGCTGTTTGAGGCCCTGGTTACCAGAAAGACAGTGACAGTTGGCGAGAAGCTGATCTTACCGTACAAACTAGCAGAGGTCTGTACATGATGCTTATTATTAAAAGGGCAACTCTGGGGATGGTTTTCAGTGCTTTGAGATGTACACTCAGCTCTGGGAGAGTTTCTTTTTATTTATGTAAAAATAATGTGGGAGAAGCTGATGTGTGTGAATGTAGAAAATTATTGACTTTACCTTCTACGCTGTTCCTGGAAAGCAGGTTTGCATGTTATTCTGTGACAGTCTTTAACTGGTTTAACGCCTTACAGTTGTGTAAGTGTTCTCTAAAGCAGAATGGTGTGTTGCTGAGTGTGTACGATACAAGTAATAGTCTTCATACGTTGTTCCTTAAGTTGTAGCACTGCTTTTCTCCCCTTTTGAGATTGTGTTTAAGCTCAGTAACTGTTTCTGGGCTTTAATCTTTAAAAGTTAAGTGTTGCCCATGTGCAAGGCTTGAATCTCCCCTAACAAAGGGCATACAAATGCTCTTATTGCAACTTTGTGATGGGTGTATAACCGATGTGGTCTTTGTACTTTTTTCCTGTGTCTTGGGCACAGACTTAAGAAATAGCTAGAAAAGTTTAAAATGTAACTATAACCACCCGTCTGCTGGAGGTTGCTTCCCAACAGCTGTGATAATGGAACAACCTTCACCAATGCACCTTCAACCACCTCTCTGCAAAACTTGGCAGGTTGGATTAAACTGTTTCTCGTAATATTTTAACCTGGACCACCAGGTTTTGTACTGAAACACCTTGAAACAGTCTTACCTAGATGCTCCTTCTGTTGAGATCAAAGAGCCCCTCTTGCTACCTAAGATGGCTGAGCATGAATTTCTCAAGTGCTTTCCGAAATGTTTTTGGTGATGTCTCTGCTCGCGAATCTCATGTATTCACTCATAAAGGTTTATCACTAATATGTAGTACAGGAAATGAAAGATCAGGGTGTGGTGATTGCAGTGACTGTGAGGGAAGACAAAGGAGCACAAGGCTCTGATGGGAAAGGTTGATGTAATCTCCATGATGACATCATTTTCTAAGGAGCCGTGAATTGTGTTAAGAAAAGATAGGCACCACCCGTGCTTTTTATTCACTGTCGTTACAACATTAGCATCCTGACCACCAAATTTTATCCGACAGTGACCTCTCTCTGGTAGCAGGTTCACTACTGACTTGCTCATGCTTGACATACTAGAGCAGAATTTGACATGCTCTAACTGGAACCTCACCATGATAAGAGGTCTTCTCCTGGTCTTTCTGTGGCTCAGGGCATGGGAGAGGTGGCTTGGATTCAGATCCATCTGAATCAGGAAGGAAGAGTAGGATTCATTTGACCTTTTGGGACTTTACAAAGGATACTGATGTCTGCTAATCACACTCATGACTAATTGGACTGTTGGCACTGCTGGGAAGCAACAGGCTGGTTGTGCTTCTTGTGTGTTTTACAGAAGAACATTATAGTTGGCTCAAATGGATGGAATGATTGAGGTTTTGAGGAGTCACAGTGGGCCAGTCATGTCTGAAAATCCTATAACTCATAGGCAGCTGCCCTTCCTGATAAATGTAGCAGCCACTTTATTTTTCAGATGCTCAAATACTTGATGTTTTTTGCATCGCTCGTTGATGCACTGAAAGGTTCAGTGGAATTTGTCTGGTAAAGACTGTACTGCAGTGGCTCTCACAAAAGGATTGTAAAAATGTCATTTTGGCATCTGTTTGCTTTTTTACACCATCCAGAAGAGCGGCTTGGATCTACCAAGTGCCTTCCAAGGCTTTGAACGATTTTATATAGGCAGCCTGCACAGTGTAGCAGTTATTGAAAGAAGAACAAAAACTCAGCAAAAGAAGGAATTATAAGAAATTTTATTTGGTTCTGAAACCTGTTGTCTAAACTGCGAGTAGAAATAGTAAATTATTGGACTCTGTGGGTGAAGTGGGAGTAAGTAGCATTGGGCTTCTACCTCCAACATCACCGATGAGATCGCTCAGGATAGCGGGGTAGTTTGTTGTTGAGGAGATCATGTGTCTCCTGATGGAGCCACCGGCACTGTAGATGGGGCACCTATAGACCTGGGTTTCTTGGTTGTCTTCTACCTCTTTATGAATTTTGGGTTATTAGCAAGGAGTTAGACATACGGAGCTTTAATTTGAAATAAACGTTCTTAGGTAAAAAGCCTTGATCTTAGGATCTGGATGGGTTCTTGAGCTTTGATGAGGTTCTTACATGCATCTACTCCATACTACAGAGACAGGTATCGTATTGAGTACGGGTGGTTGGACTTGCCCGTAGGGGTTCAGGCTTTGTTTCACTTTCTGTACTCTGCACAGGAGCTGACGATTGCTGATCCCTTTCATCTAACAGTGTTGGAATAGATGTGGATGACAACTCGATGTAGACTTACTTTCCGTGAAGTGGCTAATGCTAATGTGATCATTCTGTGATCACAGCCTGGCTACTGAGAGACCTGTAACCTCAGGGTCCTGCTGTGACAATTGCCACCCCCCCTTAATAGTCTTGAATGGGCAGAGGAGACGCGGGTGGCCTGGAGTAATCCTTTCCTTCAGAGGTTTGGAAGCACCAGAGCTGACATTGGACTTTATTCTACCAAGTCAAGCCTTTTCTCTTCCCTTTTCCCGAGCCGTAGCCTCACAAGCGCACGGGGAGGATGCCTTTGTTGGATTTGCAGTGATGCCGCATTCCTCTCTGTCTGCATGCTTCCTGGCTGCACTGTTATTGTACGCTGATTAGAAACACTGGCCTGTGGTTTGGGGCTTTTTTTTTTTTTCTGAAACCATGGTTTGAGCACTTGGCAACTCCTCATTTGAAACCTTCCCCTTCATGACAGTTATAAATTTGTATCAGGCTCTCTTCCTGCATTTCTTCTGTTCATCTTTGAAGTAATTTATGTAAAACTAGATATTTTATCACGGCACGCTTTGATGCTTGGGTAAAAGGTATTGCAAAATGTCCTTGAATAGTATTTGTGGCAACAACTTGCAGCCGGACCTCCCAGCAACCTGAAGCCTACGGTGTTGAAGATCACAGCTGCAATGGACGACCGTCTCCTCTGCATTTATTCATATTGTACTGCTTATGACTTTTCTTGTTGGCTTTGCCCCCATGGGTTACGCGCCATTTTTTACTTTAGGCAGAAACATTGGCTTTGTCAACGCTGTTTCTTTTTAATAAGTCAAGACTTCTTGAGTCTCGCCTGTGTACAACTGTTCTGCTGGATCACCTTGGAGGATCTAAATCAGGTTGACAAGTTTAAATGCTATATTGAAGTCCAACAAGAAGGTAGGACTCCAACAAAGCAAAAGCACTGCCTCCTGTGTACCAACAGTTGCCAGTGCTGTTGTCTTCGGTTGAGCAAGTTCTTCCCAACACATACAGATTTTGTTTTACTCTGTTTTTCACGGGAGGATACAAGATGTGTGATAGCAGCACCTGCTCGAGCAGAGCTGTAGCCAGCAGATAAACTGTTGTGAACTGAGCTCCCATTTCAAGCTGTGATCTGTTGTTTCTTGGTTCATAGTCAGTGCCTGTCTTCATGGTATCACAAGGGTTATGGAATGACCTTGTGGTTCTTCAGGAAGACCCTGCAAAGCGTAATATGCCATCAGGTTTTTCTGATCATTCAGTAAATCATGGTATATTGTTAAGAGGTTGTGTCTGACCTTGGTATTAACGTTTGGGTACACTCCCGTGTTCCTGGAGCTACTGGTATTTCTGAAATTAAGGAGACACCTGATTTTGAAGGTAAAAATCAACACTGCAACCTGTCCTTGCTGTGGCACCAATGGCAAATGTGAGCTTGATTGTAGACCCCGTGCATCTGCAGCCCTGTGGGGAGAGCTGCCTGTCTGCTCTTGGTCTGCATCTCCAGCGCTTGGCGAAATTTAAACGAGCAAGGACACCACATCCATAAATAATGCTTATATTTTCCTCTGGCAGCTGCCTCTTATCTTCAGAGCCACGCTGGCTTGTCTGCCGCAGAGCTGCCTCCTGGAACCATTCATTTTTCCTTTTATAGTAGCTGGATGGTATTTTAATGCAGTGTTTGAAATGACTGCGTAATTTGGTTGAGCACTAAGGTTTAGAAGCTTTTACGCTGTAGATAAACTTAGAAAAAAAGGCTGCACAGACATGAAGGGTTGCAGTTGTGTTCAGGGGTCTTGGTTCGTTGGCCAAAACAGCTGCTAATGTCTTTATCAGGAGTGAGATGGTGAATTAAGAGAGCTATCAGCAGTTAATAGGTTTCCAGAGAAATCACGGTGTGTTGTGCAGGGTGAGGGCAGTATTTGGTAACAGCAAGCTGGCCAAGGCCACTTCATTCAGGTATCACATTCAGGCCACAATTCAGGTATCCAAAAAAAAAAAAAAAAAAAGACGACACACTGAGTATTAAGCGACTGCAGCAGCAGAGCACTTTAATCAAACCTTTGTGGAGAACTTGGGTTTTGTTAAAAATCTTTCTCTGGCTCCTGCCTGTAATCTGAGCGTCATCTTAGGCTTAATCTGTGCAAGGAACTGCCCTTCTGGGCCACGTCTGTCTTCCTGCTTCTATCTAAATAATTCAAAGAATTCAGGGTTTGGTTTTTTTCCATCTCAGCCTACTGCAAGGCTCCAAGGCCATTAGTTTATGCCTTGACTAATACAGTCATATACCTCTCTCAAATCCGTTCAACATCTTGACTGATGGTTCTCACTCCCCCTTTCCATCGTGCCAGAGACGAGCCCCGTGTCTGAGCTCCTCAACCATCCCCACCTTGTTTCCATCCTCTTTGTTCTGCTTATCAGCCTGCCGTCTGTCACCTGCTTCTCTGGTTTTCACCAGTCTCTGTATTTTTTCTGTGTTCTTCATCAGATGAGGAAAAACTCGTTATCCAAGTAAATACATCTGTTACTGAATCCTCTTTCACATCCCTCCAGAAAATGGATGATTTTTCCATGATGCTTTCAATTAATTTAGTTCTGTTGGTATTTCTTAAGCTAGTGACTTTGCAAAAAGACTTTGTATTAACAGATCTTTGTAATTTTCAGCCATTTGTGACCAAGGGTGTTTTATCCCTAAGGGTTAGTTAATGAATTCACACTTTCGATGAAGTCTGATGTGAAATTGCCCAACAGAAGGGAAATAAAAGATGTGAGACAACTTCTTGGGCAACAAGCGACCCGATTCTTCCCTTCCTTTAATTTTGGAAAGCTGTTAGGAGCTGTTTGTTTGATGTGATGAGTGTCACCATAAATATGTCTCGTATTTAACTTAACGTGTATTCATAATTGTAAGTAGAAAATAGCTATCTTAAAAACCAGAGGAACTGAAAGGGACTGAGTTGTGTGGCCAGGAAGGTCCCTGCACACAGATGTTGTGGAGCGCAACAAAAATGGCATGTTATTTCCTGCCCCTGTGGGACTCTTCTATATTGTGATAGCAAGAGCTGTGATGCAAATGTATTTTAAGTCCCTCTGCACTGCCCTAAGCGTCCTTAGTTCCTGGGGTCTGCTAAAACTCTATGTAATGCCAAGATATTTTGAAAATTTTTATTTGCAAGCTTTTATAGGATATAATGTGCCATCATATCTTTGCTTAAATGGCTATATGCTCTTTAGGAAATGAATGTTATGTGCAGGTGGTTACGTGCCCATGGAAGGACACCATCAAACTGTTGTGTGGTGGTATGCAGAGCACCCAAATTGCAATTGAATCTGTGAAATGCTTCTTATTCTGTGTAAATATGTGCAGCTATAGGTCTGTGTGGAGTCAGCTAATGATTAGTTAGAAAAGCACTTGTGCAATGCAGGTCAGATTTGCTAACAAAAATATTCACTCTCCTGAAAATCTGCTACTTGCAGAAAAAAGCAGAGGGTAATGAGCATCACACCCATGTTTTTAGTGTGATGGTAAAGCAGGAGAAGACAGCTCAGGTCTTCTGTCTGCCTTTGCCGAGGGCTGTGCAGCCTTGCTCTGTCCTTTCATCATCTCAGATGTTCGTCATCCTTGGGTCTGTGGTGGCTCAATTAGCTAACCTAGAGAAGGTCCTTGGAGTGGAAGGAGAGGTGGGTTTGTGTCCTTTTGCTAGAAGTCTAGTAAACAGCAGCGTCGGGCTGTGGGGAGAAAGGGGGAAAGGAGGGAACCTTTGCCCTGAAGTGGTGGGGCAGGCACATCTCTCCTTTCTGTGGGCACGAAGCCATTAGATATATTTTTTTCATGTCATAATATGTCACTTCACCCTCACCTTCTTTACCTGGGATCAATTTCTTCCTGATGAATACAAGACACTCCACATATTTGTGAATGACCGTCACAAGATGGTTATTTCAGATGAGAAACTGCACTGAGTTAGTGGCTTAAGCTTGGGGAGAACGTTCAATTTTCAGCACGGTAACAGTTAATTGGCAGAAACACAAGATAGAGAAGCTTTGCGGAGCAGACCTTAATGAGGGGAAAAAAGTATTTCGTTACAGCAAAGAGCTGAGTGATGTTTCATTAGGTTACGTACTAGTAGTACTGTCTAATGCCTTTTTCAGGCCATTATAAAGAGAAAAGGAATGGAGTTCCAGGGCCAAATGGCGTAACATTACCTAAAATTAACACAACAACAACCCCCCCCCCCAAAAAAAAAAAAAAAACAAAGGAAAAGATCAGTTGCAACTAATCATGAACATTTAACTGACTGAAAATATTGGAGGAGAAAAAGTGGGAAGCAGACAAAATAATTAATAGTATGAAGAAAGTGGAATGAAAATTTTGAGTCCTGAAGTATGAAGACAGGGACACTTAATGGAATAGAAAGTAGCAAAACTGCTGGAAGCACCTACTTATGCCAAACCCCATTAGCTCAGGAGACTCATTGTCACCACAGGTTATTAGCATCAGGAGCTTAGCAGGATTCCTCTGAAGTCCTGGTAACGATGAGTATGTTCAGAATTAACAGAAAAATATTAATGGGATAAAACTGAAACCCCACAAAGGTTTTAAGAGCCAAGCAGGCGTCTCTGCTTCAGGACATGAGGGCAACCTGTCAGTGTACAACTTCAAAAGAAACTTTTTCGGGGGGTTAGGTTTCTCTTTTTTCCCTTCAAAATGCAAGGAACAGCTGTGCTTGGTGACAGGATATGGATTAGATGAGGCTCATGGTTTTATAGGACTGGTATCCTGCATGTATTTCTTCATGGGATGCAGCGTCCTTTCATTATTAGGAAGACAGAGTCCATCAACATTGGGTTGAGGTTTTTTTAACCTGTTTAGATGATTTGTTTTAATTTTTTTTTTTTTTACATGATGATATGGTTATATGCTCTAACATTTCCATGAAGCAGTGTGTGGGATTTGATGCTGAGATCTGGCTGAACAGAGCTCATGTCTACGAGGATCTTCCAAACCTGCAGAACCTCATGGTTGACAACGTACATCTGAACGTCCTGGCAACCCATGTCATGGTTACTCTTCTGTGCCGCCATGGAAATCTTTGTGTGTTAGCTGTTTTCATACTAGTTATTTGGCACTAATGTCTGGGAAAACAAAGGAAGACTCTCGGACGTCAAGATTTCTGAGCAGAGTCCAAAATAAGGACTTTAAGAAGGGAAATACTGACTTTCCATGCACTGCTCTGCCTGTAATCAACCTCCCCTCTCCAACTGCCCTTTCTCTCATCAAATCCATTCTTGACTCTTTAGAAGCTTCGTTTAATTACATCTGATTACTGAAAAGATGCTTTAATTTCACACCTGTTGTTACATAGATTTAGGCTAAACTCCTATGAAAAGTTGTATAAGAAGGGAAATGAACCATTCCTGGAAGTCAGCTCTTCCCACGCAGGATGTAATTTTGGTACAGTTGCTTGGAATGTGGGATTTTTCTATATAATCTCAATCTGAATAAATTTAGATTGTTTTCTTCTCAGCCTAAGGCTGTTTATGAACACTTGACATAGGAGGAGGTGTAGGAGCTCCGTGGCTGGACAGGGTCTGTTGCACAAACTTTGCCTCTACAGCTGTAGTAGCCGAGGTGTGACAAGAAATCATTTCTCCTTGAGGAAGCTTGCCAAAAAAAAAAAAAGCCTGTAGTGTAGTGAAAGTGATGATACACTGTCAGAACAAGTTTTTCTATGATACTGTCTTCTGCTTGGGAAGGGCCAACAGACTGGCAGGATTTGGCTTAGGAAAGCTCCAGTAACAAGCAATAGGACAAGAGGAAATGGCTTCAAGTTGTGCCAGGGGAGGTTTAGGTCAGATAATTAGAAAAAAGTTCTTCACCGAAAGGGTTGTCAAGCATTGGAACAGGCTGCTCAGGGAAGTGGTGGAGTCACCATCCCTGGAGGTGTTTAAAAGACGGGTAGACATGGTGCTGAGGGACATGGTTTAGTGGTGGTTTTGGCGGTGTTAGGTTGATGGTTGGACTTGGTGATCTTAAAGGTCCCTTCCAACCCAGACAATTCTGTGATTCTAAGTGCTTTTTTTGGTGATGCATTGGGCTTCCCGGTAGGAGTGCCGGTACTTTGTGCCTGTGAAGTGGTGAGCATATTTCCCTAAACAGCGTACAGGTTCCTTCTCAGGTCGGGACACACATCTACTTCTTGTGCCACTAAATAACCTATTAATTTAGTCATGTGCAGTTTCACTGGGAAAATGTGGTCTGAATGGGATCTCAGCTTGTGCTTTTGATAGACTGGATGAACATAGGTGCAGGAAAACACCTTTTTGTTTGAAATAAGTGTTTGAAACCTTTGATGTCAGGGGAATCTTAAATTTGGCTGCCTGGTGACTCTGTTCTTCTGCGGCTCTTTATGGTGGGCTCATGATTGCTCTGTGTGAGCACCTTTCAGTAGGGGTGCTCCATGCCATTCTTTCCTCCACAAGGAGAAGCAAGAACTGTGGACTCATTTTCTGGAAGAGTGTTATTTCAGAAAGAGAGAGGATTTTTTTTTATCTTCTTTTGATTTGTTACAGATGATGTTTTCTAACCACCCTGTCCAAATCAGAAGGCTGAAGGCTTTGACTGAAATCTTTTTAGGAAAACAGCACATGTAACCGCATGACTCCACGGTTGAGACTTTGAGAAAATCGCTAGCAAGATTTTTTGGTTGGTTTAAATTTGTTTTTGACTGTAACATGGGTGCATTTTCTGAAAGGCGTGACCACAGCATATTACAGATATTCAGCTACGATATGGCAATATTACAGACGGGGACTTGCAAAACAGCTCTAAAAATAAATAGCAGGCATGCTCTGCTCTGATGGGGATGATGGGTCTCCCATCTGTCCTCTCCCAAGTCCTGCCTACCCCAAGCTGAGATACAATAGCTGGATTCTCGACACCCACAGAAGACATTGCACTTGTTTCAGATTTTCCACTTTGTTTTCCCTACTAATGTCTGTCTAACGAGGGGAGGATGAGTAAGGAAGTGGGAAGGTTGTAGGAGCATGCTGGCAGTTCCTGCATTATTCCTCAGGGGTCGTGTTAGCACAGGAACAGCGTGAGCCATTTCAGTGGGAATATACGTGAGATAGGGAGCGGCATTAGGATGAACACATTAACCCGTGATGTGAAGAGTGGGATGGCATTAAAAATGTTTTTAATGATAAATTTTTAATAATTAATGGTTTCTTATTTCCTAGAGTAGCAGGTAAGCTAGTAGCTCTGGAGGGCTTTCTTGACAACCTGATGATATATTGATGCGGGAAGATTGTCTTACTGGACAAATCCATTGATTTGGCTTCGGGATTTTTTGGGAAGAGCGTTGGCAAAAATACCTCAGAGTGGTACAGACTGACAGGTTGGGGATGGAACTTTGTCTGAGGAAGGTAATCATGAAGGTTCTGGGAAACTCTGGGAAGAGAAAGGAGAGCACAAGGAGCATTAAAAAAGGATGTTTGGTATGTAAAGACAGAAATTAGTAGCCAAAAATCTCTCTGAATCTGAAAACTTTCTAAAAAATATTTATGGCTGGTTTAGTGAAAAAGATTCTTATTTCAGTGTTGTATTGGAGAATGAGTGGGTATTTTATTGTAATGACATTCCAGTCTTTTCTTTCTCATTGTAAAATCCACCCATAAGTTCTGGAAAACATCATTGACACTTGCATCTCTTGGATAAAATCCATTGGCAGGGAGGACACCCCGCTGCCTCCCGGCTCCGGGGTGATAGTGGAAGGTTTCTGCTGGGATGTGGCAGCCAGCTGGGAAGGCAGGAGCCAGCAGTTGTGGTAGTGCAAAGCTTAGTGGGGATTTTTTGGGGTGGGTTTGTTGGTTTTTTTTGCAGGTATATTCATAGAAATAAAGCATAAAATGAGCTTTTGCAGGAAAGTTTATAGCATTTTTAAATGATTTTTTTTTTTAATTAGACTCCTTTTGCATTTTTCACTCTTCTTCCAGTGATGCTTTTAAAGATATTTTTCCTCCTCAATCAAACATAAAAATCATTAAAAAAAAACCCCTTTTGCAGGCTGGAGTCAGCGTGATGCCTTAATGATTGATTCAAGTTCTCTTAGGAAAAGCAAACACAAGAATGACAGGATTTTAATATGATGCTAAGATAAAATACGAGTATGGAAAATTACATCATACTTATCCAGCCCCAGTATGATATAATAGTCCTTGATGCCAAGATAGGGATTAAGCTAGAGTCTGATATCCTGCAAGAGTACTTTCCTCTGGGTGTAAAGCCTCTGTTAAAAAAAAAATAAAAAGCTAAGCCTGCTTGTCTCGGCCCATGTCCCGTGACCCAAAGGGGAACCACAAAAGCTGCTTAATCTATCTCCCGCCGCAGGACACGGCTGTGAATGGAAACCAGACGCACAATGTATTCGGTCATAAATAGAAAGCGAGCAGAACAGCAGGAAACCATAATTCTCCATGCACACACTCGTGTGACCTGGGGACCCGCTGAATAGGCTGAACCTGATGTGAGATAAGAGCAAAACACTAAAACCTGTGTTTGGACAAAAAGAGGGATTTAGACCTTGGCTAATTCCAGCAACTTAAAGGTTTTCATCGACTTTTTTTGTTTCAAATCCAGAAATGTTCTCCCAACTTTGGTGGGGAGCCTTCGAGAGGACATGATGCGCTGGCAGGTTTTGCATGCGGCGCTACTATACTTCATCACCATCCTCCTTGTTTTCTGCTCCTCTAATTTAGCTCTACTTCACAGCTACATGTTTCTCCCTTTCTTAGATGTTACTCCATCTCAGATCCGGAGTGGCAGACCCGAAAGCCATCCCTTGGCTGTTGTTCTGTCTGTACAACTGCAAACCCAAGCTGAAGCCACCTGACATATGGGTTTTTTTCAGCCCTCATGGAGCAGTAACAGTGTCAGAGATAAAAATTGGATTTTAATAGTATTTTAGTAGATGCAGTAGCTACTTTGACACTAGCACTCTTATTAGTAGCTGGCACCCCTAAGCCCTATTCAAATGAAATTATATTTTGAGTCTGTTTTATTTAATCAGGTAATTCGTGATTGCTGCAGAGATCATCATCACCGAGATGCCTACGTGTGCTGTTTTCAATTGACTGCAGGTCCAAGACTTACTAAGAACGGAGGATTGGCTTCTGTTCCTGTTCATTAGACCCCTGTATGAGATACAAATCAAGTGTATTAGGAGAGCTTGAATTGCTCTTGGTTTTGCTTGTTCTAATCTCAGATAAATCCTATCCCTACTAGTGGTATAGCTCTTCATGCTGGCTAGGCGTTACTAACATTTATTTTTTTAAAAAAAAGAGATGTGTGGATTTTTTTAGAATAGAGACTGATTTATTTCATCATTTGCTCATGAATGCAGTGTTATTTATCGAATAGATACTTTGAGTCAAATAAGAAAACAAAATACACTTTTGTCCTGATTTTTTCCCCTATTTGAAAATTATATATATCACTCAAAGCCACAGAAGTGCTTGAAGGAGGGAGGCATCATCAGAAAATGCTAGGTAAATACCATGGGCAAAATTCAGTAGGTATTAAAATGTGTTTTTTTTCCCTCTGAGTCATCTTGGAATAAGACATTTGTGTTACAGTAAGTACAAATGTAATTATGAAGCCAAATTTCACCTTAGAGAATAGATGGGGGAGAAATGGGAATGGCTGATAAGGATTTTTAAAACAGACATCAAGTGATAACAAAAATTAAATCCCGTGTATGATAATAGCTCACTAAATTATTTTTTTGGTTGGATATCAACAGGTTCCTGGGATTTAGTGCCAAATCCTTGCAAACAGAAATACCAATTGATTCATTGGGTAATGCACTGAAAAATTATTCCACATATTCAGAGAAAAACAAACAAACAAAAAGCCCCCATAGAGCCACTAAAAATATGTGTACAGATTTGATTTTTGGAGGGATTTCCTGAAGAGGAAGAATCCTAGTGCTGCTTTCCCCCCCCCCCGAACATTTCATTGGAAGCACCTTTCATCCTTGTATAGAAATTATAGGAAGTCTATCAAAGGACCTAAGGGAGAAGGGGATATTTCCTTTCTTCCTGCATTCATATCTTATTTCCTGAAGAGAAGAGGAATCTCCGTTTCTGTTATACACAAGCAGCAAATGTATTTTGTGGTGTCTGGCTTTACTTACAAAGACGGGAGTAAAGTTCTTTGTTTTACATCGTCTTGCAAACTTTGCGCTCAGAAAGAAATGTTTCTTGCCATCCTGGAATTAGTCTAATTGGGTTTTGTACATATTTGTTGATATGGGTCTGAAAGGAGAGCGTACGCTGCTTATTTTTTTCCTAGAGGGCAGGAAACACCCGCAGACGTGTGTGTCCATGTACATGTTACGGAAGAACTGTTGGGTCACTAGGAGAGGAAAAATCCATAGGTAGTTTCTATGGCTGTATCAAGATTGTTCCTATTTTAACAAATTAATTTTTGGAGACTATTGCAAGTTCTTATTGGGAACTTTGCAAGGATTGTAGCTTGTAAGGATTTTTTTGGGGGGAATGGGTGGGAGTTTTGCATTTGTAGGGAACACAGGTGCTGGCAATGGGTTTATCCCATGGGAGCAAATAATGTTGGAAATGTCCACCGTGAGATAAACACACACAGTCTCTAGGGGAAACACTGGAAAAACTGGAGAAAGAAAGGACCGTGACCAGCGAGGCAACAAGTCTTCTTGACTAACAGCAAAGCAACAAGTCATCTTTGAGGCTAACAACAAAGCAGTAAGTCAGCACTGTGTTCTAACAAGTATTCTCTTCTAGATCCAATGAGTTTTCCAGAGTTGTGCCTGAGAAATGGCATTTAAACATCCTGTTTTCAAGTAGTTTAGAAATTCTGGAGAGGGTGCACTGACCTCGCTCCCACGTCTACGTTGTCCCCTGGTGAAAAATTGGAAAGGATTTAACAGAATTACGTTGACTGAAAATTGGTGAAGGTGTGATATTGTCGTGTTGACCAACTGAGTTGTTCAACATGTCTTTATGGGTGTTTCATAGATTTGCATAATGCGAAAGAAATAGGATAAGGGTTGCATGCTGTCACAGTTAATAAACTCTGTGGGGTTTTAATCCTCATTAGGGCTTTAATTCGTTTTGGTGCTTACGCTTACTCTCCAGTTCTACTTTTTAAGTCCACTTCTCATTAACTGAATCTGTGCTTAGGAACTGGGGTCCAAAAACCCAGCTCTGGGTGCATGCAGCCTTCATAAGCTGCTTTTTTTTTTTAACAATAGTGACTCAAAATAGATTGCTGCTCTCCAGTATGTGTGCGTTAAGGGGCATTTTTTCTGTGCAAAATGGTCTTTGGGTTTTTTCTGCCTCACTTTTCTGTAGAGGAGCATGTGGTACCTCCTATGCTCAGGAGATAGTAGTGATGGAGTGATGCTCAGCATCCCTCCTGAGCTAACTCAGTGGCTGTTAAAATATAATATTAATTGCTCTTTTGATGAACTGGGCATAAGAGCTGCTGGTACCGAAAAAATCCATCACCCAGCCTTTCTGTTCTGGTTGTCCAGTCTGTCTTGTCCTTTGCATTATCCTTGAGAGGAAGATGGGTGGATCTCTCCATGAGCTAAGATGTTTAAAGTCTTTGGAGATCTGGAGCTGGCTCTTAAATACCACTTGGGAATCATTTCGCACCTGAAATTGATCAGTGCATCAATATAAAGCTCTTCTAAGTGATAACAAAAAGCTTTGCATTGCTTTGCTTCTGCCACCTTCTCATTTTCTGAGTCTCCATGTGGAGTGATGCATTGCACAGAAAAGGTAATTTATTTTGCGCAGGCTTTTTTTAAACGAAATGTTAGTGGAAGTGTTTATGCTGGTTACAAGAGCCCTTCATGCTATGTTTTTGTTTGGGTCAAAAATGTTTAAAGTTGAATGTCAGAGGCGGGTTGCCGTTCCAGATACGGTCTATGGTTGGTTTGCTTTGAATGGAGTAATTTGGGATAGGATCTGGCTTTTGCGTTTCAATATCACTCTGGATCTCTCTGGAGCTACTGGGGTCCACACTCCAGAAAATGCTCAGCTATGGAAGTGTTTGATTAAACCCGTGTAGCTTCCAGCAGCATCTTGATCCTTCAGCAGGATCTGTTTGGCTTCTGCTACCTGAGATGTGCAATCCCTGGGATATTGTGGCAATTCATTATTATTGTGCACAATAAACCAGTGCTTTTTGCCTTGTGAAGCCCTTCAGCATTTGTTTCCACCCATCCTCTATTCTCCAGGCTTTATTTATTTCCCTTAGTCTGAAAAACTTATAAATATTTGAGGTTTTGTTATTAGAATCAAACTATTGATTGCTCTTGCTTAAATATTGGGTTGGTCAACAATATAAACACTGAATCCAATAAGGGTTGTGGGCAGCACGCTGGAGAACTTTTTATCCCAGTAGACTGTGCGAAAGTGTCTGTAAAAGGTTAACTGGGCGTCTGCTGGGAGGGCAGGTCACCACCGTGGCCTACAGGGTCTGGAGTGGCACTGGAGGGGGAGAAGCCGGAGTCAGCAGAACAAAGACCAAGGGCTCTGGCTGCTGGTTTGTAGGCATCTCTTCACCTTGGTTGGTTTTACAAGGAGCCGATGTCCAAAAGCAGGGCAGAGC
Organism: Anarhynchus alexandrinus; assembly: GCA_008711295.1. Taxonomy (NCBI): domain Eukaryota; kingdom Metazoa; phylum Chordata; class Aves; order Charadriiformes; family Charadriidae; genus Anarhynchus; species Anarhynchus alexandrinus. The sequence continues at coordinate 920,572 of VUYV01000008.1, read as the reverse complement.
TTGGTGTCTCGTCTCTGCTGGGCTGTGCCATTAAGATGAAATCAAGAGCTATGTTTGGTAAGGGTATCTTGAATTAAGCTGTCACTGAGGACCAAACCCATCCATGCGTATAAATAAAAAGTGGATTGAGCTCAGCTCAGTTGTGGACCACCTTGATGGCAGCCTGCATTCGATTCAAGATGTATTTCAGGATAGAAGATTCCCCACTAGATTACACATTGGTAGATAACTTCTATCTTAAATACTGATGTTGCCCCTACAACTTCTTCTTTACTTCGAAGAGACGAGCTGGAGGTTTCTCCTGGGTTTGGCTCCAGAATCAAGTCCAGAGTCTAGAAGATTTGTGACATTGCGGTGCCAACGTGGACTTTGCACAAATCCAAGCCTGAGTTTTACTATTTCTGGCAGCTCTGCAGCTCTAAGGAGGCCCAGGGAGACATGCAGGGGAACGAAGACCTGAGGTTTGAAAAGAAATTGGAAGTAATAAGAGTTTTGGGTTTTTTTTCTAATGAGTTTTTCAGTCAGTACATCCAGTGCCCGAACTTTACAGCAAAGGGGCCCGTCTGCTTGTGAAGCGCTACATTGTGGCAGTCCATATTTATTTGTTTTTCAGCAGTTAAAGCCATAAAATTCACCTGGCAATTTATAGCATGAAAGTGCTCCCTTACATTTATTTAAAATTTTTTTTAAAAAGTCAAGTCATGGCAGGGTGAGTAAAAAGTTGCTGGTTAAAGCAGGGTTTTAGGAAGTGAAAAGGATGCTTTAATCTTGGTTATCTATGGATAAGCTGTTGTGGTTTCTGAATATGTAGCAAAGTGAAAGAAACCATCAGTCTGGCACTTATTAAAAATATGATTTATTTTTTTCTTGAAAGCTGTACTGGCTCCGGCCGTCCAACCCCCTGCACAGGCTTTAACAGCAACAAACAGAGAAGCAGTGCAAAAAACAAACCCACCACATATATTAAAATACCACCCTTTTACATCATCACATACAGCTTTTTTCTGGTTTTTGCTCTTCGTGAGTCATTGTTTCTGTGGGAGAAGGTAGTATGGGGCTGTGTAATTACTGTGTAATGCGAAGATGGTATTGTTATAGCTAAGAAGCCTGTCAAAATTTCATAGATAATAATTTTTAAAAATATTGATTCTTGGAATTTGGTTGCAATCAGCAGAACTATTTTTTATGGGAAGGGAATAAAATTTTAATTTTTTTAAAACAGGCACACAAATTAGAGTGTCAGTGCCTCTTTGGTTTTGGTTTTTTTTTTTAACTTGATTCCCTACTTTTTCCATTTATAAATTTGGGGGGGGTTCTAACCCTTTTGCTTTCCCTGGATTATCCTGCGTACAGGCAAGTATTTTGAATAATGCCGGCAGAAAAAGACCTTTACTCAGAGTTTCGAATCTCAGCTGGGTGCAGAATAGCAGGAGTAAGAAATCCTGACCCTGGGGTGGGGAGTGGTGGTGATGCTGCAGGAATGGCAGCAGACAGAAGATGTGCTCATATGTGTTTAAAGAGTTTGTAATCTTAAGAATTAAGAATCTACTGAACTTATACAACTGTGTTTTACGGAGGCTTTTAATTTGAGGAAGTTTGGTTTTCTTAGATTATATCTTTTGCCCTCTCTAAAACACAGGCTGTCGCTGCCGAAACTCTTAAGTCCTTGCTCCAAAACACTTCAAAGAAAGATTTTAATTCGTAAGTCTGTCTTCCCCTTGTTCCTTTTGTCAGAAGATGTTTCCAAAAGTGTAACTATTTTTAAGGTAGCCTGAATCCGATGCCCACCGTGAAAACTTTCAGGCTGATTAATTTGGCAATGCAATCTTATGAAGAACCCCAAATATCTTACATCAGGATCTTAGCAAAAGTTGCCCAACTCCAACAAGTGTCATTACTACCACGGAAAAAATAAAATATTTATCCTTGCTAGCCTGATATGCAGGAAACCTATTGATTAAAACCTTGTCTTCAGCTTATTTCCTGAATCGGCAAGTCAAAATGTGTTTGATCTATTTTGTTTTCAAATCAGCGATATTTTTGTGTGTGTCCAAGATGTTGCGCTTGCTTTGATCCCCGAGATATTTGTTTTGGTGTTGCAGGAGCTAATTTTATTTTGCTTTGTGAGCGAAATAAAAAGGGTTTGATGAGTGCCACGGTGTTCCAGATCTGCCTAAATGTCACATAAGATCTTCAGCCAAGAAGCTGTAGGTGACATATGTAACACGTGCTATATATTTCAGAGAATATTCACCTTTAATATATGTAGGATAATAAATACAGGAATTCATAAATACCCCAATAAATACAAAACCAAATGTTTAAGCGCTCATTTTAAATGCTTTGCTGCATAGGAGTGGATGTAAGCACATAGTACAATCCTGTCTTGAATAACAAGGTGAATGGCTGAAATCAAAAATGAAAGTGGAAAACTTGTATTCAAAGTTTACTATTCCAACAATTTGGGGGGAAACGTGAAATCATACTCTTGAAATTGCAGCAGCTCCTTAATTTGAAATGATGTTCCCCGATGGTCCTCAGATTATGTAGTTTGCTATCTCTTTTGGATAGTGAGGGGCTTTATCTATAAAGTATCGTCATCCAGGATCTATTCTAAAGAAGAAATACTCCATTGAAATGAAAAAAAAAAAACAACCAACCAACAAACTAAAAACTTGAGTCATTTAAAATAGATTAGTGTCCCTGCTGTTATTTTATAAATGGATGTTGCATGAAGGCAAAGTGCTGTCTTCAACTCTTCAAGCCAATTAAAAATATCTCATTTTAGAAAGCTGCTGCTGGTTTGGGTCCTACGGACTTCATTCCCAGCGCTGGTGGACATTGCTCCCCACGAGCAGGTCCATCACAGTGCAGAGGGCTGAGCTTGGACAGACGGTTTTGGGGTGACCCCATAGCACCCAGGAGTACGGGAGCAACTTGAGTGTTGGAAACCAGATTTCTTTGCTGTGTGTGTGGTGGAAATCCTGTCAGGAGGAGACCGTGTGTATGATGAGGAGACGCGAGCATCCTGGTTTCGGCCCCCGCTGCATTTCATCGTCTGGGAGAGCGTGCGCAGCGAAGTGCTGCTCATACTGCCACAACTCCGCTGTGACGGCATGTCTGTCCAGGAGTTTTCTGGATTTGTCTCTGACAGAGAGAAGAAATTGGCTTATGAGGAGCCAACAAATTTGCAAATGAGATCCATGTGTACATGTGCTCCACCCCCCCTATATTCTCTATACATTGCTTTGCCAGGAGTTTCCTACCAGCTCTTATGATACAGCCATCACTTCTAAAAATAACTATTGAAGAATGTGAGATCTGGGCCATTGATCATGTTTTTGGGTCCCAAGCGTAGCAAGGGGAGCAGCTCTTCATGGCCTTCCCAGCTTGCCATGTAGCAGAGCCCATCTTGGGAAGAAGAGAGCGATGGCTTATAGCCCGCCCTATGCATCCCTGGAGGGAACTGGGCAATGCTGGGGTGCTGCAGGCTTAACAATATCCTCGCCTATTGTAGGAAAAAAGAGGGAAATTCAGTGGTAAAGTCCTGCACATCCCTTAGACCCTCTAATAAAAGGGGGAAAGAAAAGTATTGCAATATAAACCCATGCATGACTGCATAGAGGAAACGATGCCGGTTTTTGTTGGCTTTAAATAGAGATGGTTTTCATTTTTAATTGCACACCTTTGTGTTGGAGCAGTTAATTGGACTGTTTTACGCTAGGATGAAGCATCACGGCAGCGAGAAACGTTCCTGGGTCTTGGCCTTCGTCTTTCCCCAGAGAGTGATTTTTCTGGTGTGACTGAGGCACTGATTGTTTTCCAGCTTTATCCAATTAAATAAGCTGAGATGGAGCATGAGGTTAGAGAATTGGTCTTGAAATTTTCTATTCATCACTGAAATATTCCCCCACATTTTGGGAAAATGTAAAAAATATAAACAGCAAAAAAAAACCCAAAACCCAACAACCAAACTAACCCATGCTGCTTGTAACAAAAACAGCAAAAAAAAATCTTCCCCAAAACCTTTTCTTCAGTAAAGGGAAGAAAAAACAGTTGCTGGAAACTAGACCTGTTTGTATTTCTAAATGCCGGCCGCTTTCCAACACTTATTGGATAACTCAGACATTTCAACAGCTCACACTCAGTCTTTAAAAGTGCTATTTTGGTCTGTGCTACAACAAATCCTTTCGGTCTCGTTGCTCATCTGTTTTCATCGTACGCTTGTTTTCGGTTTGTAGCAATGATTTTTTGGGGGCGAGCAATTCCTTCTTAATTATTGCAATATTTAGTAATTAGCCTTGCAACATGGCTCATCTGACAGCATTTTATTGCCGCTGAGCAGTGGTTAGCAGCGTACAGAGGCTTATGTACACTGTGGGCTTGTGAGCATCCTCAGGCTAGTGAGGTTGGGATCACGGCAGGAGTCATGGACCGCGTTACTGCCTTCTCTTCCAACTCGCGAGGGAGAGAAAGCAAAGCCACCTACGGGATTAATGGCACGTTAAGAATGAAACGTTGGCAGAACAGCATGTAATCACGCGAAAAGATGCTATTACAAAAAAAATCCAAGGAAAAAGAGGTGGGAACAAGCTCACAGAAGATAAAGGATGCTATGTGAGCTTTGTTCTCTTGCTCTGGGTTGGTGAAATAAGACCACTCGGATGATGTACCTTGATGGGAGGGTTGGTGAGAAGGATTTCAAGGCAATGTGTGACAAGCCACCAATTTGTTATAGTTGAAGGTTTTATTTGAATAGTTATGCGTGAACCTTCTGTTCCCTTGTTTATTCTTGTACAGTAGCTAAGATGAACTGAAATTTAACAGTCACGGCTGGTATCATAAGATTCTAAGTGATGAGTGTGTACCAGAGCACTGCAATACAACTCAAGGTAGTAATTTAAACCAAGGAAGAATCACAAGCAGCAAGAACAAAGATAGCCCTTAAAGATGAATTACTGCTTTACAGTTTTGTATGTAGGTGCCTGTCCCAAAGCACACGTGTTTGGGAAAATGCAGCCTGGGTACCCTCCTGCGATCTTGGTTTTCATTGCTTTTGATCAAACAAAATCTCTTTGCATCGTGGCCGAGAGCACCGTGGTGGGGGTGGCACTTCAGAGGTATTATTCCCCTTTCTAGGAGAGCTGTTGGAGGAGCAGTGAATCTGCCTGCTGTGATTTGTAGCTCCTGCTGGCAGTACCTGGAAAATTTCAAGTTTTCAGTAACATTCACAGATTTACTATAGGAGTTTTAGCCTCCCTCTGCGAGCCTTGTGCTGGTACCAGGCGCTGCCTGCCCCAGCATGGGCTTTCACATCATTTGCTACTGTTGCTGTGCGATATCTACCCTTCTCTTTCCTTCTCCCCAAATAAACTCTGCAAGGATTTTGGTGAAGTTAAATACAATTTTCATATATATATATATTTATTTTTTTTCCGTTTGCTGCCAGTGATGGGATTTATGGTGTGATCTTGTGCATCATCCGCTTGAATGCACCAAAGGAAACCAAGCCAAAGTCAGGGAGCACATCTCATGGCCCCTGATGGCGTCAGGACTGTTGGCGTATGCAGCATAAATTAAAATAGTAGACAAAAGCTTTGGCAAGGGAGAAATATGAACATTGGACACGGGAGCTTGGGAAGCAAAACCCACTTTAGTGCAGAGCAGGAATTGCTTCCAACCACCTTTTTTTCTTTTCTCTTTCAGGCTGTGACCGTGCGAAACTCCATGGCTAAATCGTTGTACAGCGCCCTGTTCGACTGGATAGTGTTCAGAATTAACCACGCACTCCTCAACTCAAAGGACATGGAGGAAAGCACCAAGGTAACGTCTTGCCAGCTCATTTGGCTACACTCTTGTGGTTTTTAAATAGGTAACTATGGGATAAAACATTACCCAAGCTCCTAACAGCACACTGCTTAACAAAAAGTTGTTTTCCTCGGTTAATATTTTAGAGTGACTATGCTGTTAATTTAAGTGACGTTTGCTGAGCCGGGAAGGGTGAAGCACCTCGAATAATATATCCTCAAAGCGGCTGGGGAAGTGGTTTTGTTGTAGCCACAAAAGCCTGTTCTGCCACCCCCTCCAGGTTCAATGCCAAGTAATTTTCCTCCTTGTGCGTAAAACTGTAGGGCCGTGTATAATTGAGGGGAAAAAGGGGAAATCTTGCTAACGCGAGGTGTTTTGATGAAGTTGCTCAATAAAAATAATTTAACAAGGTGCACAAGCTGTGGTGTCGGTAGGTACTGAGATAGCACATCTATAACAAGCAGGAAAGTGAGATTACGGGGGAAAAAAAGGTCACAATGGGAAGAGCAAAGCCGACGCGGTGCCGAACTGCTTTCCCAAAGAATTTATGGAAGGGTTGACATGACATTTCCTGTGATAGCGGGGCTGGATGCCACGACCCAGGACATCCTCTCCAAAATCTCTCATGTATTCATCCACGCTCATTGCAGTGGGGAGATGCTGACCCCAAAAAGTACGGGTGTACAGATACGTCCACGCACGCACGTGCTTGCCACTCGCCGGCCACCCTTGGCTTGGAAATTTTGGGCATGGGCCAGGAGTGCGTGTTGGTTTTTTTGGGAGGTTTGTACACCCGAGCTAAAGCCACAGCTGCCAAAAGGAGAATTGTTTGCTAAGCACTAACATTACGTTTGAATTAGGTGGTAGGACCAAAGTTGCAGAGGCTTGCAGTGTAGCTGGTCCTTTATTTAACTCCGTAGAAATGCTTACGGAGTGTAATTATAGACTGGAAATAAATACATGCGTATAAAATTTAGTAATACACTCTTCTGACAAGAAAGGTTGTTAAAGTGGGTAATGTCCAGCGTGTCTTCTGACTGCACATGCTTTTTCTCCTTCTGTTTAATATTTTACCAAAAAATGTTGTGTTCTTTCCTGATTATTTTTTTTTTCCCAAGTCATCAAAAATTTTGTCTGGGCTCTCAGGGAAAAAAAAAACCCAACAACAGTGTATTTGGTGAAACAGAAAAGGTGGATTCATTTTGACAAGGACATGCATCTCAAGTACTAATTAATTTTTTTTTAATGATCCAATGATCTAAAAAAATATTATCTGCTGTGTAATATTTAAATACAAAGTCAGACTAGGACACTGTTGCCTGCTTAGTCAGCATGTCTGTAATAGCAGGGCACAACGGTAGGCATTTATGGGCCATTAAACTTTGGTTCCTGACCTCAAATCTCAGCAGGTGAGAGCCAGAACAGCCTAAATTCGTGCTGTTTTCCAGCATCACCATTGCATGTTAACCCTCTGCTCCTTCCAGCCAAGACTCCTGTGCGGCGTAACCACCTTCCCCTTGCCCGTCACCCTGTATCATCTCATGAATTCCTAATTCCCAGTTTGGGGTTGGGGTTTTTTTTGTTTGTTTGTTTGTTTTCCAAAATTGCACAGTGTAGCAATAAGATCCAGGTCGGGCAGCAAGCGCCGGGAGCGGCATTGCTCTTACGCCAGAGCAGATCCGCCTTCACTGGCAAATGCCCAGGAGCCGGAGCTGCAGGAACGTGCAGGCTTGTACCGGCAGCGAGATCCAGCAAGGTGGTCCTGCGCTGTATGCAGGCCAGGTTTTCTGAAACAGGAAGGGAGTGCACAAAATACCAAGAAATATATACTTCTAGAGACCAGAGTGTGATTAGGTTTATCTTCAGAGTCCTCTATGAACATTGATTGATTTTTGCAGATCTCCCCGAAATCATGAAAATTATTCCTGCCTGGTTTATGGGTGAAGAGGTTAAAGAAGAGAGTTTGTGTGTCGTGCAGAGCTGCAGAGAGCAGCTTCGTTAAACATTGACTAGCCAATTTTCTCTTGAGTTGTTCTACAGCGTCACCTTCTCGCCCCTTTTTTTAGCCCCTGACTTGGGGTCCTTCCAGCACAGAGGGAGGAGAGGCACCTGCCTGGACCGGGCAGGGCTGGGAATAGCTGCTCCTTTGCCCTCAAGGAATAACGCCGCTGCCAACAAGCGGCCGAGGGCATCCCGGGCTCTGCGGCTGCCACTGAGACACCAACCAGCAATTACCACCATTCTCTGCCCTGGAGGAACCGAGCTGATGCTGATTAATTTGTTTTTTTCCTACCACTTCACAATCCTCTTGAAATCCTTTTCAGCTCATGCTTGGAGAAATCCCAAATGAGGATATAGGTTCTTCTTAACCTCCCATATGTGGTCTTGAGGTTGGGCAACACCAACAAATAAGTGGAAGGTAGACTGGGAGCAGGGGCATCTCCAGACCCTGGGATTAGGTCCTCGCTGCAAGGCAAGATCTCATCATTTGGATGACATCTACTTGCTGGCATCTACCAGCTCCCTCAAAAATATCTCCTAAACACACTGAGTCTCTGATTTATGAAAGAAAAACAGTCTTGCACCTCACCATGAAAGGTTGCTGACTCCTGAGTTTGTGGCGGGTGAGCAGTGAGCGACTCACCCTGCAGCGAATGTCCTGGCTTAATTGCAGCCCACATTGCCACCAATATTCCTCTGATTTTTAAGATATATTTTGAAATAATCCTGCAGGCAGTGAAGGTTCAGAAGGTTGTCAGATGATGGATTTTTGGCAGAGGGCTTGCTTATATGACAGTCATGTCACATAAGCCTCAAAACCATCTGAATTCAGAGTGCGTATGGGAGGAGAAGGACGTCTGAAGCTGATGAGAAAAAATGAATATGAAAGCATGTCTCTTTAGGAGTGTGAATTTGGATTTCAGTGGTCATGCACAGCCGCCCTATAAAAACTCTCAAGAGCTGGTATAACCTTCACAGAAGTTGGCTTGACCAAAGCGAGCGTTCACCTGGTTGTGGTAGCTTGGGGCTTTGACGTGAAGGCTGGAGGGTGCAGAAGGCGGCATTGCCCCAGCCACCTAGCACAACCTCATTGACCAAAACTCATGCTCAATCAAAGCGGTGGTGGACATAATACTCCTCGGTGCAGGCTGCGTTTGCCGAGGAGGCTATTTATAGCTAGTTAAGTGTATTTAATTGCTGGTGGACCATGTGGTTTGATGGTAGGTGGGAAGAAGACCTAGATCGTAACAAAGACCATGCCCCAAGAGGACTTGGGATAATGGGAATGGAGACAATTTTCATATCCCAATATGTGTATTTATTTGATGTCAGCAGTAAGGAGAAGATCAAAAGATGAAGCTGGGTAAAAAAAATAAACACCCGGCAGTCGTTCTTCCACTGTTTTTCAAGTAAGTATTTGGAAGATGTAAATCAGACCTTTGATATCCAAATTTAGTTAAATGTACAGTGAATTATTTTGGGAAAACACAGTGGGATTTGGCTTATCTTGCTTGCTGACAGGATTCGTAGCATATTATTTCAGAAGAGAGTTGTGAATAAGTTATTTGATGCTGCTTGTTTTATGCTCATAGCGATGCTGCTGTGTATCGGTTTCGCTCTGACTCAGTTTTCCTTGGTCTTCTCTCTGTCACTTTTAGCTTTTTATGTTCTCATGATCCCCTTCAAACTGTCTGAAATTTAACCTTTATTAATGAGGTCAGAGACTTTTCCTCCTCTTGAGAACTAGATTATTAAACCTCAGAGATTCTCTTATTTAATTCCCCTTCCATAAATTAGGTTAAGAATTGTTAGAAGTCTGTCTCGTTGCTGAAAATGATGATATAGTGTAGATCATGGTGGACCAAAAGGCATTTCTTCCAAGGGTTTTTTTTAAGCTTTTCCCATTTGGTTCTTGAGACGTGTCTTCTTTTCTACCTAAATAACCCTGCTGCTGTTTTCAGATGAGGTGCTGCATATGTTTTGTCGATGGTGAATGCGAATTCATGGCCATGAAGAAAATCCATTTCAATTAATGGCCATGAAGAAAATTCATGGCTGAATTCATGTAGAATTCATGGCCATGAAGAAAACTCATTTAAATTTAATCAGCTAGTTAATTCTTGGCTATCTGACCTCAAACAGAAGGAAAAAATGCTGAACGTGCGATGGGTTTAATGCATATCTCTTCATTAGTTTTAGGTCCCAACTTCCAAATTTGTAGCAAATCACTGCCTCCCGCTTTATATAATAGGTCATCGTGTATATTGTGGTGATATAGATTGGAGTAGTCCTTTTAGATTTAGTTGTGATGGGTTTTTGTTCGTTTTTTTTTTTTTACAGTATTGGCTTTGTAATATTATTTTTAAAAAAAATTTAAAAAAGCAAACAGATAAAAAATTATAATAAAAAAGATTTTTCCCCAGAATTGGAAGCAAATCTGTTTGTGATTGCCAAAATATACCTCCCCGGTGGAATGACATCACCAACCCGCGTTTGGGGCGACATAAATCAGCTCCAACTATCGCTATTTACTGGTGGTTTGGGAATTGGAGAGCACGTGAACAGAGCTTCGAGGCCGCCACTTGCCAAAAGCCCTTAAAACTCGTGCTCGATGTTTAAATGTCACGACTGTGACATTTTTAGAAAAGCATGAGGTCATTTTTTATCATCTCAACCAGAAAGTGATTCCTAACCCAGGGTTCGCCCAAATTCTAAAAATCCTTGTAGTTGTACGCTTTTAATTACAGGACTTTTGCTCTAGACTTGATAGACGAAGTAATACAGTTGTCTGCTGCAGGCTTGTCCGTGCTGCCTGCTTGTTAATTTTCAAGGTTAGTTTTGATAAAGGAACAACATTAACATATAAACTAGACTTTGCTAATTGACGTCTAAATTATCGTACGTCTTTGCATGATTTCCTTATGGCACTCATTCAAAGTGTGAAGTAGAAACTGAAGAATTAGAAGATTTGTAAATGTAAAATTCCTTTGATTATTTTCACTAAATATTGAACTGCAAACTTAATCTTAAACCCAGCCAAATTACATGCTTTTGTCAGGCAGTTTAACAAAAGAAGTTCATTTGCACATTCCTCAATGAAATAATTTTTTTTCACCTTGCTGTGAGAAATGACTCCGTACTGGTAGATTTGGGCTGCTTTATAATGGAAAATATTTTGTGTAGGTACCATGAGATTTACTTTTTTTTTTGGCCAGAAAGCAGAAAAATAGCCATAATTTCCCAATTTCTCATTTTTAAAAGTTTTACCAACTTATATGCATTGACCTCTTTCCTTTGGGAGCTCTGTGATGCTGCCTCCTGCAACAGAGGGCAAACAGCCTGACTCACTGCAGAGCTCTGCCCTAATTTCTCTGATGTGAAACTCTGCAAAAAAACAACACCCCACATCTTAAAATTTGTGTTCTGGAGGTGTTCGGGTGTTATGCACATAGTGATGGGAGAAGAATGCTGGTTTTCCCTGTGGAACAACCACAGCAGAATTAATTAACCATCCTCATCCTGTACACACGGTTTGATTCCTGCAGTGATTTTGTTAAATGCAGTTGGTTGGGTTTTTTTAAAAAGTTCTGTGCATTTTACCTGTCAGAGCTTGTTTAATTTTGGGTGTCAACAAAAACTTATAAAAAGACACCTTCAAAATATAATCTTTTTAACAGGATTATTTTATAAATGAAATAGCTGTTTTATTCTAAATATAACTGTTCTATTTTGCTTTATAAATGTATTTACACGCACACATTAAAATATATTTTGTGGCAGTTTCACACAATAAATGAACCAGTGTTGAAAAAAAGAGGGAGGTTTATTTTGTGCTCAGCTATTTCACATTAAATTATGTTTGTGAAAGCTTGAAAACCCTGTTTAAAGTGTTCGCTTGTGGCAGGGGCTTAACTACGTCCACAGAGCATCAGCACGGCGCTTGTGAGAGCCGGTGTTGGTAATTCCATAAGGATTCTGTAAGTGTGAGCATTTTATCATCTAAGTCTTGTTTTTATGTAGCGCAATAGAGACGTTTGTCATGGGTAATTTTGAGGAGCTCTTGTGGATTATAGGGAGAAGCTTGCATGGTGGTGGGGTGGTTGGGTTGGGATTTGCTTACGCAAGGGTGATGCGAACAGAGCATCGGTGTCATAGATGAGAAAAAGTCATTTTGTCAGGTTTCCATCATCACTTTTTCCATGTGTAATATAGAGCCGCTAATTATACAAAGAGTTTAAGAAGAATTCTTCCTGAAATCTATTTTAAAAAAAAAAAGCAGCAGAAGATTTCTACTTGTTAAACTGTTGTTTAATGAATATATCTGTGAACAAAAGGGTTGCCACTTTTGTTGGGACAAGCAGGAGAAAGGATGCTTGACTCCCGGGAAGCAGTGAGTGAGAGCGAATCCTTCTGCCAGGCTCAGTCCTTGGTCCAGTGGCTTCCCATTTTCCATCTTCTGGTCAAACGGCTCTTTCTCATGGGCATTTCGCCAAGTGATGCAAACTTCTGGGAAGCTGGCCAAGGACCTTCAGTAGTCATCCTTGTCATGGCATTGGTGGGGGTGCAGAGGTAGAGTCTGGCCCTGGAATAGGGAGAAAAGCCTGAATGAAGGATAAAGTAGCCAAAGGCCTCTTGGGAAAATGGGTTAGAGTCTTATTGTTGTGCTTTTATGCTTTTTATTGTGTTCACTTGTTCTGGTAACCGAAGTCCATGTCATACAAAGCTTCGACTCACAAGCTGGGTGGCCTCTCTGCCCACAGCAGCTCTGTCTGTTCCAGCTGTAGGTGGTTCCCTGGTCAGGAGTCAAGCACAGAAGGAATATTTTCCTCCCACGTTACATGGTCAGTTGAAAATGGACAAACTGCAGCGCGGAGAGACTTGTGAATCGTCTGGTTTATATTTCTGGCAGTGGAGTTAGGCTAGTTGCAGGAAGGTAGTCATATGAAATCCAGACTGCAGATAAGACCAATAAAATTAAAACCAGGGTGCCTGACAGCTCTCAGGTTCTTCTGAGGTGGAGGCATTTCTCCTCCCTGCTTGAGATTTGGTTTATTTGCTGGTGCTTTTACCTTGCTTAATATTTGTATTTAATTAATTGTAACATATGAACAGAGCCCATGTATAAGTGAGATAGCTTTGGTTAGACCCCAGAGTGTGGTTCACTAACAAACTTCTGGTGGACCTCTCCCTGCACATGTCTGTCAGGCTCTTCACTCCTTTTCTGATGACAACAGGCTTGCTAGGTGGACATAGCCTGAGTTTTATCTGTAACTAATTATTAATTACTTGTTTTAACAGAACAGTCATATACAGCTTTGGAGGTTGCAGCAGAAATTATACCTACTTAAGCTTGTTTTTCACCCTGGCTCCCTGGGTCAGTGAGGTTTATCTGCTGTCACATCCCCATGTCCTTCTTCCCACGGGTTTGCCAAATCCACCTGACAGGCAGAGGGCTCAAGTTTTATGAAAACCAGTACCTACATGAAGGAGAAATTTCATATTTCTAGGAGAAGGAGAAGGTCACATTTCTACCCCCATTAAGGGAATGAAGAATAGTCTGAGCTGGGGAGTGATGGGTTGCACTTGCTTGCAGGCCAACACTCGTGTGGCCAGGGGTCCACTGCTGCCCCTTGCCTGGCTGGTACGGGGGTAGAGGGGTTGGTTTGGGAGGAGAGGAGGGGGACCAGGAAGTTGCAAGGCAAGCTATGAATTCATAGCAGTGTTGGCCTTGTTTTGCCAACATAAAAAACCTTGGTGCACTCACATCTTGATGAGCGTCTCAAGAGGTTGTTGTAGGTGAGAGGAGAGACCAAAAAGGCTTTGGCTCTTCAATGTGGAGAAAAGGCTGGGGTGGGATACGGTTGAGGTTTATAAAATCATCTAAGTGGTGGAAAAAATACAGTTTCGAACTGTTACTCACCAAATCCTGAAATTTATGTTATGGGGTATAGATTTAGTAAAAGAAAACACTTCTCTATTATGAGCTTTTAGAAGTTGACCTGAGAGGCTGTGAGGGATCATAGTGTCAATGGGTTCCAAAAAAAATTGGATGGGTACCTCTTTACACATCTGTTGCCCACAAACTAAAGGGAGAGGAGAGGTGCCCCTCTCCATTTTCCTCATCCCAAAAGTGTGGGCACTGGTAGAAAAGGGTGATGGACCATGGAAGAGCCATGCCAAGATACCCAGGGTGGGATGTCCTGCTGCCATGGTTGGAGATGCTGGGCTGGGAGGAGCATTGGGCTAGTCCTGTAGATCATTTCTTGTGTCCTGGTGGCAGGGGCTGGGATGGCTGTGCTGGAGCACGGGGGCCTGGGACAGCATCCGTGGGAAACGAGGCTTGGTTCCCTTCCCTGCCCAGAGACTGTCATTCAAGGCAGGCAGTAGCTGAGTCTTCAAAGGGCACAGAAGGTGAGGAAGGCCAGGTTGGATGGGGCTTTGAGCAACCAGTTCTAGTGGGAGGTGTCCCTGCCCATGGCAGGGGGGTTGGAACTCGATGAACTTCAAGGTCCCTTCCAACCTAAACCATTTTGTGATTACTATTTTCGACTTACTTTTACGTCCCCTTCAGTAAGGTGAGAGCAACTCAACATTTCCGAAAATCAGTCCATCTGGGTCATGCTGCTTCTCAGTAGGAGATGTTCGTCTGACCTATTTGGTATGCAAGGTGGATATTTTATATTTGATACTATTTTACTTTTGACCAGACTTATCTTCCTTCGTTGCAATGGATTTCTTCTGTGCAAGCCCCTGCTGTGCAGGTGTTTCTTCAGAAGGCTTGCAGCTGGAGCGCATTTGCATAGACACCCTGTATTCACCTTGTAGACATGTTTCTGTGGACTGTCTTCCCAGTGTAAGCCTTTTTTCCCCAACCCTATCCCTGTTTTTCACCTCAAAAAATAAATACTCTCTTATGTCCAATAGAATAACTTGGAACTGGGTTCAGGTTTCTTCGAAGATAGCAATTTTTTTATAAATTAAAAAAAAACCAACTCTAAAAGGACTTTTCTTTTAGAAAAAGGCCATCTGTCCAGATATCTGAAGTTGTGTTGTTTCTCTGATGTAGGTGATGTCTTCCAGATGGCATAATATCAACAATTCCAGTAAAAATTAAAAGTCTTGCTATTAAGTATATTTAATTCTGTTTGTATGCTTTTGATTATGCGCTGCAGACGAATATCCATTTACTTTATATCATTTTATTCTAATTTGCATTTTTATTTTTCTTGCAGACTTTATCCATTGGAGTACTTGACATTTTCGGGTTTGAAGACTATGAAAATAATAGTTTCGAGCAATTCTGCATTAACTTTGCCAACGAACGCTTGCAGCACTACTTTAACCAACACATCTTTAAACTTGAACAGGTAGGTCTGGAAATACTTAGTCTCTGATGCCGATGAGTGTTGATGTGAGTTTGTGGCACCGATGAAGTTCTTAAATTGTCCCTTTAATTCTTGTATGTTAAGGAGTGTACATTGAATTATTCAAATTTAACTTCTAATTTACTGTACGACTTACTGTAAAATAATATCCAGCCAGAGACTTGCTGGTTTTAAATAAACATTTTGGGATACAAGTATCCTCAAACATCCTGAAGACCTTAACCATTGCTCTTATGTCTCCTTGATAATATGCTCAGAGGGCTCATCCTTGAGCAATTTCTTTCGTTCCTTTGCCTGGACTTGCTGCTGTGTCATTTAATATCACATAAAAGTTATTTTTCAGCGTCTGTTGAAAATGCCACCCCAATCTTCTGGTGTTTTTTTTGCTTTCCAGTGTTAATTTGTGGGGAGGGAGGGAAAATGTCACACTCGTACATGTTGTGCAAAGTCAAACTTGAGATCCTTACGACCTCCAGTAGCCATGGCAGATTAGGAAAGGCTGAACTTTATGCTTTGCTTTAGGTTTGTTAAGACTGGGTGTTGCTTTCCACCCTCAAATTAATGTGCTATAAGAGAGATAACAAAAATACAGGCCATAATTTAGCAGGTAACATATATGACAAGATGGCATAGTCATTAGGATGGGAGGAGGCTTCTCCAAACATCATTTTTTATCTAACAACAAGCAGGACAAGAAAACTGCGAAAGTACGTGTTGTTTCATGGATGCACAGCATATAATTGGGCTGTATAATACAGTAAATATGTTGTAGATCTACAAAATGCCTTTTTTTAATGCCAGTCTGCATGTGCTCCCTTCAGGTGGAATTCCTCTTCGGGTGAGGTCAAGGGAAATCCTCCTTATCATTAGTTTCGGTAGAGTTAGTATTTGATGAGCTGCACTTTGCGGCCTGAGTCGAGCTGAGATCAAAGAATTAAACCAGCCCATCCCAGAAACCCTGATACTTTCCTTTTGGGCCTCTAGTGTTATAAGAGATCTGAAAAGTCAGAGAGAGAAGTCTCCTTGAACACCAGGATGGTAAAAAATAAGCAATATTGATTATTAATATAATTAATGATAATTAATGTAAGCAAAAAATGATCCCCCCGAGTGGATCATTTGGGGGATGATTGCTCTAGAGTTTGATGCTTCTCTGTTAACTCTTTTGTTGTTGTTGTTCTTTGGTCAAGGAGGTAGAGAGGGGGAGCAGAGCTGCTCAAACCCATTTTATTTCAGTTTTTTAACTGGTCTTTGCTGATGCACCTGACTCAATAGATGCTTTAAGAAGTTAAGGGGAAAACCTGTCTGGATTTCTAGCAACAGGTCTATTTTACCATTAGCCACCATAAAGGGGCAAACTAAAAGACTGTTGCAAAGCCAACATAGCTATTTTTTTCTGATAACACTTTCGAGAAGGGACTTGAAGAGGGAAGACCCTTCTTGAAAGCTGGAGAGAGATGATACCTTAGTGAGGTGGGATTTCAGGGCACTCGTGTTTCGGCAGCCTCCACCAGCTTCGCAGGAGCAAGTTGAGATGCCGTCATCCATAAGGGAATTCCCGTGCTTGGGCCGGGATTTCTTAGCAGGTCAGTGCTCCTCCCCGAGCCCAGGGTATATGCAGAGCTCCTGATTGCAGCAATCTGTAATTCTCCTTGGACCAGCTTATAACCGGTGACCTAATTAGCTTTCTCCCTATAAACCTGTCAAACACATGAAGTCATTAAAGTCAGTATTTGCTGTATGGGTGAGAGGAGCGGTTGCAGAGGCATCCGATTGCAAAGGGCTCGTTCCAGTTCTTAATGCTGGAGCGTGTCATCCCTCTAGGGCTGGAGCACTGCAAGCTCTGCCGGTGGAAAATATGGTCGTCTCTGTATAGTTTGCTTTCTATAAATATAAATAAGCTGCACAGCTGCATGAGCGCTAGGTTTTGGGTGACTTATTTATACAGTTTAATCATTTACTCTTGCTCTCCTTGTGAGTTGTATGCTGTGTGTAGAGGAGTGGATTTGGTGGAAAGAAAACTGGTGATACACATTCAGATCTTGGGACTTCAAAACATCCTTCCTGCCTAGCTGGCCCAAAGATTAAACTGCTTTTTAAGGAGAGTTGCCAGTCTACAGATGAAGATTGGGTAGTTCATATTGTGTTTCAAGATGGCAAAATTAGTTATATTACCTTGAGCTGTGAATTTATCTGAGATATTTGTGGCTTTACAAGGGTTTATTTGATGTCTTGATGGCTGAAAAACAAGTGGGGTTGTTGGTGATGGGTACCTGAAGAGAAGGTGTCCTCCTCTGTGTCTGGACATAGCCTGCTTGTATCTCCAAAGCTTGCAGGAGGCCAAAGCCAGATTGCTGAGATATCTGGACATTTCTACTAGTAATTGCCAAGGCTTTTTCTTAAAATCATAGCAGAACTTGTGTGCAAGAACAGTATTTAGCCACGATGTAATTGTTGCTGTGGCATACTGCTGATGTTATGGAAACCAAAATACCTGCCACAAAGTCATCTAGCAGAAGCATGGGATTATTTTAACCTTTATTTTCTTTTTTTTTTTTTCCCCGGTGAAATCTAATACAATGCACATTACGAATCTTTTTTTAAGCCTTCTGTCTGAAGACAATGCTATTTCCAGTGGTGTGCAAACAACTGACCTCGGGCAGTCTGACTTCAGCCTGATGCCTCCTATAAATACAGCTGCTGTCGTGCTGCGTAGCGAGAGTCTGCAAAGGTCTCCGCAGTACCAACCTCCTTCCTCTCCTTGAGCCAACCATGAGAATAACCGTAAGGCATCTCTGCCTGCTGTTTATAGACAATAAAAGAAGGCGAAAAATGGGAAATGTTAAAGTTCTGCCTTGGATAAAGACAGTTATGGATGTTTCCCTACCACTTTTTTTTAAAACCAACTGTTCTGGATTGCTAAGGAAAATGTAGTGATGACTTGTGATGCATGGGGATATGCTTTAGCACATGATGGAATAGTACAAGAGACACAAACCCTAACCGGGTGGTAAAGCCCAGGCTCATAAATCCCAGTCTATATAGTCAAACTCTTGGGTTTGGACCAATAACACCCTGTTTATTAATCTGGAAAGACTGATATTGCAGGAATCCTAACTGAAATACAGCCTGCCCCATCACGTAACAAGGGTGGTTTTCCCCTCCCTGTGTATCTCACAGGTCTGTGGAGTGGAGGTTGGATGAGGGGCTGTAGCTGGTGGCTGCAGTCGCTGCCTGATGCAGTGCTTGCTCTGGGCAGCAGGAGGATGGGAAGTCCTTCACCAAGTTCCGTGCAAAGTGTAGACGTGCTTAGCTCTTCCGTGCAGCATGGTCTCATCCCTTCCTCAGGCTGGTGACTTCAGGCGAGACATCCCCGTAGCTCTCAGACTCATTAGGTGCTATTGGAGCATCACACCTTGAGGGCGGTTCTCTGTTCCCCAGCTCTGCTCTATCCCCACGTCCTCCTCCTCAAGTGGCCTCCTGCAGAGAAGATAAGCCCAGAGCTGTTGCAAGGTTCAGACAACACCCAGGTGCTTCTGGGAGAGGAAAATAGCATTTCTGCATTGTAGCCTGGTTTTTGTTGTTGGTTGTTGGGGTTTGGGGTTTTTTTTGCAGTTTAGGTTATTGCATGAAATAATTGCTGTGTATGAAGATGTAGTTTGGAGGTCACCACTAACATAACACCCATGTTATGAGTTTCCTCCGAGTTTCCAGATCTTCGGCAGTCTGAGGGCCAGGAATACAAGTTTATGTATCCCATTCTCCAAACCTTGTCATCTTTGACCTCACCAATCTTCCCCCATCCCTGCTCAGGATCGTCTGAGCTTTGGCTTTTCGGTTACCCCCACCCTCCTCTCCCTATTTTCAGCTGATGCTTTGCAAAGGTTGTGAAGCCATCTCCTTTGCTTTCCATCCCACTGTTAAAAGTTCCTTTCTACCCTATTTTTTACCTTTTGTTTACCCGCCAAACCTCAATTTCCAGAACGTGCTTTTATTGTTTAAAAAAATTGATGAACAACCGAGGTTGAGACTGAAAAAAAAATACATTATTTGGAGCGTGATCAACTGGCATGAGCTCAGGTGTTGAGCAAAGTCTATTTTCTGGTGTGGTCCCTGGTGGGCCTGATGTCCCAGCCAGCAAACCTCAGCCTCCTCACATGGAAAAACTTCATTTCATAAAGATATCAACTCCTATGAAATGTTTGTTCAGCCATCTAAAGCTCCGTAAATATTTATGGAGGCATATAGGTTTTATTGTCCCTGTGTAACAGATGGAGCAATCTGACAGTCCGGACTAAATGAATAACAATCTGTTCATTGCAGAGGGAGTGAATGAAGAAAAAAAAAGCATCGGTTTGTCTCAGGACACAGTGATAGGTGGTTTATTTAGTCTGTGAAATGGCTGTGATATCTGCAATATTTTAAAGCATCTTTGATATGCTGGGTCTCTCCCGCCATGCTGCTCCATCTCCCAGCAGCCATGTGTGTGGTGTAGAGAAAATAAAATACAAAAAATAAAATAAATTAACTACAAATAATTAAATTAAAAATCAATTATGAAAAAGGCTCTTTCTCCTACTGCCTAGAGCTCTTTTCCCCTTCCCTCCAGTGGGGTTTTTTTTGCATCTCATCCCTCTGGTTAGGCACAAATGTATTTTATCTTTGTCCCCATTGAAGACAAAAGCCAGCCACCAGAAGGCAACTGTTGAGGACTGGGAGGCTTGGTTCAAATTTCTGTTTTCGTTGGAGATGGGCGAGCGGGTGCTCTCTGAAAAACACTGCCCTCAGCTGTGTGCCATATGACAGGCAGAGAAATAACAAGCTGCACAAGTTATTGATTTTATTATTTGGCTACACGCCATTGCATGTAACTCTTTTTTTTTTTAAAAAAAAAAAGGATGTTTAGGGTAGACTACTTATATTTTTTTTAAAAAGTATGCTTTGAGTTGTTTACACACTATCTTTAGGATAGGAAGATTTCAGATTGCAGGATTGAAACACAACACGACTCCGGTTTTCATCAGTCTCCCAAAGCGTTGGCTTGGGTCATTCCCTTCCTTGGGGAGTGGGTCTGGAGGGGCTCCGTTTGCCACCTCCTTGCTCCTGAGTTTCTCCAGATTATGAACGTTCACAATATATATAAAATATATTGTATTATGTATATATACTATAATATCATAGAATAGTTTGAGTTGGAAGGGACCTTAAAGATCATCTAGTTCCAACCCTCCTGCCATATATAAAATATGAACCCCTTAAAAGTAGTATTCTTAAATCTGCGTCGCGGCATCCTAGGCTGGTAAATTAGAACATGTGGTTAAAATATCATTAGAAAATATTCTAGAAAGCTCTTCTGGTGTGATGTGCTGGTGTAAAAGACTCTGAGGTTGTCTGCATCTTTTCTGCATTAGAATTAGGTATCCATAAAAAACAGGTTTGGGTTACTTTGTTTTTCTGAAATTTGATTCCCTGACCTGTAAGCCCAGTACAGAGAAGTACTGTATCTGCGAAGCCCAGCTTTTGTGAAAATACCATAATTGTGATTGACAGCGTAAAACTCTTGCGATAAATGCACTGACAGCTCCTATTTGCAAGTTGGGTAATGTGTAAATTTGAGGTTCAACCTTGTATTTTGCCTAGGAGAAAGAGAGAGAAAAGCAGAATTGATTTGGGAGATGGACAACAGAAGGTCCAAGCTTTTTCTTTTTTTATTAAAACCAAACATGATTGTGCTAGAGAAGAATTATTCAGGCAAAAAACTGGAGAGATGAACAAACAGGTTCAACTTGTGGTTGTCACCACTTCATACTGCATGTGGCTTTTAGTCTGTGGGTTTGATATAGTCCTTTCCTTAACAAAGTTAAGGAGGTGGTTGGGCGTGGTTTGTGCTGCAGATGATCTGAAGACGGTTTGGTGTTCCTGCATGTGTTGGAAACGTGGCTGTCAGGGAGGAGGAGTGTGATGGTCATGGTCTCTTCTGCTTGTCACCTGCATGGGACAATCTTGCAGTAGTGACTTAGGAACATGTACTGCTTTAGAAATTAAGTGTCTTGTAGTGAGCAAAAGTGAAGGTTATGTTGATAAAGAGATTATCTCAGTGCAGTCCCCGTGTCTTGGCCTTTGCTGATGGTTTTTGTGAGCTAGGCAAGCTAAGGGGAATGTCACCAGGCATCCCTTACAGCATTGTGCAGCATCTGAGCACATTCCCAGGCTCTGCTTGCAGCAGTGCCAGGTGTTCCCCAAACTGCCTCAGTTCCCCCACTCAAATCCCCTCTTCCATCCAACATCCCACACTCTTTGTTGGAGCTCTCCAAGTTGCAGATGCCTCATTCCAGGTGCCCTTGCCTAAGTCACTGTCGTCTCTTGAGCCCTTTTTTTCCTCTTCTCTGAGCTGGTTCCTTGACTTTTTCTGGTTAGATGATGTTTCCTGTGATTGTGGTTCCCACTTGACTATATTAGCTAAATGTATGTGTGTTTGGACTGTGCCAGGGGACAGTCCTGTCCCCTGAACCCAGCCAGGTCCCTGCATTTTGGGGTCAGGTTTGTCCTGTGAAAGCTGAAGACCGACTTTCTTCTGAGACCTGCTCCTGAGATGCAACCCAATATTTATATTGGGTATATTTATTTATTTTCAAATTATATGCATGTAATAATATTATGTACATTATGAAGCCCTTCTCTCTCCCAAAAAAATAGAAATTAAAAAAGGACGAGGTGAAGATGAAATAAGCACTAATTTTTATTTATTAATGGTACCAAAAGTATTTTCTTTCCACCCCCTGATGCACACCTTGCTTTGGAGAGCGCTAGGCGTGCTCTAGGGTGATTTAAGATGCTTCTATACTGGTTTCCTAGGGCCAGGCCCTGGGTCACAGTCCCTATACCTTTGAGCTAAATTAGGCAATGATGTAATGAAATCTTTGGTTATTTCAGCAAAAAAGCACTAGCAATACTTGTGAGCAACAGCTTTTCTTTATAAATAAAAGACCTTCATGCATGTTGGTGGATTTTTGTAGGACAGTATTGTGCAATGTGAGCTCCCTTCTTAAGCAAGATGAGCAAGAAACCTCTAAAAACCTCAGAAATACTTCAACCATTCTGAAAAAAATGTCATATTGAGGCAGAACTGGATGGTCCATCCTGACAGCGGCTCTTCCACTGGTTACGTGTGAAATTCCTGTCCGGACAGTTGGTTTGGCATGGTGACAAGATTTTATAGGGGTAGCGTAAGACAACTATATATATGTGTGTGTCTATATATATGTCATAGGGAGTACTGTGAGCCCATTGTAAGTGTGAATGAATGAGAAAGGAATCGGGAGCACGTGTATTTGTTGGCACAAGTTTGGGGTGGGGACTGCAAGGGGAAGATGATGTTTAGCCTGGAGGACCAGTCTGGTGTTCACCATGACCACCGTGGAGGTCCCCTTCACATTTGCTAAGCCTGATACATCTTGCAAGGACTGCATTGAGAAATAGATATGTGTATAATATATATGTGTATATATATATTTCTTTTCCTCTTTGATTTAGATAGCAAGAAATTAATCGGCCAGCAGATCATGCAGCGTCTTTAGACTCACACTTCTGGCTGTTGTAAAGGCAGGTTGGGAAGAAGGATGCTCCTGCGAAGGGAGCACACAGGATCGTGGCAAGGTGTGTTTTGCCAGCTGAATCGTGCAAAACCAATTTTCCCCATTTTGAGAGCAAAATATAATTTATGACTGAAACCTGCGGTTGCCACTGAAGCGTAGGGAGCTGATACGAGCTCAGGGATGGATGCTGCAGAGCTAGTGTAGCACGTATGGCCGCATACACGAAACCCTGGGCTGAACTTAGTGTTTTAAAACACCTTCTCTGATGATGGACAGTCCAAATTACAATAAATTAAAATCTCAGGCTGTGTACACACACCAGACGGGAGGTTGTCAGCGCGCAATGGATCAGCCTCAAAATAAAGCCAAATCCACTTGCTGTTTGCTGAGGAGCTGCTGAAATGGTCATCTCGAAGGAGAAGACCATCTCAAGGAGCACCTTTGCTTCAAAGCTGTCTACCAATGCTCCCTAAGTGGTTTGCAACTTAAAATGGGGAGCAGAAGACATGCGGGGGCAGGCTGTTTATCCGAACCCCTGCATGGCCAGACGTGATCATTAAAATGGAGTGGTTTATAACCCTGTTTATAGATTGTGTATTTATAAAGCATGTAGATATGTATTTATATATACTGCATTGCATGTATAAATTCCTTTTCTACTTAAATTGAGAACAAACATCGAAATCCTTGTTTGTAAAGGAAAGCGTCAGCCTTGGCATCCTCGACTGGAGGGATGTCGGGAACTTGAGGCATCCGTGTCGTCTGTGGCACATAAGCGCCAGCACCAAACCAGATGTTGGTCTCATTCATGCGGTAACTCTCTAATAAGGTTTTCCCATCTAGAGGATTTGCATATCGAGCTCGTTTTAATTATCAAATTGCACCGGGATGTTTCTGCTGAGTGCTGGGGCTGGCTTATGATGCCTGTCTGCGTTTGCTGAATGAGCGATTAATACTCCACAGGAAGGATTAATTCCTGGAGGGACGGATCCTGCGTGGATCTCTCTTGGATGGAGAGATTGCCTCACGCCTTGCTGCCATTTCCAACCTTGGAAAAGCTTTCCCAAGCTCCCTAAGATGGATTTTAGGATATATATGTATATGGATGTATCCAGAAAAGAGCTTTTATGAGGTTTAGCTCCTTTGGTTTCTCATATGTTTCTCAACAATGACCTATTTTAATGTAATTTTTAAAACATTAAATATTATGTTCTTTCCTGGAAGGTTTTCAATATAGTTTGCAAAATACGGCTTCATTTCTAATTTTTGAACTGAGCTTTTTGAGATGTTATTCCTATCTTCTTGTCCATCAGCATCCGCAAGGTTGATGGTACCTTGTTACCGGGTAAGCTAATCAAGAGAGAAACAATTTATATGCTTGGGTTTAGCGGCTCTATACTTGTATTTGCAAAGGTTTATATTTTTGTGGGTGTCAAATTGACTTGTACTATTTTTTTAAGGATATTTTGAGATTATTTTAAGCTGGGGAAGTCAGCTAGGAATGGAGAGAGGCGTGGAAGGGGATTTAATTCCTAGTTTCTCACTTTGCAAACGCCTCCTGAAGCTGAAGCAGACTGTGTTAGAGCCAAGAAGAGAGGAATTTCACACCCTTCTGTTTAGTCGTGAATTTTTAGGCAAAATATGTACATTTAGACATCCAAAATTTATCTGCCTATTGATCACATCAGAGTGTATGTCTCTGGATTATGTGAGTTTTTACGATGGGAACACAATAGGAAGTCTTCCCATGTGGAGCTACGCTGGAAAAAGGGATTTTTCAGTTGATTTCCTGCTTTATTTGGGGAATTTTCATTGTGTAAACAAGGTTTTCTTATACCTTGGTAATGAAAGCCTCGGGCAGATCAACTCCTGGGGCTTATCTGGTTCTGTCTGGGAGGGGGTGAATGAGCTAATGGGGTTTTCCTCTGCTCTCGTGATTCACTCCAGCATTTCTGAAGCAGGGATTGCCATGCTTCTGGGAATAGAAAATGCCATAATTCCCTTGCACACGGTTCCATGCAAATAATTAATCATTTTGATTTCCATTTCCTTCTTTTAATATCCTTTAACTCCAAGTCGGACTTGATAAAAGCTAAAAAAGCACTGCATGCTACGTTTTGCCCCTCTTTTTACCATCAGCCTTGCCCCATCCCCAGGGAAGAGGAGAGAGCATCATCCCTGTCTTTGGGTTTTAAATATTATTTTTGGGGGGCTGCTTCTCAATTTTCACTGCGTCTAATGGCAATATCCCTCCAGTATAAGACGTCTGCCTCCTGGGCGCTGCAGTGCTGGGATATTTTCATGGCTCTCAGCTTGCAGGCTGTGTGGCCGGCTGCCCGAAACCCTCCAGACCTCTTTAGATCGTGACACATTTTTGACCTTTGATATCCTGTGACAGGGCAACAAATGCCATACATTGTGGAAAAACACAGGCTGTTATATTCAGGCCTGATTTTTCACTGCCTTTTGATTTTAATTTAGTAATTCCTTGGTTTTGTGCTTTATGACAGATGGGAAACTTATTACGGTTTTTATTGTGTATTTTTATCAGGTCTCTTCTGTTTCGTTTCTTCTCTGGGTTGCTATGCTTCTCAAGTTTTTCAAGCTCCTGATCACTCCCTCCAACCACCTCTTAATTTTACCATATGATTTTGGGGAGCAATAGCCCCCAGTGAGCATGATACTCAAGCGTGAGCTTCAAAATCATATTTAATGCTTTCTCTTCCAATTATGCTTTTTAGCATTTGGTTTTACGTACTGTTGACCATGGCTGGGTATGGAGTAACTCATAATAGAACACGTGTGGATGTGTAGAGATGTTTTCCAGCACCTCTAAGATGCTGTTGGGCTCATGGGTATTTTCTCCCACTCAGGATTTACCTTTAATTAACACCTTTAATTCTGCTGCGGATCAGAGCGTGTTTCTGTTTGGCTTAGCATCGAAATAAAGTCCTGATAAGAGAACTGATCCAACGCTCCTGTAAAGATAACGGGACTTGTTTCTCTACACATTCAACTATAAAATTACAGATGTTTTATGTTTCTAGCAGTAGGGTTTCCATCAAGTCTTGCGTCCCAGTTGGGAAGGTTTTCCTGATGCTCAGCACGTGTATTTTAATCTTGAATTCATTATTCTGCATGGCATAAGCAGTGTTTGTACTCCGGGGTCGGTTGTAGGCAGGCAGGGTTTCTCTTTGATAGTGCTTAGCTGTCTTCACGAGAGTTCCTTTAATTTTCATATACAAAAATGTTCGAAATTCTGCCACGTCCTGTTTATTTGGTACCGCAAATCTTACACGCTGATATGTCTCGGGTAATGTTGTGTGATAGTCAGTAAAGATTTATACTCGTATTCTGAGTATATGCATTTCAAAGTCTGGACCCGCATTTTGTGGTCCTTTTTTATGGCCTTTAAAAAGCAATCTTTTATTTTATGTTTGAACATCACAAATTGTATTGGTGCGTTCAGGTCTATCTGAACATTTTAAGTTCTAAAAAACTCATCCTTTGCAAACAAGAAAAACTCAAACTAATACTGCCTTTTCTTATGAGCCACCTCCCTGCTTAACCACATCTTTCTAAATATTGAATGCAATAATGAAGTACATATATATGGGTTTGTTTTTTTCCCCTAAAGAGAAGCGAGATGAAGTCACCAACCCCCTTCTCTCCTGAGCTTCAGCTGAGTCAGAGAGGCCAAATCTGTACTATGCAGTTTTGCTGACCTGGCTGCTGCAGCGAGCATGCGCCGATGCAGCTACGGCAACACAACCCTGCTCTGATTTGGGTGACGGCATTGGAGAAGTGATTTGGCTCGCACCGGCAGAACAAGTCCATTCGGCGACGTGCGGTGCCAACGTTGACGTCCTGCCAACGTCATTGTGGTCGGGGGAGCAGAATTGCTTCTAAATGCACAATTGGGAAGCATTTAATCTACTCGTGGTGGCTATACAAGACCCCCGGAGAGCAATCGGTAGCATCTCACCCAATAATTAAATGAAAATACGGAACTGCTGGATTCTAAAAAAAACTCTGAATGTCTTTTTTTGGTTCTTTGCTCAATTCCTTTTGCCAAGTTTGGGAGCTCAGTTGCTCTCTCCGGTGAACTTGCATCGCTCCACCTTCCAGCAGACCAGGTTTCAGCTATCCAGGGATGGGAGGAGTAAATCTGTACATTTTTGTTGGGAGTAAGAGTGCCAAAACATAGGACTCAATGGACTTTACTGCGCTAGAAACTTTTGCAGATAGTGGTAATGTCAACGGTTTAGTTCTCGATGTAAAAGTGGTTGTCTTGAAATAGGACATTTGAATTTGCCCCTAAACATAGCGTAGTTTTAAGTCAAGGTATAAATTTAAGCTGGTTTTTAATTAACCTCCAGTTTGAGGATTTTTTTGTTTGAATGGGCAGTCTTTTGTATTGTCTTCATCTTGACCTAAGGTTTGTTAAATGAAAACCTGATGTTGTTTGGATCTAATTCCTTAATATCCAAGTGCTCTGCGAGGACCGTGCACGTGTCAAAGGATGGCAGAGACTTTATTGTCGTAAAAGCAAAGAAATATTTGGAGGTAGCTTTTAAGGATATCTCCTGAATTCTGCAGAATGATAAATATAGAAATCCTATAGAATATTAATAGCTGAAACTTAATTGAGTATGTTTAACATATGCATATGGACAGCAATGATTTTACCTTAACGCTGCTGCTTTTCTGTGCCCCATTTGCACAGTGTTCTGCAGACCAGCAAAACCCAAAGGAATTACATCGGTCAATCACAAAGCTGTAGTTATTTCTCCTGGGCTGTGATTCTTTCTAAAGACAACCAAACAGATAACTGGAAAAATGCTAGGAAAAAAGAAATAAGGGGAATTTTTTTCCACTTAAGCTTTGGAGCAATTGCTCTGGCATAGCTTCTGCTGCTGCGTATACTCCGGTCTTGAAATGAGAGCATGGATCTGAGTTATTGTGGAAAAGATTATTAGTTGAGGACTTTAATTCCTCTTCGTGCTTGGCCAACACAGCCAGAGGTTGCATTGGGGATGGAAGGGAGGGAGCAACAGATGGACAGATGTGGGGAACAACTGCACAGCCCGGGAGTGAGTGTTTCTGACCCAGCCCAGAGGAAAAAGAAGAGCAGAGGAGGAAAAATTAGCCAAAATCTTGCAACTGAAGTAACTGAGGCCAGGAGGTACGCGATGACCGACCTCAGGTCATGCATCGTCTGTTGCAGAGCTGAAGATGAGCCTAAAGAAGTAGAGATCTTGAACTCTGTGGTCTTTTATGGTCATTTACTGGAATATATTTGGGGAAAACCAAAAACGCATCTGGCATTGCTAATTAGTTGTTTTGCACCAACCTTCGGAGGAGTCGAAAAATTTTGATGTGGTTGTAGGAGTTTCACATTTGGATGTCTAGAGGGCTTGTAGAGCAGAGTGATGATGTGTGCTTGGTTTAGAGGTATGCAAACCTAAAACTCTAGATAATTGGGGTTTTTGGGGGGGCAAAAAATTGTATGTGTAAAGCCCCCATATAAGTAGTTCAAAAAAGGGTCACGATAATAAATAGGTAAGCCAAGTAACGTGCACCAGCCACCCATCACCACTGAAATAAGGCTCTTCTTTTGTCGTCATGGCAAGGTTTATTGCTCTCTGGGCACTCAGGACCAGACCTGAGCGGGCGAAGCTGGGAGTAATGGACCCTGCATCCGATTAAGCGGCTGTCAGAAGCAGGCGGTTGATAAATGGTGCTGACTCCCATTACCACTGCACGCATCGCTGTCTCTCTCTTCTAAATCACTCAGGAGAAGCTTATGGTTGCTCAAGAAATATGCAATCTTCTACAGTCATCTGGATTGCCATATAGAAGCTTTTTTCCTGACTTGCACTAAAAATACAGCAAATCTTGGTCAAATATATGCTTTTTAAATGCCTATAGTTTAGCAGGGGCCTGTCAATACTATTCTGCATGCCTGCTATGTCCTGGTTGTGCTATAGGAACCTGAGAAAAAAAGAAAAAAAAAAAATTCATAATGCAGAGTTGTTCCTTACGTTCACAATTTTTTTTCTTCCAACAGGATGGGTTCTGTTTTGAACCTGAAAGGCTTTAGAGCTGTTAAAAACTACTTTTGTGCATCCACACATAAGCGTACGGTGTGTATGGTTGCTGTGAAGGTATATGGTGTCTCAAATACTGAATTCAGGACCTCGTAATTTTTTAGCAAAAATTTCCTTGTGAGATGTCTCAAAGCACTCTGGGCTCTTTCATTCTAAAAATAATATATGTAGAGTTCATGTTAATTTTGGATGGGGATACTTTGGAGAGTTGGAAGAACGTACTTTTTTTAAAAGAAGTTATTTGCTCATATTAAAAATAAAAGCAGAAGTAGCAATAAAAATTAATTGGATTGTTCAAAGGTACAATATATTAGTGCAATTTTGAGGATTTTTTTCCCTTTTTTCTTCAATTCTGCCGTCAAAATGTCTTACAATAGAGAAGTAAAAATGCAGTTTGGATCAGTAGGATTTTTTCCAACACGTGGAGTAAGGTGCACGTCCAATATCGCTGTTTCGAGAGTGAGTCACAAGTCTTAAAAGCATATGATGAAAATTATGATTTTTGTGGACAGACCGGCTTGACTTTCTTCCGAACACCCTAGACCAATTTCTACAGAATACTTCTCGAAGTAATCCAGTTGAAAATCTATCTCGAAGGAGATAACCTTTCTCAAAGAGCAAGGCTTGGAGTTATTTTGGTGGAAAATAAATAGCTTTTTTTTCCGCAGCGTGAATCTGGGGACAGATCCTCACTTTTACTGTAAAGGGCCATGGCCCTGCAGGTCTTGGAGCGGTGATTTCTGCTAGCTGGAGGTCTCTTTGTTAACACTTATAGCACCAGCCATTAATAGTGTGAGATATAGAAGAGTAGGGCTCAGTGGAACAGGCTGCCCAGGGGAGTGGAGGAATCGCCATCCCGGGGGGTATTTAAAAAACAGGTAGATGTGGTGCTGAGGGACATGGTTTAGTGGTGGTTTTGGCAGCGTTAGGTTGATGGTTGGGCTCGATGATCTTAAAGCTCCCTCCCAACCTAGATGATTCTATGATTCTAAGCAGGAAAGGGAGTTATACTCCTTTTTCTGTGTAATTAAATGAATACATTGTATGACCATTTTCTTCTAGCAACCAACTATTAGTTGATGCAAATACATCGTATAACGCTTTAACAGCAAGCTGGGAAAAGGAGAGGGAGTAGCAATGATGCGTAGCACACTGTGCGTCTTTGGTAGGCATGGTCTGCCATATAGCTAACCTATGTCTGAGCAAAACTTTGGGGCACCTGACATTGTAAAATGTCGTGCAGTTCCCTGTGGTTTAGGTTGCTCAAGTGGTTCTTTATCATTTTCTTTTGCATCGAAACGAATATCGGTGGCATATTAGCAGAAGAGATGTTCATTTTGGTAAATGGTGCATCAGTTTCCATGAAAACCTTTGAATTTCACCTTTTTTTTTTTCCGGGTTGCGCCTAATTTTGTTATATCTGTGGTGTTTTTTTAGGAGGAATATAGAGCAGAAGGAATTAGCTGGCACAACATTGACTACATAGACAACTCCAGCTGCATCAACCTGATCAGTAAGAAGCCGACGGGCCTGCTCCATCTGCTGGATGAGGAAAGCAAGTGAGTAGGAAACTGTTGGTTTTGCTAATGATATTTGTTTTTTCACTTAGAAAATGTTTATCCTTAAGTCTTACCTCTTGTGATTCTTTGCGGAAAGATGCTAATAGGCAGATTTATCTTGTCTCTCTCGTTTCGTTTCCGAGGTGGTAACACAAACAGTGGAGAATCAGCAAGCTGAGCAAAAAGCCTTAACAAATAATAATTAAAATTCTGTTTCAATAATTTCTTCTGTTAAAGGGAAGGGCAAAGGCTTCCTTGGCTTCTCTCCTCATTTCTCTCCCTGTCTGTTGTGGTATAATGACATGAAGATGTTTGAAGCTGAGCTGAGTGGAGAATTCAAGCGCATGAGTTAAAGCAGGTTGTGTGGGTGCTGAGATTGAGATATAAGGTGGATTTATCAATTTACTTTTAAAAATTAAGCCAGCGTGAACCAAGGACAGAGGCTGCAGGGCTTCATGCGCATCAGGGATGTGGCTGAGGTTTGCACCCTTGGTTATTTATGTCCATCCCGCTTGTCTCGGTAGAAGTTATCAGATGAGCTTGTGGCTTCTGGGTCTGGAAACTTCTGAGCATAAGGGACCTCCCGTTGGATACACATGCCATTTTTTTCCATGTGAAGGGCAGGGAAAGTCCAGGTGGATTTGCTCGTGTCACCTCGGATCCGTGTGGCTCCAGTCCAGGGCATGAGCTCTCCTCCCACCATTTGCTTGCAGGTTTCTCCTCCCTTTCTTGTCTTGTTGCGCAGACACACCGCAGCGGTAATGCTGTCCCAGTGATACTACACTAGGCTAAACAGCTTAAACTGGGTAAAGTTGTGAAATACATCCTCAAGTTGCAGATTTACATGAAGTTTGAGGATGGAGGATTGGCTTGGTCTTACCAAGAGGCTCTGCTCAAGCTCTCTGTCCTTTTTCTTCCTCTCTCCTATGCCAGGATCAGTCAAGTAACTCCTGAAATGGAAGTGAGATTTGTAGGCAAAACAGCTCAATATTTCCTAAATGTGTGAATACCCCATAGATACAGGAGAAGTCTAAGCCTCAAAACCGATGACAGAACCTTGGGGTTTCACATAAGCGCAGCTACTCTGAATAATTTCCATGCAACGGGCATACAATACAGTATACCACTATAAAAATATACCTATTTGTGCTTTCATAACTTATTTCAGACCAGTACTAAATCATTTAAGAGTTCTTCAGACAACAGATACACCTTGTACTTGTATATAACCACACAACAGCATACAAAACAGTGCTTGCTTAGTATCTTCAGGCACAGAAATGGAAACTCCGAATATCTCTATTTTCCCATTGCAGTCAAGAAAGAAGTGTAAAAGCTTTTTTCGTTGAGTTTACGGCTATCTTCTTTTTTTATTCTTTCCACTCAGTTTTCCTCAAGCCACAAACCAGACACTGCTGGACAAGTTTAAGCGTCAACATGAAGGGAACTCCTACATTGAATTTCCAGCAGTCATGGAGCCGGCTTTCATCATCAAACACTACGCGGGCAAAGTGAAGTATGGAGTGAAGGTCTGTCATCCAGCTGTTCCCCAGCAGTTGTTTTCATTTAAATCATCTAGCTGGGATGGGGAAGGAGAGCCCCAAGGGCTCCACAGAGATGTTTTGGAGAGGACTTGGCTAGAGAAGAGACACGAGAGTCGGGAGAGAAGTGTTGGCTGAAATGACAAGGTGGTGGGGATTGTGTCTTCCTGTTCTCCTCCACATTGCAAGCTCTGTGTGTTGGCATTTAGGGGAAGAATTTAGGGACATGCACTGAGGTTAACACTACGTTGCAGCGACGAGTTGAAATAGGGTATTTGGTAGCCTTTCTGGGCTTGGTTTGTTTAGAAAACCCAATGCTTTTTTCATCGTTAGTCATTTTTTAATACAGGTTGCATGAGCATAGGTCTCAGCGTCTCACTGTTGGAGGTACTTCTTAAAATCCCATGCAAACAATTTCAAAGTTGACCTGATTTATATTCATGCCAGGCATTAGCAGAAGCAGTTCTGGTGGGCAGGTGAGCCTGTATGAGAAACAACCTCAGGATTTACTACTGCAAATCTGTAATGGTGTTTCTGATGCAATAAATGCATATGACAAACTTCAGCATCAGTTTTGAGATGCTTCAGAGAGCAGTGCTTTGGGATAAAACAGTTATTTTCTGGACATAGAGGTGTCTAATATGGGGGCAGGAAAAAAAAAAAATAGACACAGGATTGAATAGTTGTGCTGTCCCAGGGATAGCCTGGCAGATCTCACCTGGCATATCATGTAGATATTGTTTATTTTCCTCTTTTCTCCCCCTCCTTTTTCTCCTTCCCCAGGATTTCCGTGAGAAAAACACAGATCATATGCGCCCGGACATTGTAGCTCTCTTGCGAAGCAGCAAAAACGCCTTTATCTGCGGGATGATCGGGATCGACCCGGTGGCCGTGTTCCGCTGGGCAGTCCTACGGGCCTTTTTCAGGGCGATGGTTGCTTTCAGGGAGGCTGGAAAACGATATGTGGAGAAGAAAACTGGTACGTGTGCCGATCTCCTAATGCTAGTGCCTGTTTTTCACCAGCAGCATAGATCTAATATATTACTACAGTATTTTAAGTAGCCTGACTTATTAGGAGCTGTTAATCTATTAAAAAACTCACTAAAATAGCATATACGTTTTTGCTATGCAAAACTTACATTTAAAGGTACATTTGGATTTTACCACACCATAAGAAAAGAATTTTGCTTTACTGGTGCTTTAACTTTTCCTTTTTGTAGGATTCATGAATAGGGAATCCTGAATGATTTGAATAGAAACATAAAATTTATTCGGCAAATAAGGCAAATTATTTTTGCTGGGAATTCTTGAACTGTTAGTTACATGTGTGGAAAAAAAAAAAGGAAATAATTCTTCTCTGTAATTTTCCAAGCTGTTCACCCTTTAAGCTGCAAGAGAGCGTGTCTCTTGTCTAGCAAAATTCATTGCTTCGCAGTCATCCAGAACCACCTCATGTTGAACGCGGGGGCATTAAATTAAAGGAAAGTAATGGTGCATCATCATGCTGTGGCACGCAATACCTGGCTGTGCTTTTAGACCATTTCTCTGCATAAAGCAATTTCAGAAAGACGGGTACAAGCTATTACTATTAATTTCTGGGCACAAGAGGGCTTGAAATTCATGATGAAATTAGAGCCTCAGCAGGAAAAATGTCAGCTGAGTTAAAATTAAGCACAGAGCCGCCCCGTGAACTTTTTCTTAGTCGGAGAGGTGTGCATCAAGGAGAGCCAAGCAGCTTGGGTCGAGGAATATGGAAGCCGTACAAGTGGAAAGAATAATTTTCTTGTTTGGGGCGAATAATAGCATCTGAAGGAGGCAAAAATCAGCTTTCAGCTCTTGAGACTCTTCCTCTCAAACAGCTCAGATGTTACAAAAGAGATGTTTCTCATGAACCTGGGTCTGTGTGGCACGTCAGGGCAGCATCTACAGACAGCGGTGTTCCAAAACACCAAGAGGTCGATGGCAGAGACGTTTGACATTGGGAGAAATATCACTCAAAAGAGTTGGCTTTGGAAATCCCTATTTGCATTTTCCTAGCATCACCTTTTTTATCTCGCATAAAGCCCAGGCTGAACTAAAGCGAACCAGTCAAGGAGATAAAAAATATACATTCAGTCTTGGGAAGTCAGAGCTAATTTCAAGCCCTGCTTCGCTTTCTGTGTCTCTGGCAATCAGTCATGCCTGCCGTGCTCGTCTCCTCACTAGCCAGCTCTCCGCTTTTCAGTCTTGAATTTGTGGCATTAACTTGCTTATATCTATATATATATATCAATATATAGGTATAGAACAGAGTCCAGGAGGTTTTCAGACAATTCTGGGAGACTCACTTCTTGCACCGCCGCCTTTTTCCCTACCAAAACTAACACAGTAGTGGCTGAGTTTCTAAACTTTTTCTGGCACACGTTGCTGCTGGTTTATCTATCTGGTGTCCTTTGGCCTGCTTTCAAATGGCTTTGTGCCTTGTAACTTTGGTTTTTGAGGCAAAAAGAAAGAAAGAAAAAAACCCCAATCCCGTCAAAACGCTGGGTAAGGTTTATCTTAAACTTCCTGACAATCCTCAGATAAATCATACCCTTAATTTCTATGTGCATCTTTGGCCTAAATTGGGAAAAAGTCATGAGAAAGTCACCATTATATAGGCAGAACTAGTGGGAGGAGATTACCTAAGTCTAATTCCCATACTGAGGTACACCTTACCCGTTGGTGAGCTTGGCTTATAAGCGATGCCGGAGCTGGGACCACTCATGTTCAGCTGCCTCTGAACTCTTTGGAGAGGTACCCATCATCTCCTAGCATGACTTCTGGCCAGGTAGTGGTAGCGCTGAGCAAGGAGCGATGTTTTCATAGAATCATAGAATAGTTTGGGTTGGAAGGGACCTTCAAAGGTCATCTAATCCACCCTTCCTGCAGGGACATCTTCAACTAGATCAGGTTGCTCAGAGCCCCGTCCAACCTGACCTTTTAATCATGCTTTTGTTGGCGAGGCCTCGTGCCCACCTTGCAGTCAGTTGTCTTAAATTCCACCCATCTTGCCAAAGCACCACAAAGCAGATGGCTATAGAAGAGGTGGACCTGAGCAGAAGGCTTGGCTGGTGGCTGGATGGTGGGGTGGGCTGGTGCAGCATGGCACGTCCACTACCAGATGCTGGTGGTTGCTCCTGCTCCCCAAAATAATGCACAAAAGCAGACAACCAAAGACAGCATATGTTTTGGGTTTATTTTGGGTTTTCACCAAACTTTGCTCACTTTAATTAGCCTGATCCGGATGCCTTACTGCTCACGGACGTGGAGCTTCTAACAAAATTATGGTAGATTAGCTGAGAATAACTTCACACACGTACATTCATCCAAGTGTGCACACTTAATATTTGTATATAATTTTTTAAAAGGCGTGCTGCCCCGTTCTTGGTTTCTGAGGTCCCAATCTGCTGCTTCTGCCATCCATCAGGCAGGTGTAATTAACGAGTAGGAAAATAACTGAGGCATGCTTTTTTTTTTAAGGCTCTTTGCACTCTTTTGTCTTAACCCCAAATGCATCTCCCTTGCTTTTACCTGTCTGAAGGCCTGTCCGATTCACGCTTGCAATACCCAACGGGGATTTTAATGAAAAATCTCCAGCTTATATATAAGCAGCTCTGCAAAAATTTGATCTGCTTTCTTTTTGCATCATCCTTTCAGTTATCTTCTCCGTGCCAGCAGTGCTAACCTGTGCTACAGATGCTTCTGTAAAGATAATCAGCATTTTTTCCTGCTGGTTTTAGGGACTCTCCTTTTTTTTTCATGCTCCTAATATCCTCCTAGTGCAGCTTTTAGTGACTGCGTCGTTGTCCTCGTTAACCTGGAGGTGAAGAGCAGCAAAGCGGTGTCACAGTGAATTTTGTTGGGTACCTTTCTCTTCTGCCTGAGAAATACCTCTTATGGTGCTGCCAACCCTCCTCGGATGAAACACGCCGGGATCTGGCGAGATGCAATTAGCTGAAGGGTGGACTTTTTCAATAATTTGCTTTTTTAAAATTATTATTATTATTATTGTTGTTGTTATTATTATTGAGTTTATCAGGGAGGATTGAGATAGTCCAAAAAGAACTACACGTTTGAACTAGATTTGTTAATGAACTTTGATTAAAGGAACACTATCAAGCTTTTTAGGAAATAAATTTGGCTGATTGACATTTTTTTGCTATATCATCAATATGAATTTATTACACAAAAAACTCTAATTCTTTGTTAGTGAAAACTTGACGGAGAACTGGTGATGTTCATATAAACCAACCTGTGGAGATTCCCAGCTTTCTCATCTTGGATTTGCTGGACGCGAACCTAAATCCTTGCTCTGATGAAGGGTTCGTGGCCCTGGGGCTGTGCCGTCCCTTGATGGGCTCTGCATTTGCATTTGGCCAACAAGGGTTGCTCCTTGGCTGACCTATGCGATAACCCCTTGCCCAAAACAATCCCATTGACTTCTGCACATTTATTCCTGAAGCTGGTCACCAAAAAACCAACCCCCCCGAAAGAATAAACCAAATTGTGTTTGCCAAATAAAGGTGATAGCAACCCAAAAATTGGTCTTTGAGGTCTCACTGACCCACACAAAGTGGTGTTAATGCTGGGAAGATGCCCCTTGACAGTGTTCCTCTGGAAAGTTCAGATCAGTCCTTTCTGATGATTTAATGCGTTGGTATGAAATGCTTCTGTACATGCTGACACAAGGTAACTCCTCGGTGACCTCATCACGCCTCAATGAGACCACGATGTATCCCTTGACTTGGCCACTTAAGCAATCACGGAGAGGTGCTGCCTGTTGGCATGGTGTCACCTGTGGAACCCCTCCTCCACCCTGTGGTCAGAGCTGGGCCATCAAATGTCCTCTTGGGATGGTCTCTTCCAACTTTTGACCTCAAACCCATCCTACCTAACTCCAGACTCTGTGTCCTCTGGCCTTGAGGAATACAGAACTCTCGTTTAATACAAATAATTTCTGTTTTTCCTTTTAATTATCAATATCTGAGCAAAACATGGCACTGGGATGCGAGATGAGAATTCAAGGTGGCCGTGTCTGGGAGCATCTGCGCAGGGAATTGCGGATAACGCCTGGCAGAGGCACAGAAAGGATTTTAAAAAGCAGTTAATAAAAGTGAAGATTTATGCAATGATCTGGTTTTGCCCAAATAATCTTAGAGTGTTTCTAAAGTGATTATGCTCTAGCTAATAAGGATTAGAAGTGGGGCTGGGACGCGGTCCAGCCCATTGCTCCTGTGCCGCAGCGTCATGTCAGGAGGAAACCGAGGTTAAATTGTGTTGAGCGCAAAAAATGCGCAACCCTCGAGCTCTCACGTCCTTCGGGCTTGTTCTTTACCCTCTCCTGATTTCTGCTTATATAATCTTTCTCTTCTCTCCATTTTTTTTTGTTGTTTTTATTTTGCTTCCCAAGGGCATGATGATGCAGTGCCATGTGCGGTTTTGAAAAGTGTGGATAGTTTTAGCTTTCTCCATCACCCAGTCCATCAGAGGAGCTTAGAGATCCTGCAGAGATGCAAGGAGGAGAAGTACAGTAAGGCTCCACCACCTGCCCTTCCCTCTGATATGACACTCACATGCCAAGAAATGGAAACCAGGTGCATTCAGCATAGAAAGGGTAAAAAAAAAAAAAAAACACCAAAAAAAACCCACCCGAGGAGCCTTCCAGGATCAAACCAGCTGCCTTATAGCAATTTTGAGCCTATCGGGAAATTATTAGGCAGAGTTTGAAGAGTAAAATTAAATGCAAACCCGTGTCTCTTGAGAGATGGCATCATTTTGTTGGCGGTTTCCCCGTTTACTTGCTGACGTTAAGTTGGGATGCTGATGCTATGAGTATTTTTGGTGTGTTTTATTGTTGTTATCACATGTATGATAATAAGTTCAGAGCACCACAGTCCAGTAGGAATATTCCTGATAGAAGGCACGTGGCTGATACAGCTGGAATTTGACTTTATTTAGATTTCATTGGACTTTAAAAATAACTTTAGCTTGTGAAAATACTGTCTCTGAGGGCCTGGACTTAAAACTGAAGCATTTGGCAATGTTGTTTTACAGAATGAGTTGGGTAAAGATGCACTTGGTCTCCGTTTCTTCCTCCTCACTCCTCTGTCACATAATAAACTCATCCTGCATGACAACACGGACACTTCTGCTACTATATTTTATATAGTCGGTGCTCATATCTTTAGATATATCATTTTTCTGCCATTATTCTCTTTCTTCATGTTGCGCATTAAAGCTTACAGAAATAGAGCACTGCTATATGCAGTCTCCAAAGGCAAATGCTAACTTAAACATCGGGCAACTTAGGCATAAATGCAAACCACCCAGGATTTTTTCTGCAGAGCCGAGCACAGTAAGTATGGTAACTGCATGTTAAGTCTTCACAAATATGCTTTTCCTGCTAGAAACCTTTTTTCTTTTTTTTTCCATGCTTCCTGCAGCATGTAGCATTGGGGGAACAGAGGTGTTTTAATTCTTAATTTAGACTTTAATTTTTAATTTAGAGGACGTTAATTTTTCCTACAAGTTCCCACCATTGCTACAAGGAAATATAAAGCAGTCAGAAAAACACAGCAATAGATTTTCTTAAGTGGTGCTGTGCTCAGTGACCTTACTCATACTACTAAGAAACTATTGAGAAGGAAAGTGATTGTCAGTAGAGTAATTTTAATCGCAATTAGTTAATTAATTAGATTTTTTAATTTGTAAGTTAGCTCAGCGACATGGGAAGTTTAGGGGGTTTAATTTGCGGTTGCTTAGGTGTGAAGAGGGAAATTCATACAACTCAAGAGACACTCAGAGCTGGAATTTAACGTGAAGCAGTGAAGTTGAGCTCAGAGTTGAGCTCAACATGTTGAAACCTCATTTAGCACAGACTAGTCCACGCAGTTCAGCCTCGCTTAGGATCAAACCAACACATGGATCTGAGAGTGACATTGCCATGGTTTGTGAATTGGCCGAGAGCATCCGACCTGACAAACGAGTCGGTCATGTTCTGTGTTCAGAAACCATTCACATCTTCCCATGGGCTGTGCTGCTGCAAGCTGCTTCCCCAGGCTTCGTTTCTGTGGCAGGATAAACCGGGCTTTGGAGCCTGTATAATTTTTGGGTCCTGAATTTAGTGGGCTTGTGGGCACCGGAGGCGAGGATGCTTGGGCTGAGGTTAGCCCCGGAGACTCGGCTTTTTCCCATGTCGTCCTTGAGAGAGGGACCAAACAGGTCATCTCCTTGTCTTGAATTGTGCAATTAGTTCCAGCTATGCACAAAGAGATTTGGTGAATATATTGAAATTCCCCTTCGGTCACTTGGTATTCAGCTTGTGTAGCCAACTGATTGCCCTTCCCTTCCCATCTCAGCTGCTTCGCTGGTGTCTTTGAGTCTATTGATTAATTTGTGGTCTTCCACCAGAGTGCGGCAGTGGGTTTAGACATCTCTGAGTTCAAGACCAAAGCTCTGCTGGTTGCCATTCGTGAGTAGGGAGTAGACTGGGATTACCCAAAGCTCTTCTCAGTGAGGGCAAAGACGTGTTAGGCAAATCAGTCTGTCTTTCTGAAACACTACAGCTAAAGAAAAGGGAATCTGCTTGAAAAACTAGAACAATTTTATTCATGAAATGTAAAATAGATCAGTCTGCATCTGACCTGGGCAAAGGGAATGAGTGGTTTCCACTCATACCACTCTTCCTTGCATGCAGTGTACTAATATGTACAATTTAATAGCCTGTATTCACTATACAGAATTTTCAAAGCCACGTGTGATTAATCAGGTTAAATCTAAAACCTTTTTGCCTTTCAGTTTTAAAAAAAACCCTCTCTATTTCCCAGAAAAGGGACTACATCAATATGACAACTTTTATTTGGCTTTGGCACGTATGTATTTCTTATGTTAAAATCCAAATGATGACACGATATAAAAAAGTCTTTTTTTTTCTTTTTTTTGATATGTCTAAAGCACTCTTTAACCCAGCTTGTGCACCATAACTTTTACTAATCAAAAAAGTCGCTTAAGGTATTAAGCTGGCAGAATTACAATGCTGTTTTAATGCAGCTGTTATCTGGAAGCCTGAAATAGAAATTCCCTTTTCCCGAGCAATGCAAGGTGTGGATGCAGTAATATTTTGATACAACCTCATCTTCATAACGTCAGCCCAATTTGTTGGGTTAGATGGGGCTTTCGGCTTTTTCTTTCAGGGATTTCTTTGGGGGGGAGTGCAGGGAAGTGAAGGAGAATGAATTTGCTCCAAAAAGAAGGGCATGGACTAAAAAAAAAATCTTAGGAATACCACTGAAATCTCATTTTTCATGAAATGTTTTAGGTTATAGAAGCCTTCTGTGCCTTAATGGGGAAGTATTCAGACATATATATTATGCAAAAAATAGGTGCAGCTAGACGTTAGGTGCTTTCTTAGTGTAAAATGAGCTACAAAAAATACTAATGCAGTGTTTTAAGTGGATTCCTACTGATTATTCTCATTTTTCCCCCCTTTACAATTGGGTTTCTGTGCTCTAAACAAGCAATTTTGGCACAGAAATGCCAGTCTTGGAAGAGACAAAAGAGCACTCCCAGGGCAAGAAAGAAATGTGACAAAAAATGGCTTAAATGGCAAAAACAGGGATTAAAAAGAGAGTTTTGAACTGTAGGCATAGCCAGGCACTCAGGTAGATTATCTGGTTTGCTTTCCAAAAATCTCCAGAGTTGGAGATTGCGAAATCGTCTCAGCAGGAGGGATTTGGTCCTGCCTTGGAGCACAGGCAGCATCAAAGATGACCTGTGGCAGCACATTCTCGAATTTTCTTTTGCTCGGGTTTCTAGAATATTTGAACACCTTCAGATACAATAACTTAACCATGTGGACCATCAGCCTTTTCAGGTGTCTCCTGCCCAATGTTCAGGCTTCAAGACAAGCTGTTACATTACCTCAACAGGTAAGAGAGGACCATAGATGTCCTGTTAAAGGGATGTCGCCTGTTGAGGTTTGGTAGGAATTCACCTTCTCCTTAGAAATTTCAGGCTCTGAGGAACGGCAGATCAGCAGGACGGGCTCTGGTCTCTGCGTATTTGCTTTGTGTTTATATTCAGAGTAAAAAGATCCTTAGGGCAGCTTTTAGCTGAGCATCTGGGCTGTTATTAAATAGGAAAATTATAGATGTGGGGAGTAGGGGATATGCTATTACTTCTTCCTGTTCTGTTACAAACTATAGTTTAGACTTCTTTCTTTTTAGAGAGGGTTTTTTTTGCAATGTTTTCTTCCATTGCAGAAATCTCAGGGTAAAGGAATATATATTTTTCCCATGTTCAGGTGAGTGCTGCGATGTTTCCAATCTCACTGCAGCGATTTCAAGACGGTTGAAAAATTGCTTGGCTGTTTTCATGTCAAATTCGAGCTTATCGGGTCTTTAAATATCTGTAGTTTACTGACTTGAAAAGTGTTTTGTTGTCTACAAAAATTGTCTTCTGTCTTCCTAAATGCTTGGTTACAAAACATTTCCACTTTGGGGAAGAGAACATCTTCAAATGTCTGCTTCTGTAACCCTGCATGATAACTTCCTTGGGTTTTTATTAAATATAAATTACTCTAAAACTACCTCTATCAAAGGATATAGGATCAATAGCCAATAAAGCCTCCCCGTGCAGTATATACTACTTGCTCTACATGTCCCTGTCCGTATACCTGTAGGAAGGGAAGAAGTGTGCGAGGAATAAATGACCATTTTTCCAAGCACCCTATTTCTGTCCGGGTGTTCTGCCTGTGCAAGCAACTGGGTTGTCCCATGCCCAGCTGAGAGCTTAGTAATATTTTGGACACGGGTGGCTGGTCCCCCCCAACACAGCAACCTCTTCCTTATCACCGTTTGCTTACTGGCTGGGACAATGTGTCCCTAACACAACGTGCATGTGTGGGAGGGGAATTAGTAGGCTTGAGCAAACAGCGTTACTCATAAGGGTG
This sequence comes from Anarhynchus alexandrinus, assembly GCA_008711295.1. Classification (NCBI taxonomy): domain Eukaryota; kingdom Metazoa; phylum Chordata; class Aves; order Charadriiformes; family Charadriidae; genus Anarhynchus; species Anarhynchus alexandrinus. Next base: position 878,603 of record VUYV01000008.1, on the reverse strand, counting down.
ATGACTCTGCGGCAGAGAGGTAGAACTTTATAGACAATGCGTATGCCGGCATCCTTGGCACCCTTGTATGCCCAGCATGTGCCGTGACACGTACATGCTCCTCCTCGCTGTAGTCAGTGCTAAGCTATGGCTATGCTAATTGCCTTTTGGTGAAGAGCCAGGTAGAAACGTCTTTTTTTTTTTTTCATGTGCTGCTTTAGGTATTACTCGGAAGAGCCCGCGGACACCGCTCTCAGATCTCCAGGGAGTCAATACCATCAACGAGAGGACCCAGCGGTAAGTCTCTTGTGTTTATGTTGGCAGGGCAAGGAAATCTGGCATGGGAGAGCACTGTCTGTTGTTATAAATGACTGTATTAATGTTTCTCCCAGCTTGCTTATTCATTTTGTCTTCTCTTTGTTCTTTCTCTGCTATGTGATCATATCTAAATATCTTTACCTGACTTAACGGCAGGCGGGGAAAGCAATTTTCCTCCATCAAAAGGCAGCGATTGTAGGTGGTGTGGCGTACAAGGTGGTAAGAAGCTTGCAAAAAAAATTAATGAATGTGCTGATATCAAGGAAATAAAAATTTACCAAGGATTTTTCTGGAGTGAAAAACCCAATTATGTGTTTGGGTGCAGAACTGCACAAAAGCCATGTGATAGCGGCTCTAGGCACTGCTGAGTGTGGAGGACCTCGGAAGTTACAGGGCTTGAGATGGTACCGTGTCAAATGTTCGCTTGTTTTTGAGGGAAAGAAGCATGTTAACTTCAAAAAGGTTCATTTTTTACAGGTTTTATGTACAGTTTTATTTTTTAATCCTTCCTTGAAGGTTCTGGCCATTCAAGCAACTACTTAATGAGACCTTTTTGTTTGAGAGTCAGGTCTGCAGATCTATGCCTCTTCTGCAAAAGGTTTCCCAAATCCATTTCAGAATTAAGTTGCTCATGAAGCAAAATGTCTTCTTTTCACAGGGAAATCTGGGTGCTGATCCTCCTCCTTTTCTCCAGCTGGTCTTGTGCTATCCGTCTGCAGACACCTGATTGTCCAAATACCACCTCTAAAGGGGTGTAGTGCCTTTCTGCTTTGCTCTGAGCAGACGTGTGTGTGCTGGGGAAAGATATGATCTGAGCACCCTCAGCTCCTAAAATGATTGCTTGGAGCTGCAGACATCTAGGTGTAACTTCATAGCTGCTCTGAGTTTCACAAGAAGTCCAAAACAAGTCGAGAAAAATTTGAGACTGTTTCCTGAAACATGTCCATCAAATCCTCTGTGATGGCTCTTGCATCTCAGTGGGCTTCCCTTCCACACAAAATAAAATATCCTCGTAATATATTATTAAACCTCATTTTTACTGGCTTTAATGCCAAATGGCCAAGACAGAAATTAGACACGCGTTTTTCCTTTTTTTTCTAGGGGAACAAAAGTGGCTTTTATCATCTGGCTTTGTTCACCATGTGCTCTCTGAGTGCCATCAAGACTAGAATATCCCTCTTGCCCTGAACTTCTTCCCTTTGAGAGTGGCGGTAGCACCCTGCTGAAGGAGAACTGAATATTCTTATATCATTACAAGTTGGCTTATTTTCAGTGGTCAGAAAAGGTGTGATTTCCCTAAAATTGTTGGATTGAATTCATAAATTTGTGCCACATCTTGGGTTTGGACATCCAGCTTGCGCAAGCGATCTCACCCTGTCGTGGGAAGGTGATGAAACCCTGGTTGTCCTCACATCAGTGTCTCCTACCCCTCCTTTTCTCTCTCCTCATGCCGTAGCTGCTACGGCTCTAATCTGTCGGTTTACGACGATAGTAGGTACATGGTAACGTTTGAGGCAGAGCAGGTTGGTGTCTCCAGAGGTGACGTTCACTGTTTCTAGCATCTCTGGTTGCGCAGGTTTCCCTAAATGTGATGTAACATGAAACTTTGTCCCTGTGAAGATCTTCACATGTAGATAAGAGAAGTTCTGCAGTTTCTTTAGCAAACCTTCATATCTGAATGTTGGTGTGTGAAGAACATCTGTGAAGTGGGATGGGGCTTTTTTTCACCGTACGGCTCCAGCTTCGGAGGCATGTTGGTGCGGCAGCTTGGGCTGCTGGTGTTTTCATAGCCCAAAACATGTCCATTATCTCAGCGAGGGGCTGTTGCAAAGGCAGGGAAACTCCTCCTGTCCCAAGCGACGAGGGGGATGTATTTATTTACTGTGGAGTTCAGCCTGTGGTCAGCTCTATTTATTTGGCTTAACCCAAGCCAGCATAGCAGACAAGTTGCCTTAGACAGACAGGATCACAGGCAGCAGCTACTGTGTCTTCCTTCCATCATCTTCAGCAGTTGCATCCTAACAACAGGGTCAGGACAGACAGTTTATTCCCTTTACTGATATATTTGCAGAAAATGTACTTTTGAAGTTGCCCTAACTCCTCTGTTCTTCCTGGTGTGGTGCCTCAGCAGCACGGTCCATGATCTTTGCTTCTCTTGGGCATCATCAGTGATGGGTCCCCAAATGTCGTCTGTGCCCCTTCCTTCTGAAAACACAAACCGGGTCTCTCATAAGATCTCCATCGTGTGCTTTTGGAGTAGGCAGGTGATTTTGATACCTTTCATTGCAGATGATTTTGATCTGAAGAGCCATATCACACTTGATAAATGTTGGCATTTCAGTTAAATTGCGCTTGTCGAGCAAGAAGGGGTAAATACAGGGGTGAAGGTAACATGTATAGAAGAGAGATTTACTTTAACAGCTTTCCAGCAGATAGACCGGCAAGCGATTTACGGAGCTAAATTAAACAGGAATTTGCTTTCAAAGGCATCTCATGATCATGCGGTCGCTGATAAGTCTGCGTTGTACATCCAACACACAGGATAGCCCGGGGCTTACTTCTAAAAGCAAATTTGAGGCATGACATCACACAGGAAGTCATTGCAGAGGCTTTAGCGAGCCAAGTGCTCTCCTCTGATCTCAGAAGAAAGCGGATGGGTGGTTTGCACATGCTGAGGGGGGGGAACCAGGCTTCAGCAGAGCATTGGGAAGCCAGCATGCCTTGGAAGTGCCTTCACCGGCCGTCGAGTAATGAAAGCCATGCCATCGCTAACCAAAACCACTCAGGCTGTCTGTCTTCCTGCTAGTTTATGTTCATTAATGAAACTGTTTCATGTGCAGTGATGTCTAAGCGGCGTGCAGGAAAGCAGGTGTTGATCAGTCTGGCTTGAAACAGTTGGTAGGGCTTGGTGAGATGATTGACCTCCCAAATACCAAACCAGCTGTGTTGGTCACCATATGCGTGTATCCATCCTAAAGTGTCCATAATAAACAGAGCTGTTGTTTTATCTCTCTTTTTTTTTTTTAAACCACATGGGAATTTCTAGGGTTTTCTGTTCTCTAGTCCTGCTCAGAGTCCGTATATCCACAGCTGGTCTCAAGCCTGAGAGTGCATTGAGGTCGGTCAGAATTAATGATGGGTTGTAGATCCTGAAAGTGGCTGTTGAGATTTAGTGGTACCCATCAACCAATGATTTTTTTTTTTTTTTTCCTTCCTGCAAATAGGAGGTTTTTGATGGACAGGACCTTAGCTGTAGAGAGAAAAGATGGACAGGAGAGATCACCTGGATATTAAAGCTTCTCGTTGGCCTTCCTTGAATGGAATGGGCTGCTTAAAAAAAGCAGGTCCTGGAGCACTCAGCCAGGGATTTACTTCACTATGATTCATCCTTTCTTTTAATAGTGGTGCATGTCAAAATGCTGATTTAATGGGGCTAGGAAGGAATTTGAAAAGCACTGCAGCAAGGCAGCAAGGCAACTTGCACGGCATCATCACGTTGCTCCAAGGATCTGGCTCCAGGCTTTGAGCTGCCTGAATGAACAACTTTACATGCTTTATTTTTTAATTTCCATGTGGCACTTGGTATTTGCCCTTCCTCCAAATCAAGATTTTAAGGCAAAGGGCTGCTTTGTTGCTAGACCTCAGAAGCGACCGGTGCTGGAGGCCCCATTTAAACCACCGTGTCCTTCAGCATCCTCATGACCAGAAGACTGGTGCTGCATTGAGTGTCCTCCTATTCCTTTTCCTCCTCTCTGAGATACCCAGGGGGGTGTGTTGCAGACCCCAAATCCTTCCTTAGATCACCTTTATTTCATACGATGGTTTCTGTAAGGCTGATAGAGAATTTAAAATTGAAAAAAAAAAAAAAACAAAACAAACAAACAAACCAACCACCAAACCACCAAAAAGTATTGCAGTTGGGTGCAGGCCAGGAGAGGCTTTGCATGTTCCCAGAAACCATCGGAAGGCTCCTCGTCGAGTCCTCATTTCCCTTCCTCCAAGAGAGGATTTTGGTTCCTCTCACTCTTCCCGCCAGTCCTTCTACAGCCAGGTGAGCATTTCTGGAGACCAAAACAGCTCTGCTCCACAGCAGAGAGGACCAAACTGGGCAAGTGATTTGTGATCGGGTACCAGTGAGTGATTCTGAGCTGACCCATCAGTCCAGCTGGGGCTGGCATCTTTGTTTGTGGCAAATAATTAGTTTATTGCAAATGATATTTGCTTTTTCTTTTCCTGACGGAACGATTGCATGAATTAGAGGAGACAGCACCAGCATCATCTGAAGTTGTGACTATTAATGATGGCAAGGCTGATAGCAGAGGCTATAGTCTCATACCCTTTGGACCACCCAGGGTAGTTGCAGACCCAAGCCTTCCGACTGGGAGAACTGGGAGCTGTTGTTCTCCTGCTGATAATTTGATCCTTTTATGAGTATTTGATTTTTGAAAGGTGCTTAGTTGGCCGATCACTTCATGTGGTGTCTGGCATCGGGAACTCATCCCATGGGAGCGAATGAACGGCGAAATGAATAAATCGGCGACTCTCACTTTCTACCGATGGATTATTTTGTGATCTTATTTTTTGTTTTGTCGCAGAACCAGGTGTTGGGTTTTTTTTATATCTTCCTAACACTGTGCGGTGTTTGGTGTTGCAGCGATGCCTACGCGGTTGGCTGGAACGGCCGAATGGGGATGCGGCACAGCAGGCTTGCCAGCCCCGGCGCCTTCCTAGACAAAGACGGGATATTTGTCAACGCGACCAACAGCAAGCTGCTGGAGAGGGCCCACGGCATCCTCATGTCAGTATAAAAGAAAGGGATTTTGGCTTTATTCCTGGAGCATAACAAGCAGCATGGGTAGTTAGAGGAATGTAAATAGCCAGAATAAAAATTAATCAGGGTTTCAAGTGGACTTGGAGATGTTTCATAGTTGGGTCAAAGCGACCCCAGTGTGTTTTACACGTCTGATTTATTTAACTCTTATCATTCATTTGTAATGACAGACGTGGGGAAGAGAGAGAAGGAATGAATCTGCTGGTCAAACCAGTCTCGAGATATGACAGTGATGTAATGCAGTCACATTTTTTAACGTGATATCAAAGTTTCCATTACAAATTAGGTGGGGAAATGATGTCCATGATTCACGCTGCAGCCTCATCAGAAGGTTCAGAGAACATCGCCGGGGCGGCTGGAGTCAGCGTAGGGTATGAGAACGCAGGAGGGTGGTCAGCTGTTTCGCGACACTGCTCCCTCGCTCTACCCAAATTACCAGCATCCCCATCATTTCCAGTGGAACAATTCCCTTTAATTGGATACCTTCTTCTCAAATCTGTGCCACTAAATTTGTAAAACTCGTTTGCAGCATGCAGAGGCAGCCCAATTTCAGTGCAGGTTATAGGAGGCAGCTGCTAAAGGGGATTTGGAAGGGCTTGTTTCATAAACTCCTCCATTCTGCAATTGCACACGTGGATTAACCTGAGCCATTTATTATCTCCCCAGGCGAAATAAGAACTTCAAAGCCAAACCCAATCTCCCAAAGGTGAGTAAAAAGCAGCATTATTACCTTGCTGGTCCGTGGGTTAAGACTGCAGGTACAGTGATGAGGTGGTGATGGGTGTGAGGAAGACCGCTTGTGTCTACATCAAGACCTTGCTCAACTCAGCTCTGTTTCAGGGCTTTTTAATTTATATAAAAGCAAAGGATTTCAACCCTGATTTGTGCTGGGAGAGTGCTGTATGAGCACTTGCATTCTCCTTTCTTGGACCTGCTCTGGCTCCTTTTTTCCTTCTCCTGGGAAGGAGTACATACGTGCCGGTGAAATTTGATAATTAAATCTCTAAGCTAAAATGAGCGTGTAGGTTATGCAAGTGGGCTGGTACCCAATAAACAACAGGCTTGTCTAATATTCAATTTCCCTCTTGGCTTTCCAAGCCAAGATTTCCCAAGATTTCCAATCTTGGCTGCATTTAATATTTTTTAAGAGATGCCAAGAGATCCGTTGTATCTAGAAGAATAGTGCTTGCTGTGGTGCTGCATCGGTGGTTGGGAATGGAGGACCAGGAGGAGCAAGCTTTGCTCTGTGTGCATGTTGCATCTGGAGAGGCACAGATACATTAACAGTGAATAGTTTTTCTGCAGCCCTTAGTGGGTAGGAGAGCCAAATTTCTTGTGGTCAAAGATGCCCTTGGCAAGTCCTCGGAGGAGCTCGGAGGAACATGATCTGGGGGATCTGGCTCTGGCCAGAGCAGAGCTACATTTCAAGCCATCCCTTGGTGTTTCCCGTTGAGATTAAGTAGGTGATCACCTTAAGGAAGCCCTGCAGAGGGTATAAAGAGGGATATAGCAGATAGCATGGTGATAAGATCTAATTATTCTTATATTTCTCTCTCTTCTACAGCACATGCTGGACGTGAAGTCCCTCAAGCACCTAACCAACCTGACGCTGCACGACCGCATTACCAAATCTCTCCTCCATCTCCATAAGAAGAAAAAACCACCCAGCATCAGCGCCCAGTTCCAGGTAATTCTTTGCCTGTGACACAGAGAGGTGAATTAAAAGCAAATACTTGCTCCAGGTCCCCAGGGTGCCTGGGAGGACACTGCCAGGCACAGTCCTGTCCCATCCTCACCACCATTTAGGACATGAATTCAGCTGAGGACGTGGCCTGGGTAAGCTGGGAGACACCTTGCAGCTATCTGAAGGGTGTAAATGGAGAGAAACAAGAGCGATGGTGGATGTCGTGGGGGATGATGCAGTGGAGCAAGACAGGATGTGAGGACGAGCTGCAGAGCAGAGATGTTGGTGCATCCCTGTCCTCTGGTACCTCGCTTCCCAAGCCGTCACATCATGGCACTTTCTCCGACAAATCCAGAAACCACAAAATTCCAAAATGACATTTTTACAGGCTTTTTACTTGCATTCGGCATCTGCGATTCAATCTGTTTTCAAGTCAGCCAGAATGTGAATTTTAATAGGGCCGGAAAGGTCAAAATATTGCTACGTTACCTCCAGGCAGGCAGAGGAGGGATCGATACAGCATTTGTTGTGTTGCCGGCGCTGTGCGCCAGCCATCCATCCCTAGGAATAGCTGCAGCAAAAATAATCCTCCAATATGTGCATCAGGGCTTGGAAACTGCTACAAGACACATGCACAAGCAGGTGGTAATATTAGAAAGCAGCTTTTCAGTTAAAAATCAGTTTCTAGGCAAGTCTGGCTTGGTTTGGACTTCCAATTTTATTGTATTTTTTTGAGATGTGGGTCATCTTTAGGAAGCCTCCATGTGTATATCTGGGTAAGATTAAGTAATTAAGTATATAAATGCACACACATATGTATATAAATCTATATATACGTAGTTTGTAGAATGCACATCTGTAGATGTATATATTAAGCTTAGTCTAGTCTAATGGTATGCTGATTAAAATACACAGAGTTTAATTCATACAATACCACAGGGGGTTGAAACAGGGATGTCTTGGAGTTAAATGCCTTCCCAAAAACTATTCCTCCTTCAAACAAAACTCTGCAAAGCCTCGGGGCGTGTGATGGAGTTTTTTATATATATTTTTACAGCGTATACAAATAAAAGACCACTAAATGCCATGAAGATTTCCCCCCTAGCCCTATGCAGCAAAGCAGATCATTCAGATACCCTTTCCTTATGCTTTCTGATTTGACAGCGTAGGATCTGTGTCTACAACACATCCTTTTTTTATATAAATGAATAAGACTGTATTTAAGTCGGAGGCAGCTCTGGTATGTCTGCCTGCTTGTCCTCTTAGACAAACGCCGGGCGCTCCAGCCCTAATTTCATTTAACGCTTGTAAGAGAGAAGCATTTTCTCGAGACAGCAGCCTGGTGCAAGCCAGCAAGATCTCTCTTTTTTTTATTATTTTTTTTTTTTATCAAGAGCAGACTAATAAAATTGCGGCGTGTGGAATTGGGTCACAGGCAGGAAACACAAATGTTTTCTATCTCGGGGTTTGGCAGTGGGGTTGTTTTTGGGTTTTTTTGCTGATAAATGCTGCCTTGTGGCTAATGCCTGAATGCCAGGTTTGCAGCTGCCCTGTCTCCTATTGATTTTAACCGTGCCTATCCTTACAGTAATCTGTAGGCGAAATAGCTCTATTAGAGGATGCTGTAAGAGCAGCAATGGCTTTCGCAGTTGAAAACTAGACTGCCGGTACCTAAACTTCAGCATGGTGGTTTATAGCCTCCCCTTTTATCCTGCCAGCTGCTGGTACCCAAGAGAGAAGGATGCTGCCCCATCTAGCACGGGGTGATGCTGGAACAGTTCATCGCACCCTGAAAGACCGAATACAGGTGGCGAAAGAGTGGGTGGCTGGAAAGTTTTGCAGGCAGAGAGTTAAAGGAGCAGGGTACAGGGTTAATCCAGAGACCTCGCTTGTCCTTTACGGATTCCCGATGGCCAGAGCTTGCGCCAGATGGCAGAGGGTGCCTGCACCATCTGCCATGCGCAGGATGCAGCTGGCTGCTGATGAAATGGAAATACCCCCTCCTATGGGGCCAGCGCTCGCTGTACCTTCCAATTTTCACAATTTCCAGTGTCGGGAGCGCTTTGCTTGCTGGGCTTTTTGGGAAGGGGCTTGCAATCCTGTGTGTCCCCCTTCCCTCCCACCATCCTGGCGCAGGGCATGGTGGGATGCTGCAGCATCCTTGCTGATCTATATCTCCTAATACGCACTTTTTTTTTTTTAAAGCGATTTCAGCTTACTTTTAAGAAAAAAGCAGAGGTCTGCTGCGTCGTGGTGTTCCTGCCGCTCCCTAAGATGGGAACGACGGGGACATTTGCATGCAGTTAATATACGCATAGCGCAGCTGCATCGCACGTGCATGGGATCCATCCCTCACTCCTCCCCAGATCCTGGATGTAGATACATTTTTCTAAACATGAAGGGCTTTAAAATGATCAGAAGGAGAAGAAAAGGCTTCCTGCAAGCAGATCATTAGGCAAAATGCTTCTTTCTAGTGTCACGCTGGTTTATTAACACATATATTCAAAAATTTATAACTTCACTTATACTAAATACACAACAGAACATCTTTTACGCAACTGAGTTTTAAACACTGTAAAAGTCAGGAGTAATGAACTCCGGGGCATGTTACTAATATTATGATAGTAATGTGCTCGGCAATTAGAGAAATTCAAAATATTTATAGGGCACAGCAATAAAAGTGCAGTCAAGGAGGCCGGCCAGCCACAGACTGACTCAGCATGCTCTGATTTTCAGTGTGCTTTTTTTCAAAGAGCTCGCACTTAGTTGCAAAAGAGTCAAAGATTTGAGAGGTGGGGGAATAACTCGGCATGACATCTCGCTGGAGCAGTTGGGTGTAGCAATGATGCCAATATAAATTTATTTTTATGGGCTAGACTTTTAATAATGTTGCAGAAATAAGGGGAAATATAGAAGGGGAACCTGGGAAACCCTCGATTCTCAGTGATCACAACTGTGCATTTCAGCAGAGGGATATGGCCAGGAATATGCCGGCGTTGAAGCTATTCTCTTCTAAAAACAACCTATGAAGTGTTCAGGGTTCACAGGCTTCAAAAATCATTGCAAATTCCAGATGGCAAATCATTACAAATTCCAGATCTTCCCTTTGCAAAACTGTCATTAAGAAAATTAATTTTTAGGCCAGCAGTAAATTTTTGACAATTAAAAATCAGGAATAAATGCTTTTAAAAAACATCAGTGATTGTTTGGTGGAAGGTGTAAATCCTGGTCTTGGAGCTCCCGCTCATGTCTAGAAGAGGCTTGTTGGTGTGGAGCAGAGTGTGACTTTGGGCTCCCAGTGGCTGATGTGAAAAGTTCCAACCAGGGATCTCAAAATACAACGCAGCATTGTATTCCTCTCTAGCTAATTTGTTGGGTGCAAAGACAAAACCAGCCAAGTTGCTTGGGCTGCAACGCTCATTTTGGGGAACAGGTTTCCATCTGCCTGGTTCACTTATCATTTACTCCTTTTTTTTTTTTTTTTGTTAAGTGCTTGGATTTTCATTATTCGTCATGGTCTCCATTTCCCAACTGAAGATGTCTTCTCTGTTGCAGGCGTCGCTCAACAAGCTGATGGAGACCCTTGGCCAAGCAGAACCTTATTTTGTCAAGTGCATTCGATCCAATGCCGAAAAGGTAAATCCCGTCCCGTGAAAGCAGAGCTGCTAAAAATCATCTTGGAAATATTTTGGAAATTTTTACAGGGGGTTAAAAAGAAAAGAAAGTCCCAGATCGAGTTTGATTTAGAGGATATTTGTAGATGAGCAGTGGGGAAGCATGGATGGTATCTCATCGGTGTTGGTCTTGATAAACTGCACTGGCTCTTCTTGCAATTGTAGAAACACATATATGAAAAATATATGGGTTTAATTTATATGAGAAATATATCAGTTTTAATAAATGAATTTGAGTCCTTTGAAGCGTCTGCCACCCATAATAGAGATTTACAGAGCTGTGAATTCATGTGCGCTGTTACTGAGTCCTGAAGCTTCTTTAAAATGAAGTTTTCATAGGTGAAAGCAGATACTTTCAGAATAAGCCATATTATTCAAACTGACTCAGTGATGCATCATATGTTTTGGATTTGGCTTTAAGGATTGATTTGTCTCATGGGCTGGGGACCCTCAGTTTAAAATGAAGGTTGCAGTAGTGATGCTTTTTTGTGGATTAATCCTTCAGAGTGAAGCTTGATGCCTAGGAGATTATTTAGTTACTCAATCTTACCCATTAGCTGTGATCCTGGGAGGGGGTTTTATTCAGTTTGGGCGCTCCAAAACCCCTTTTTTATAGCTTTATATATCTAGCTGTTTGAAAGTCTCCATCTGATGGCTGCTTGGAAGCAAGCAGGATTCGATCCTGGTGGGATTAGTACAGTTCCTGGGGACCTGCCTTCCTCTGTCCCCTAGCATCGTTGCCAACGTACACGTCATGCAGATGTGCTACATTTGCTGAATCCATTTACCCATCCTCATGCTTAAAAGCTTCAGTCAAAGGAAATATGTACTTATCGTTGGCCTGGTTTTCCTCTTCCAGCTGCCCCTGCGGTTCAACGACAGCCTGGTGCTCAGGCAGCTGCGGTACACAGGGATGCTGGAGACCGTTCGCATTCGCCAGTCGGGATACAGCTGCAAATACTCCTTCCAGGTTGGGAAAAATGTTTTCAGTCTTTCACCACCTTTAGCATCATTATCATAGTTGCCTGAATGTTGCTAGCTCGTATTTTTGAACAAGGTAATGAATTTATAGCTTGTTGCAGTGGCTGATGTCTGGCATGGAGTGGTCCTCCGCTGCGCTGCTGATTTCTAGCAAGTTGGTCTAGACCTAGGTGAAGTTTATGAGCCCCTCTGCAGATAACGTCATGGTTTTTGAACAAAAGCAGTGTTTCTTTGTAACATGGCCTTCCTTTTTGCAAAAAAAAAGGTATCGAATTTGCACACGCTCTTCTGCGCGTGTTTTGAAACCACCTGGGAATGGCGTTCGCCCTGTCATGACTGTGCTGGCTGTGTCCCATCAAGAGGGTGATTGGCATCCTCTAAACAGCCCAGGAGTTATCCAGCTTTTCCTGTTTTCCTCATTTCTGTGTTTTTGCCAGGTTTTGCACACATGTCAGTCCTTTCATGCTTTGCTGGTGCTGATTTGTTTCCTGCTGGTAGCTGCTTTGGGCCAGATGTCGTGTCCTGCACAGCAGCTGTTTAGAAAAGGAAAACTGCTCAATGTTGTTTTTTTTTTCATGATCATGAATCCCAACCTTACTTGGGAGGATCTCTCTTCTCGTACCTCCTCCGCTCTTTGAGTCCTCACAGCAGTAACTGATGGAGCATCTCAGAGATGTTTTGCAGATGCTTGTAACCCCCTTCTGTAGCAACCCTTGCTGAGGATTTGGAGCATTTTTGGCTTGAGATGACCCTGTGGGTTCTGCAGAACCTCTCCTCCCATGCTGAAAGATGTTTGAACGTTGCCTACTCCCTGCTTTGATGTGTTTCCCGTCAAACCACAAATGGCGGAGGAAACTTGGTGTCCCCCAGTCCATAAAATGCTGTCTGTCCTTCTGCTCACCCAACAGAACCTGTTTCATGTGGCCAGTGGAGCAAATCCGTTATTTATTGAAGAAAGGGACACAGCAGGACCCGTCTAACCAGATCGTGGTGTTTGTTTTTTTTTTTTTCCTTCTCAGGATTTTGTCAACCATTTCCATGTCCTTCTGCCACAAGGAATCAGCCCGTCTAAGCACAATATCCATGATTTCTTCCGGAAAATAAAACTCGATCCAGACAATTACCAAGTTGGAAGAACAATGGTAAATGTTTATCTGCAGCTCAGACTTTAGGATACAGATATAACCTTTGCTTGCATTTCTGTAATGATAAACTAACATCTTTATATATGTTTTTAATCAATGAAACTATTTTTCTTCCGTTTCCCAGAAGCCAATGGCTTAAATGAAACTTTAAATGCAAAATAGTAAGGAATATTGTTTTGTGTTAAACCATGTCACAGGTCTGGTTGTGATGAGGCGGCCTTCAAAAAACTATGTCTGTGTGTAGACATAGCTTGATACGACAGCTCTCGTTTTGCCTCCCCCAAAGGGAAAGCAGAGGCTCTGTAATTCAGAGCTTGGACAGTTGCAGGCTGTAGATGAAACTGGAGAAACCTGTTAGAGGTGGCTTAACTAAAATCAGCAGCTGAACTTTCTTCTGGGCACCCAGGACACAGAAACCAGCAGCATTAGATCATTTGTCTTGTGGCAGCAGGAGCTTTCCATGCTAGTGTTTTTTGGGTTTGTTTTTTTTTTGGCCAGGTTTTCATGAAGGAGCGGGAGCGGCAGCTTCTGCAGGACCTGCTCCATCAGGAGGTGCTGCGCCGAATCACGCTGCTGCAGCGCTGGTTCCGCAGCATGCTCTGCAGGAGGCAGTTCCTGAGCTTAAGGCAAGCTGCAGTGATCATACAGGTAGGTGATTTCGTTGCAAATTACAATCCACGAGTCCTGCAGATACAGCTGATGGGTAAACTCGGGTCCCCTTTCCAAGGAAGGAGCTTACAATCAAAATTTGAGTCTTAGCGCCATAAGTTGGAAATGAGGGATACAGAGATGGAGAGGTTGCATGAAGGCAGGTGCTCTCCCATCCCCACACAAGACCTGTTACAAGGAACTGCCTGCTGTGTTTGCAGAGATTTTGGCGTAGTTACCAGAGCCGAAAGCAAGGTGAACCATCCCCGGACCCTCTTGTCCTCAGCAAAGCCGCCGTTGTTCTCCAGACCCACTGGCGTGGCTTCGTGGAGAGGCGGAGGTTCCTGCAGATGCAGTTTGCAGCCCATCTGATCCAGAGCTGCTGGCGGGAGTACGCCAAGCGGCGGCACGACGCGGCCACCAGCATCCAGGCAGCCTGGCGAGGACACCGCACGAAGCAGTTGTACACAGCCAGCAGAAGCAAAGTCGTCTGCTTGCAGGCGGCGTGCAGAGGATATTTAGCACAACAAAGGTAACACCATTGGCCTCGCTTAAAAGAGAAAACATTTTCTGATGATGCTCACTGGGGAGGGAGGCAGCTGATGTAAATTCAGGCACTGCTTGGACTACAGTGACTTACAGAGGGTGGTGTCCCTTCATAGGATCCCTGACCCTGTCCCGACCTGCCCTGATCCTTCATTTGTCCATGCTTTCTAACAAAGGAGTTTATTTAGCTGCACATCCTACTCCTAGAATAACCAGAGCCTATTTCAAGTTGGAGCACGTAGGCAGTGGAAAGCCGAGGCCATAAATACTCGCGAGGCTTTTTTTCCCCCTTGGCAGCAGCACCAGTTTAAGTAGCCTATTTTTAACTCCGATTGCCTCACCGATCTAGTTGCTGTGCTGTCTGGTAGAGACAGGAGATACTGGAGGCAGCTGCTGCAAAGGGGAGAGGGCTTCCAACCATGCCTTGGCTTGCTGGCCATGGGGCAGGTCTTGGTTTGTTCTCCAGAGGTGCTGCCTGCAAGGGGTGGAGCACCTTGACATAGGGTGGAAGATTTGGGAGCTGCAAAGACCTCTTGGCGCGGGGTGCGAGTCCCTGCTAGCTGTACCGGAGGCAGCCCAGGCAGGATGGTGAAGATGGAGAAGCGAAGGGGGTGCAATGGGTTACGCTTTTCTGGCTCCGTCAGCTTACAAACAAGCTAGACCAGGGATGGAGGCTGGAGCTGTTGCCGTCAGCACAAGAGGAGCTTTCAGGTGCGTTGGGGCAGTCCTTGAGTAGGAAAGATGGCATAAGAAGAGACAGTTGAAAACTGAATGTGCACTCGCATTGTCTTGCACCAGATGTGCAAGGAGGGTTGCTTGAGAAGCCAGCGGTGGTGAGGTGATGGTGGAGGTGAGGAGATGCCACCAGTGCAGTGCCTTGAAGGGACGCAAGTACAATATGCTGTTTTTCTGCTTTCTTGCAGGTTTCGAGCTTTGAAAGAGCAGCGGTTAAAAGAGATGCAGCTGGAGAATGGCCCGTCAGTTAGAGAAGAGGATGGACTGGAGGCAGATGCTGCTTTGGAAATTAAGGGCTCTGACCCATCTAAGTGGGAGGATGGCTCATTTGAAGAGCGAGTGAGAGCTGTAGAGGAACATAAATTGCTGATGGAGAATAATCGGGTGAATCACGTCGACCCACTGGATACTTCTGCAAATTTATTGTACAAAAGGCATGAGAGAGCCAGTAGCCAGAGCGGGATGGACACTGAAGAGGAGGTCGTTGTGAGAGAGAGACCCAAGTCGCTGGAGGATCTCAACCAGAAAAAAGTGGTTCGTGCAAAAAGAGAAAGCCGGAGGATGCGTGAACTGGAACAGGCAAAATTTAGCTTGGAGCTGCTCAAGGTCCGGTCCACTGGCGGGCTGTCACCTTCAGAAGAGCGGCGGTGGTCCACTGAGATTGTATCTGAGGCACTTCATTCCCCTCAGGGAACCCCGGAGAGCGAAAGCTCTCAGGGGAGCTTTGAGATGTTAAGCTGTGAAGATACCCCAAGTAATAAACTCGTTTCCTTAGTTTTAGATGAGCAAGATGCGCAGTCGTTTTCCACTGACTCTTTGCCTAGCAGTCCCCAGGCTCATCTGCAGGAGAAGTCTTTCTGTGCAGCAGATGTGAACAGCAATTTGCCCAGTTGCAGAAGGATTCCTTCGGACTTGGAGCTACTTGATAACCTCACCATGAAGGAGCATGTGGTCTGTGACCCCCAGAATGTTATATGCAAGGCGCATCCAAGAGAAACTTTCCTTTCCAGCAACCTACCTACTTTCTACGTTCCACCAGAAGACAACGTGAAGGTGAAGCTGATGGAGAATAACCTGAGGAACAAAGCAGTGGAAAGAGAGGAGAGGACAGTCACATTCTCTGAGCCAGACCAGGGCCGAGCTGTGGGAGGGGAGGAAGAGAAGTCCTATAGCAAGAGAGAGGAACGTGGGACAGTGATTGCAACACAGGCTCATTCTCCAGACTCTGTCATACAGAGACTGGAAAAGCTCAACGTGGAGAAGGAGGAACGGCAAAAGCAGCTTCAGCTGCAAAATGAGAAGGAGATGATGGAGCAGATCCGTCAGCAGAAGGAAATTCTAGAGAGACAACGCAAAGCCTTTGAGCAGCAAGGGAGAGTGGAGGCTTTGCAGAGGGCTGAGCATAGCAGAATGAAGGACCCATCCCTCAAACCAACCAAAAAACCAGACAGCCGGCCTCAGTCGGTCCTCATCCTGCACCCCCAGAGCAGAGGGGAGCATTGCCCCACCGCAGGTGTGACTCAAACCTCCTCAGTGGACATCAAAGGTCTCACCGTTGGGACCAGAGGAAGCTCTCCAGCCCACAGTGTCCCCAAAGACAGACCTGTCAGCATGTTCATGGAGCGAAGAGATGGGCAATCAGGATCAGCGCTGGAACCCCGGTGCCATTACAGACCAGCTCTGGACCCCAGGGACCTCCCGGGCAGCCATTTCTCAAGGATGGAGCGACTCCGGCAACCCCGAATGCCCAACCAGGCCACCGAGGAGACGAGGGCAAGCACTATGTTCTTCACACCGAAAGACAATCCCTTCGGCCTCCAGTGAGTAAAAAGATGGTGGGCTTTCTCCGTAGGCTTTCTCCATAGGCTTGCTGTTGTGCTAGAGACCACTTTATACAAATGGTCCAGAACGTTGTTTCTGGAGACTGTGCAAAACCCCTAGTGAAATGAAGATGGGTTTCTTGATCTTCTAGCAAAGAGTGGGCAGAGATCAGAGGAAAAGGAAAAAAGAGCTGGAAATGTGATTTCTTGGTCTCTTATCTGATGGGCATTAAGTAAGCCAGGGGAGAGAATCATGGGCATTAGGTGAAGTGAACTAATAGAGTCGACACTGTTTTCATTTACTCTAGCTGAACAGGGATAGGAGTTTATTTCTCAAGGTAAAAGACAAAGTAAAAATTCTTAGGATTTTTGGGAGATCAGAGTAGATAAGGCAGAAAATGTCAGGATTTTTCTTGCTTGCTGTAGAATTAAGACAGCCAGCAAAGTCATTCAGATCATCTTACTATTGCAGGTTAAAAAACAGCAACTCTCCAGAGGGAGTTTGGGATGTGAACGTGCTTTTGACAGCGTGTCGCTTACCTATACAGTTACACATGTATATGTATTACACGTGTATATATGTATAATTACACTGCTTAGCAGTTGTTCAGCTCTGTCTCATTGTTTAAATGATGGGCTGCTCCGTCACAGGGTCTGGAGACCGCAGCAAGATCTCGGGACGTTTGCTCCCACTCTATCATGTAGCTTAAGCTGCCTTGCATAATTTTGGAGAGATTTTGGCCATTTAGCTCAAAAAGGACGTTACAACCCCCCCCCCCCCCCCCCGATCCTTCTGCACCCTTTCCAAGGCGACCAGTGAATGTTTACTGTTGATAATTTGAGGTACCTCCAAGTGTAGCGGTCTTATGGTTTATGTGCCATTGCGACCGGAGGAGATTCCTGTTTAATATTTGCAGGTTCTTTAAGTCCAGACACACGTGATGGGGAAAAGAAGCAGTCAATAAAAAAATAGTCCCCGATAGAGCCAGCAGCATCCTTCGTGTGTGAGCATGGTGAGGGGTTTTATTCGGAAGTGATGGTAGTAAGAGTAAGCTGAGCAAAAGGCAACGATACATGGGTGTATTTTTTAATGCTGTTAGACGCAAAACGAGGATGCTCTCCTTCCAAAGCAGTTCATATGACAATCTGTAGGAGGTCCTGGAGAATTTATTTGGAAGTGGGTATTTGAGAATAGTCTTCCCCCCAGAAAAATTTCATTCCATTTCTTTTCCTGGTTCGTGCATAGAACAAGCAACAGGAAAAAAAAAATATTAAAAATTCCTGTACTTTACTTTTTATTCTGCGACAGAACAATCACATTTGAGAATCTCAAAGTGAAAAGGTACTATCCATAACCACCATGGTAGGTAGAGTGGGCAGGCAGAACTTTGTATCTTCTTGTCCTTTGGTATTAACACAAATCCTGAAGAATTCAAAGTGATTCCAAAACCCTCAGACTTAGCAATTTGGTCTTGAGTGCTTGGGCACTTGTACGCTCCTGCGAGCCGGGCTGGCACTGCGGGAAGGCTTTTAGGAGATGATGAAACATCTCTGTTCTGTTGTGTTTCAGCGGAGAAGCAAATCATCAATGCCTTCCCAAGGGTGAACAAGCTAGGAAGCCGTTTAAGATGCCGGGGTCTGGCAGAGGAGAGGTAAGTTGTGGCTTGCTTATTTTCTCTTTTTATTGAACAGGGCGGGGGGGAAAACCCACCTTATTCTGCCAGTTTGCCCTCAAAAGTTCAAAGAAGTGAACTCTAAGGCACAAGGGCTGCTGGACATAGGGAAGGGGGATATCACGGTACAGCAGTCTTCACACCTTCTCTTAAAAATAAAAAGCCCTCATAATGTTAAGTCATAGCAGCTCTGGATAGAAAGGATCTCACAGTCCTGATGGCAAACGCTGTCCAACACAGTCTTGTCTTGGTTTGGTTTAATGTACATTTGAGTATCATCCATCATTGTCCATTTTCACCGTGCTGTCTTAGTTATTGTTTTTCCTGGTCCTTTTTTTTTTGCATTCGATATGATATTGCACCCCTGCATGGGGTGCATTGTCACTCAGAGATGTCTTAAGGCTGTACTTGAGCTACACTATGATGCCAAACATTGGTAGAATCTCCTTTTTATTCCTAAAAAAACAATTTTTGTTTTGTTTTGTTTTATCATTTGGTCAAGCAGGTTCCCAGACCGACCCATAAAAAGAAAGCCCGCATGGCGCGGACGCGCTCCGATTTCTTGACTAGAGGTACTTTTGCTGATGGGGAGGGGGATATGGAGGAAGATGATTACGATGGCAATTTTGAGTTCCTACTCTCCTCTGACCAACCTCCTCCTCCCGAGGCAGTGCCTGCAGCCCGGCTGGGGCAGGCCTGTTACAGTGACTCCGAAATGGTAATTTTTTCCAACGTGGTGGGGGAAATGAAAGAAGGGAGCGAGCAGAGCTGCGGGAGCCTTTCTTTGCTAACCTTAGCTGCACTGATCCCTCCACTGCTGCTTCTCCCACTTCCAAGGATGCTGTAGATGGGTAAACTCGGCGAACACAGCAGAAACGGATGCGAAATGGGGAAGTCATTTGTCTTTCTTGGCCATGGGGATGTTTTCTGGCTTGATTTGATATCAGCTACGGTTTCCATAGCTTTCCTGGAGCATTGGAACTTGTATTGCACCTATTTATTTTTTTTGGTTTATAACCTCAATTGCAAAGTCCCCCTAGGATCCTTTTGCTCTAAAAATGATCTACGCACATCCATAGAAAAGATCAAAGCAATTATTGTCCAAAAAGCAATAGGCAACGAAGAAAACAATATAAATCTTGCACCTCCTATTACTTTTTATTTTGTATCTGTAACCACAATATCGGATGATTATTCAGTCCTCAGTTATTGAAGCACTGCTGGCAGATGCCATCTTAGAGAAAGCAACCACATGTATAATTGGGCAATAAAAATACAGTGAGAGTGAAATAGTGGTTTTTTTTTTTAAAAAAAAAAAACAACTACTTTAGTGGCTTTTTCAAGCACAGTAACTGGTGTCCCTTGGCAGGTCCACAGGCTGCAGAGCATTTGCATGTCAGGCTTAATCTCCCACTGGGATAAGCTGCTTTCGGAAAATCACAAACCCAGAGATTTCAGGAGTGGAAGAGGCTAACGGCTTCCAACCCACTCATGTTTTTTTCTTAACGTGGTGGAGATGTTCCCGTAGAAGTGTGGATAAACACCAGGAATCATCTCCTGCTGTAAGAGCTCAGGCGGAGCACTGCATAGAGCTGCCTTGCTCCTCTGCTCCCACAGGAGGTGTGGAGCTTAGTATAAAACCAAACAAAAGCATGAAAACTAAAGTCAGCAGTATTTTTGTGCTATGGCATTGCTGTGGGTCCGGCAAACATTTTGTGTGATCCTAAAATCAGCTTTTCCAGGAAAATCAGGTGGCCAAGGAGGGTTTTTTGTGACTTTTCTGTTATCAGCTTTTATTATAAAAGGGTAAATTTTTCCCAGGATATTTTCCTCACGGGAAGGGACAGAGATTTGCAAATTCCCTGAATTTTTAAGGTTGCTTTTGATAAATTTCCAGGGGTTTTGAGCCAGGAATACTCAAAACCTGATTGAAAGGCGCAGCTCTATGAACTGTGCTCACTTGTTTGCGTCTTTGCGCATCTCCCTTCTTGTAGGTCAGGAAAGGGAGAATTTTATATAGTAAAATGTAGTATTTTACATCACCTGGCGAAAGGCCCGAGCAAGGGGCCGTGCCGTACCTGGAGTGCCGTGCTGTGTTCCTGGAGGCTACCCTCTTACAAAGCGTTAGGGTTTTTTTAGCTGTAGAAACCTTTCCGACTGGGATGCGAGAGGCGCTTGGCAAGCTCCATCCTTGGGAAGGGACTTGGCTCATCCCACTCTTTAGAAACAGTCCTTGGGACTCTGCTCACCTGGTTTAACAGCTCTCACCGCATGCAAGTAGTAGTAGGTGCCAACTGTCTCTCATCTCTCCCGTATCCCTCTTCTCTGCTCTCCATCACTAGCTCTAACTGGTGGTCAGCACTTGTGCGGTTGAGTTCTGCTTCCTAGCAAACACTACCCGTGATGTTGTGTGCTCAGTGATACCCTATGTCTGTGTATCCTGACATGTACAGTGTGTCCATGTGTATTCTGTATTGCAGGTTTGGGACCAGCCCTTTGGCTTGTGGCTTTTCTGGGTCAGGATCGCCACAAATAGCAAAATTTAGGGACTGTTTCTTCATACTTATTAGCAGAGCCTGGTTTGGTGTTGCAGCATATGGTAGAGCAATACTGGTGCATGTTGGTTTGGGTACAAACTCAAATAGGTTCATGTCTGTGTAGACACATTCTTTGTGTCTTGTGATGTTCACATGAAGACGAGTCAGGCAAACGTCACACACAGGCTGGTGTCCATGCTGGTGAATAGCTTATTCATACAGCTCCTGCCCCCAGCCACCACTTTCTAAAAAAGCCTCTTTTAATGTGTTGCTCAGCAGCTGGGGGCTGCTGGATAGATGAAAGAGAGATCATGTGTGACCTTGCGAAGTTGAGCATGTGATGGCTCACCAGCTGCACTGGCATGAACCTGCCTGTTTTGCCCATTGGTTTCTTGACCATCAAGTCAAGGATTGCGTATCACCAGCTGGTAAGTAGAGGTCCACCAGAAACCAATGCTCCTGACCTAAGTCTGGGGTATCCCAGAGCAGCAAAGACGAAGAACATCTTTGGCTGGAGCTGAAACCCAAGATGCACCAGTATATAAGGTGGCTGCTGAAGGTACAGTTGACTCCAAAGTGCCTATAAGGCTAAAGGGCTTCCAGACAAGACCAAGCCTTCAAAGGTTGCTTGAGTTTTTTGGCTAGCGGATAGCCGAGGATTAACCTGCCTTGTGGTGAGACAAGTGGGAGGAGTAGCTCCTGGCTGTGGTCAGCACATATGAATATCACTTCTGTTTTGCACCTAAGCCTTGAGAGCTTTCCTGCAGCAGATAAATGGAAAGCCTTGGTTAGAGAAACCACACCAGATATATCTTCTGAATAAATTCTCCTTTGGCAGAGGCTCTTAGAGAGAGGGACCTGAATAACAAAGCAGTCATTTTGCTCCAGCCTCCATACTAAAGCCATGAATTGACAAACATCAGTCCAAGTATCTGTCACCAGCTGATCCCAAGCGCACTTGAAGAGCCAGCAGTGAAAGAAGATCTCTTGTCCTAAGCCATTCAGAGGGAGCATTGCACTTTAAGAAGCTCTTCAGTGCGGCACGTAGTACTGCTGCCTGCTGGGAAAAGTCATCTGGCTTGGCCACAGTTACCTCTTGCTAGCGCAGGCAGGTGAAATCCAAGTTGTTCTTTCAGTGGAAAAATATTTGATCCCCTCTTCATCCAGGGGACAGCTCCAGACCCCCTGGCTGTTGCCATTTGCCCGCATCTGATGCTTTGTGGTGTTCCCTGGCCAGGGATTTTCCGGCACAGAGGCTTGTCTTGGCATCTGAGAAGGTTTCCCATCCAGCCAAGGGCCTTTTCCATCACAGCCTCTTGGAGGAGTCCGTCAAACAGAAGGATCTCGCTCCAAAAAAATGCCTTTTAGTCCTTACTTTTCAAAACCTGAAGAGGTTGCTGTGATAGCAGAGGAAAAGCTGAATGATAGTAGGTCAAGAATTGGGGCAGAGCAGAAGAGAGGTGGTGGTAGTAATGGTAGAAAATCCTTTGTCCAGTTTTGTCTACCAAGTGCCTTACAGATGTTTTTGACTCAGGCTTCTGCATGAGCCAGGAGTTTCACTTGCTTTGCTCTGCTCCAGAAGCTGTACACTAGATCTGCTTGTGCAGTAGATATGATATATATTTTAAAAAGAAAGTGTATGTGGTGTCCTATAGAGCAACCCCTGCACTGCTCAGGCAATCTGCCACAGTCAGCACTTACCAATGTGCTTGAAATGGCTTTGAAATAGAAAAAAGGGAGTAAATGCCTCCACAAAATACTTTCAAAAAAGGAAAAAAACCCACAAAGTGATTAAAAAGTTGAAATTACTCAAGAACAAAACTATACCATGGAGGCAAATATTTTCATAGGTCATTTTTAAACACAAGTAGTGAGTTTGGGCTGGATGGAAATCATTTTTATGGGGTTTGAGGGTGTTTTTTTTCCCCAGTATCCATCCGCAATTTATGTGTGATCATCACCTAACTGTAAGAGCGACAGAAACAAGGAACCCTTTGACGGTTTAGGCAGTGCTTTCCCAGTGGCAGTTTCGCCTTATGTGCTGCCATCTCCTGGCTGGTAGAGGGGTTAGTCCAGGGGTGAAAAATTAGATGTTCAAAGAGAGTAAATATGGTAAATGTGACTCCCCTGCAGCCCATATTTTCTATAATTTTATTAGAAATGTTTTTAATAGAAGAAAAAGAAATGCTTAAAAATGCAGTGTGTTCAGTTGAGACGTTTAGGTGATGGGAAAGCTACAGGAGATATTTGACCATCATCTTCGATATCCTTAGATACAACCTGATTCCCTGCTTTCCTCGTGCCGAAAGTGTCTCCTCCAGGAGTCAAACTCTGAAAGCACAGCTGCAATTGGAAAAAAAAAAAAGAACAAAAAATGCTATTTTTTTTAAATGTGACAATTCTGTTTCTGGGCTATTTAATGGAATCCCGTTAAGTTGAATTATTGCAAATTCATTTCACCCTTAAAAATGATCCCAGGGCATTTTAAATGGTGGTGAAAGAGGAGATCCTTTGTATTAAAGCTGCAAAATCTCTTTATTTCTAAAGGTTTCATTTTGACGTGTCCTTGGCACAAAGATTTTGGTCATCTTTTCTGTAAAGTCTTCAACAAGAGTTGGAGGAGGAAGCTCTGCTGGGACAGATCCACATGGCTGAAGGTTCCTTTGGTGCTAGGAACACCACAAATCACTTTGTCGTGGCTAACACGGCTCTGCTGGGTTGGAGAGTTGGGCTGCCCAAACCAAGATGGTGGAGCAGTTGTGCAGGCTGAGTGATGAGGACCTGTCGCTTGGTGCACACTGATTTGCATTGTTGGTTGCTCAAGGAGAAGGGAGGTTGGACCTCATGTAGAGCTGGAGCAAGGGAAATCCCTTTCTTTTTTAGGATTTGTTAAAATATTTCGCTAGTTGTAGCTAGCTTGACAGGACTGTAGGGTTTCACTTGTGGGCAGATAGAAATAAAGATGTAACAGATGAAATGTCTAGTTTTTGTTAGGAAAAAAAAATCAGCTGGCATCCTAAGAGCTGTCTCATTTTTAAACGCTTCATACTTGGAATCGTTACAGACGGTGCAGCGACTTGCCTCTAGGGAAGGCCAAACGAAACTGCATAAAACCATGTCTCAGGGGGAGATCGGGAAGCTGGCGGCCGTTCAGAAGAGCCTGGCTCTGGATGGGAGGTAGGAAACATGGTGGGAGATGGGAGACGAGTCCCTCCTCTGTCGTTCTTGCTCTCCGTCACCTTGCTGAACCACCCTGGCTCCTTTGGAGCTCCACCAGCCAACGCCAGCACACAAGTCACTTGTCCCACCTTTCCATGGACATGCTCAATTAGAAGAGGTGTCTTGCTCCTATCATGATAAAGTTTTAACGACATGGGCCAGATGTCCCATCCCAAACCACCCAATTGCATGCATGAAACTTGAGTTTCTTGCCTTTCCTGAGGACACATAGCCTGGTTTCTCTGGTAGAAGTTGTGTGGATTTAACTCCTCCTCAAACGCCATGAAGGTCTGGGAGATTTGGGTTAGTTTTGGGTAGAAGGACATTTTCCTAGTTAAGGTGGTTCCTCTTTCCATGACTTATTTCCAGGCCTCAGCGAGCCAAGATGAGGTTCTGGGTGAAGGGAAAGCAGGGGGAGAAGAAGACCCCACGGGAGAAGCTTGCTACCCAGTCTGAGCTGCTAGAGCTGTACGCGGAGGAAGAAGCCCCCGGCAGGGAGGTGATTTCTGGCTTGCAGCTTGGTGAAGGTAAGTGGTGGGGTGGCATGGTGCCCGTGTTGTAAGGAGCAGAGAAATTGCGTTCGGTCTCACAGCAGAGGGAAAAGCTGATGTAAATCTGGCTTTACGCTATAACCCAGCGTAGCTCAATATGTAGGGGCTTGGGTAAAGGTATAGAACCAAGGAAATCTGGCTTATTTGTAGGGTTAGGGCATCAGTAAATGGGAGTGTCATGTACGATGGTGTGGTCTAGCTGCTGTGGGAAAACGAGTTGGGAAGCTGCACAAATCAAACGTCCATGCTGGTTCACGTCTCTTGAATTCATGGACAGCGTCAACCCAAAACTGTGACAAGTAGGTTAGAGGGTGGGATCCAAAATGAGTCTTGAGGACTTCGGTGTTGCTAATCCTCCTGGCAGCCGTCTGGACATGGACAGCTGTTTCCCTGCTTGACGGAGGAAATAACCAAAGGAGAAATGACATGTAATCTTCCAATGAGTACCACATAGTGCTTTTATCCTCCGCAGGTTTATTCTGATGCTCATCTTCTTGTTTTAGTGGCAGAATTATTTTTCATCTACTCTTCAATCTCTTTTCTCCTTTTAAATTATCACCTGTAGAGTTGGGTCCTCACCACCTGACCCCCCCGCGGAGTCCCGAGCTGTCTGGTATCTACCGGCGGGAGTTTAAGGAGAACAAGGAGCCCTCTCCCAAAGTGAAACGCAAGCGCAGCGTCAAGATCAGCAACGTGGCTCTGGAGCCCGTGCAGTGGCAGAACGACTCGCTGCAGATCATAACCAGCGCTAGCGACTTGAAGAGCATGGATGAGTTTCTCCTGAAAAAGGTAACTCCTATCCTCGCTGCTCCAGTTAAATCATCAGAGAGCTCGAAGAGGAGACAGAGACAACAAAGCCAAAATTATCCTGGGGGCAGCAGTAGCAATACTAATAATTCACCTAAGGGTGCACGGCATGCACCAGGGCAGGCTTGGCAGAAAAGGTGGGCACGCTGTGCGTGCACCACGTGGTCATCACAGTGGCTTCAGTGCTTCCATTGCTTTGAGCTGCTCCTGGTGGCATCAGAAATGGGTGACCTAGGAGGGCAGGAGTTGAAGGCTGTGGGGAAATGCTCGTGTTTCTAGTTTGCATGCAGGAGAAACCGCATTGTAATCATTATTAACATTGCCTGCCCTTGGTGGAGCAGCTGTTCGTTAGTGCTGCTTCATCTCATGTGGTGCTCAGCCCAGCAAAAGTGGCGTGGGTGCATAAACCCCTTTGGTTTCCCAGATGAATGAACTGGATAATGAGGACAGCAAGAAGGACACGCTGGTAGATGTCGTGTTCAAGAAAGCACTGAAGGAATTCCGACAAAATATCTTCAGCTTTTACTCCTCGGCGTTGGCAGTAAGTGACCAGCTGACGGGTGAGAACTTCCACCTCCAGGAGAAACGAGATGCTCTGGGTCCTCCTGGTGGTGGAGATGTTGCCGAGCTTTTCCATTCCTGGTCTACTCATCCCAAAGGATGGATGCTCTTCCTTTGTATTCAGTCCCATGTGCTGTAAATTCGAACTAACTCTTCCTCATTAGTCAGCTCTCAATATACATTGAGCGGAGATTTCTGATCTTCTCGTTACAGCTTGCTCCCCATCAAATGGGAGATGACAGTAAGTCAATAAACTCCTATTTGCCACCCAAAGTGCTTGGAAACCTTTGTGTTACATTTACGAGTGGTGGAGACATCTAAGCAACGCGGAGCTCTGCTCTTCTGCTACTTCTGAATCTGAGCAATGATTGCTATGGCTTATGATTACAGTGATCAAAAAAAGCTATTTTATTGCCCAGATTGTACAAAAAGTTCCCTCTAAGACTTGAACTGGCACTTAACGTCCTTCTTTGCACACTGAGAAGCCACCCTGCCAAAGGTCACAAAACAACTCTCTATTAGATGATCCTTTTTTCCTTCTTTTAATCATACTTGGACTTTCCCTGAGCGGTTGGAAGCCAGTCAGGCTGAAATAATTGTCTGGAGCAGAATAGGCAGTCTGGGATGTATAAAAATTGCTTTTCTTTTTGCTTGTTTCCTTAAAAGATGGATGATGGGAAAAGCATCCGCTATAAGGACCTCTACGCCTTATTCGAGCAGATTCTGGAGAAGACCATGAGGCTTGAACAGAGGGACTGGAGTGAGTCTCCAGTTAAAGTCTGGGTCAATACCTTCAAAGTCTTCCTGGATGAGTATATGATAGAGTACAAACCACTGGACTACACCGCCATTAAGGTAATCGGCACTTTTCTTAAGCCCCTTGAAGATTTGGGAATTGTCTTTCTGTGGGGTTATGCTCTCTGTAGAGACATGGGAGCCTCTGTTGTCTTCACCTCTGCTTTAAGCTGAGGTGGACAACATAAGCCGGCACGCAGGGCATGATTCATTGGTTGTGTTTCACTGGGCCCAGCAAACCCCAGTTCACGTCTGGACTGAGCTGAACCTTGGTCAATGCCAACGCCAACATGTAGATGTCTCCAGGGCAAAGCTGCAACCATCTGTGGATGGCTGGAAAGGCAGATTCTGGTGCTTCTTTTTTAGGTTGAGGGGGTGTGTGTCAATCTTTAAAGGAAAGTGAAAGAGATACAAGGTTTCCTAGTCCCAAGTGACCACATACTTCACCATCGGTTGGGTTGCAGAAGAAGGGGACATAGGCAGTGGCTGTCCTCAAGGTCGACAGTTTTTAGGGCAGTCAGAGCTTGCAGTGTGCCCTTCACAAACCCGATCTCCTTGCTTTCTGCTTCATATTGTCTGCGAGGACAACCACAGGGTCTCAGGCTGGGTTTGGGAGATGGTGATCATTGTATAAATAGTCCATCTTCTGGCTTTTCTGCTCCGAGTCCTCCCCAGGCTCTTCTCCAGGCAGGTTTTCTTCGGAGAGGCTCCAGTTACCGTGCTGTGCCACGTTCTCCTTGAGTGTCTTGCATGAGATGGGAGAGGTTTAGGTCACTGATGCTGGACTTGGAGCTAGAGGAACAGCTAATCTCAACTCTGAGATGAATATGGGGACAGTTGTCCAGGAGGTTTCTGAATACGGGGTGATCTGTAGGAGAGTTTTCTGTTGTGACTCTGCTGGAGCTGCAGGTGGACTGGAGGATGAGGCTGCAAAGCAGTGGGCAATGTTAGATACGAGCCCTCTGTACGCTTTACCTGGGGAAACTGCCCGTAAATATGCTTAAATCTCTTTCTAATACCAGGTGCCAAAAACAGAACGAAAAAAGAGAAGAAAAAAGGAAGCAGATGTGGTGAGTTGAGCACTCTGTGCCTGCACATTAAAAAGTTAATGTCCTTGTGGCCAGGATGATGAGCAATAAGAGATCTGCTCATGACACATCCTATGCTGAGATCTGAACATCGGAGCCATGAAAGGACGTGCTAGAAAGATGCACGAGATGGATTTGGTTTGCTTGATCAAGGGTCGCTGTAGGTTTCTCTCTGAAAACACGTCCCACATCCACGTCCCACATCCGTCAAGACAGTAAACATAATGTCAAGAGTTATTTTAGAAGAACTGAGAGAGATACAGCAAGTGGTGTTCTGTGTTTTTGCACAAACTTATAGTGCGTGTTTTACATCTCTAATATCAGAGATGTAGGGGATTACATCTCCTTTTTTCCTAGAAGATATGATAGTACTAGGGAGCATGCGGGTGCAGAGGAAAATGGGGCTGTGGATGCGTAGAAGACGTTCTTAACATGGAGAAGTTGACCAGCCAACCTCAGTCAAACACAGTTTCTAACCTGCTTGCATGATGGTACGGTTCCCATACAGGCTGGATGTCTGTTTGGGTTGCCTATGGGGTTATTGGGCTGAAAAGGAAACAAAAATTACAAATAAAAGCAAATAACAGCTAAAAGTTGGAGAGCTGACTGTGTTCATCTCCCAGTTTTGCAGCAGGCCAAGCACCTATCTCCTTTTTCTCACCACCCAACCTTTATCATCACAGGTGGAAGAGCACAACGGTCACATTTTCAAGGCGACCCAGTACAGCATCCCCACCTACTGTGAATATTGTTCCTCCTTGATCTGGATAATGGACAGGGCTTCTGTTTGTAAATGTAAGCACGCTCTCTTTGGTCTTGTTTCATGTGCTTGTAACACGGTGATGAGTTTTTGGATTTTGAAAGGTGTTTCTTGCAACCCCGCTCTCAAATAATTTGGCTTTTTTCACATTAGAAGAGCTTTTGGAACAGATCTTAAGGGTTTCTGAAGTCAACTATTAAGTCCATCCTAGCAGTCCTTCCAGTCCTAATGGTACAGTTAGTTTTGTGGGAACTTTGCATTACACGTCTTATCCCATAAGGTCATATCATCATCCCACATGGTCAAACCATATTTAAGTGTCACAGTAAGAAGGATGGTAGAGTCAGGTATGGCATGTGCCCTAGGGCTTCAGCCCATAGGAGGCCTGTGGGTCTCATGACCATGGCCAATTCACTTGGCTTAGCCTATTTGACCTCCAGGCACATGAATTTTGGGGGAGATCAGGAAAGTGGAGGAGAGCCGATGGAAAGGTTGATCCATTGCTTTGGGTTTTCCAACTTTTCTTTGATCAGGTTGAAAGTATGAACCCTGGGGTATTTCAGGCTGATGTCCAGTGCAGGAAGGTTGAAAATTAGGTGCTATTTCCAACCTCTTTAAGGGTATCCATGTCTGATAGCTCAGTGACTCACCCATTATTTTCCAACTTGATCTATCAAGGTTTTTTTAATGTTTCAGGGACTTAAATATGGGACCTTTAAAATTAAAGACTTCATTTTTCTTTTTTTTTTGTTTGAGTGGATCTAATATAGACTTGGCCCCTGGAAACTGCAAATTCAACGTGCTTTTGACCTGCTAGTCCTGAGAGGAGCTACTTAATTCATCTTAATTCATATTGCTCCAGCGATAAGACTTTTCAGATTATTAAATACTATTTTTCTTCATTGCAGTATGTAAATATGCTTGTCACAAGAAGTGCTGTCTTAAAACCACGACCAAGTGCTCCAAAAAGGTAAATGTCTCTCGTTCCTTTTCTTTCATTAAATACCTTTCAAGTGGCTTGTATAAAAAATGTTTGCAGGCACAGAACTTGATATAATGCTGGTAATAACCCTCCTTCGAACAGGAGCTTGGACCAGAGATCCCTGGAGGTCTCTCCAACCGGTGCTTCGGTGTTTGCATGTATTTTGGGAGTAACGCAGCGATGCATCACTATATATCTGCCCAGTCATGCAGCAGATGTTGCAGTGATGTTCCCTGCCCTTGGAACCGCACTGGATAATAGAAAGCTGCCTTGTTACGTAGCTTTTAGGGACTTAGAAGTGTGGAGTTATTCTTGGTTATTCTTGACCTCACTGGTCCCTGCTCAGGTTCACGGTGCTGTCCCCAAACAAAAGCTGAGCGAGGAAGGGTGGGTGGAGGATGCTCAAGGACTCACCGTCCTCCTTAGAGGGGAATTAAATATTATTTGCTGGGTTCAAGGGTGCGGAGGACAGTGAATGAATGCAGCAGGTCGCCCTGGCTAACAATGAATCATCAAGATTTGGTGTTTTTTCTTTCAAATAGTTTCTTTTGTGCCCTGAGGAATGTTAATACTGCCAGAATGATAATGTGTGCAAAGCTTTATCAGCTCCCTGGGAGGCTTCTGGAGGAAGAACAGCCTCCATAATATACAGCATCCATAATATACAGCCAGCATAAAGCTGCATGATTACATTTTTCCCAAGAAATAATCTGAATATGTACATTGAAAATATATATATTTGAAGGTATATATGTATATTTGAATATATTTGTATTTTGAATATTTATAGTATTTTTGCTGCACTGTCTCCCTTTCTGGCAGTATTTCTGCAAGACCTGTGAACACCTCATATGAGCTTCTGCTTTAAAATCTGGGAAGTTCAATGAGATCTCTGATAATTATTTTCGGAGAAGATCAGAGATGCTTGGAGCCTTCTCTTTTCTTGGGGTTTCTCTGCACAAGGAAGTTTTTGTGCTGTAACCAGGGAAGCAAGTTCACCGTGTGTCCATGGTAGCTTTCCACTTGGGCAGTCGGAGGTCCTTCTCTAGGAAGGCTCTGGCTTGTCTGTGCTTAGTGGATTAATATTTTTAGGGTTGTTTTCAGCAACAGGGAGCCACCAACCATCTATTAGGCTTTGAGAAAGAGCTCTTTATTTTCTGGCAACGGTTGATTCTGTAACTGTTAGCCTTGTCCCAGACTGGATCTGTTTCTCCAGATCTATGGTGAACTTAAGCAAGCACCAAGCTCATCTCTCTCGATGGCCATAGAATTGCTTTCACCCATGCTTGGTCCTCATTTCAGAGCTACTTGACTTGAGTAAAGTAGCACATGGGGTTTGTGGCATCACATTTGCTGATGGTTTTAGCAGCCAAGCAGGCTGGTTGAGCAGCAGGTGATTAATTTCAACTGGTAGCTGAGACCAGATGATCCTGGGGTGGTTTTTTCCCCAGAGCATGAAACAGCATGGTCATCTTTCCCACATCATCTCATAAAGTTGACAAACGTTGATGAAAGGATGACATTGAATGGGAAAAACAAAGATGCAGGAGTGCTTATGAGGGGTGCTGTGACCTGGGTCACAGTTACCACCATGTTGCTGATGACTGGATTGCAGGGTGCCATCTGACATTCCTTTTGCTGGGGCCGGGCATTTGTGTCAAAATTTTATTGGCTCTTTTAACTTTTCTCATCCAGAACCTTCCATACAGGAGGACTTTGTTCACATTTGAATTTGCCAGATATCACATCTCCAGTGAGCGTTTGTGGCTGGAAAAAGGGTCTTTCCTGACAGATGTAGATGTTTTCTTCCATGCTCTTATTTTGGTGTCATGTTCACAGATGTTTTGTAATTGCCAATGCTGCGAGTTGATCTAAGTACTCAAGACTCAGATTTACCTGTTCTGCTTCGTGCATCCTCTTTGGGGAGTGAAATCATCCCTGGAGATGGTGCCAAAGGGGCAGGAGGTGGAGGAGGACCATGCCTGGCTGCGGTGGCTCTGCCAGGCTGAGAATATAACCACAGTGGGGTGGTTAAAGAAAGAAAATCCAAACCTTATGACTTCAGGTGCATGTCCAGAGACCATGCAAGCGTTGCAAGATGTACATTGCTGGCTGTCCTGTCCTCTTGCATGTCACCTGGATCAGCTGAAGAAGTCTGAATAGCAGTTGGATCCAAGCGGTGCACCTTCCTAAAAGGATTTTAAAACTCTTTTTTACCTTTTCCTCTTCAGTATGACCCCGAACTGTCATCTCGGCAGTTCGGTGTGGAGCTCTCCCGGTTGACCAGTGAGGAGCGAGCGGTGCCGGTGCTGGTGGAGAAGCTCATCAACTACATCGAAATGCATGGGCTGTACACGGAGGGCATTTACAGAAAATCAGGGTCCACCAACAAGATCAAGGAGCTGCGGCAAGGCCTCGATACAGGTAAACAGTGGAAAAAAAACCCACATGGGGAAAAAAAATCTGTGCAATAGTAAAGTTGGATGTGAGGGAGGTGGGATGCATCATCGGGGCGGAACAAGGGAGCGGTCCTGCCTTTCCCACACTGCGGGCTGTGCAAGTGACGCTTTCACATCTCCAACCAAAACTCAAGTCATCTACTCATGCTTTTTTGGGTGCAATATGTGAAAAAAGTCATTCTACTTGAGGGAAAACGCTGCCTTACTTAAACATAGCAATAGATGCCAGCAAGAAGAGAAATCCTTTGTCCCTCCTAAGGTTACTTGCCCTGGAAAATGCATTTCTCTCTATTTTTAACATGTGGAGCTGAAATCAAACACTGGATTTCTTGCCGTTAAACTCAGTGTGGTTTTGGGGTGGCACATGAATGTTTTCTATCATAGAGGAGTAGTTTATCATGGAATGGTTTGGGTTGGAAGGGACCTTTAAAGGTCATCTAGTCCAGCCCTCTGGCTTCACTAACAGCTTCATATTGATCATTTCCACTTGTTTTTCTTTTTCCTCAATCTGCTGCCAAACCCAGACATCGAGAATGTGAATTTAGACGACTACAACATCCACGTCATCGCCAGCGTATTCAAGCAGTGGCTCCGAGATCTGCCCAACCCTCTCATGACCTTCGAGCTCTATGAGGAGTTTCTGCGGGCAATGGGTAAGGAGCCTCCGTTGCTATCCTGTTCCCTTGGCAGAGGGAAACGGTGGCCACTTTTAGCACAAAACTTTTGTTTTTTTACTCTTTGTGGCCAAACCAGCTGGTTTAACCAAGTTGTATTTACTTGATTTCAAAGTCTGAGTTTTTGTCTGTAAGGGTTTTGGTTTTTTTTACGCAAAGCCATGGGCAGTTCAGTCTTGCCTTTGGTGGCAGATTTCAGCCCAAACCATTAGCCAGAAGATCCATCTTTTAAGTAGTAAAAGTAAGTAAGCGTTAAGCACGTATCGTTTTAAATAGGAGGAAGCAGTAAAAGCTGCCCCTAAACGCTGGTGCTTTCTCCGCAGGCCTCCAGGAGAGGAAGGAGACAGTGCGGGGAGTGTATTCGGTCATAGACCAGCTCTCCCGCACCCATCTCAGCACCTTGGAGCGTCTCATCTTCCACCTGGTGAGGTACGTTGGGCCAGGGCAGCTTCAGGCATCCTTCATACCAAAATAGGTGAGACCAAAAGCAGGTGGGCAGGGGAAAGGGAAGAGCTTTCAGGTCCATCATGTCTCCCAGGAGGCATCCCCAGAGCTCTTTCTCCAAGCAATGCTTGTGTTGGTGAGCAACCTCCACAGTGCTCTGGTCTCTCATGGTGCCTGTGGGTCCATGGTGCCTTCTTGCCACTGTAGAGACAGTTTTTTTGGGTGGAAAACACCCGTTGTTTCCCTGCCTTGGGAACACCTGAGATATCTTCAGGTTTGGCTTTCTCCATCAAGCAGAGCAAAGATGCTGTGCTTGATGAAGAAAGAAAGAAACAGTGTGCTTGCTAGCAGAGCAAGATTGCACTGTAGAAATGTCATCTCCTCTATTCCTCCGTGGCCATGTGAAAGAGGTTCAGTGGAGGTGCCTTCACCTCTGACTTGTCTCTTAATCCCTATTTTTTTTAGGATTGCCCTCCAAGAAGAGACCAATCGCATGTCAGCAAATGCCTTGGCCATCGTCTTTGCTCCCTGTATCCTCCGCTGCCCTGATACAACGGACCCGCTGCAGAGCGTTCAGGACATCAGTAAAACAACCACGTAAGAACGTGGTGCTGGACGATCCAGCTCCGTAACGATTGCCATGTCACCACTCACATCTTGATAACCCTTAGTACAGTCAAATGGATCACGAGTAGAGAGCTTTAGCATGGAAATTATAAACATATAAAATGCATCTTCATGAAGATATGTCATATTCTCTCAATCCCCAAGAGGTTATTGAACGGGGATTTTTAAGCGATGAAGGATCCACAAGAGCAGATCAGCTTGCACTTCTGCCCGCCACATCTCAGCAGGAAAAGGTGGAGCTTGTGCTGATGTGGTTTTATAGTTAATACCATTTATGGCAAGCAGATCTTAATTTTGTGGGTTTTATTTGAGGAGGTGAGCTTGTTTGGTCTGCAGCAACCTTAATGTCGCATACTTAGATTTCTTTAAGGTATTTGACGTAATTGCAAAGGTTTTACAGAGAAAAAGTGAAGCACTTGCCCAAATTCAGTCTGGCTTGTATTAAATAGATTTAAAAATAGATAATAGAGACAATTATAATAATGGAAACCATCCAGTGAAGGGCTGGACTTCTGAAAGAGGTGGGTTTACCTCCAGTAAGTCTTGAAATTGTTGAAGACCAGAATGTGCTTGGAGACCCAGCTGGTAGGAGCACTCATCCTTCAACAGGATTTCTTTGTAGCTTCTCCCTTAGACTTTAGCTATAGCGCATCGTCTAATTTTATTACGCAGAAAGGATTATTTTTTTTCCCCAAATGCACTCCTGACAGCATTCAACAGCTCAGCTAACCAAGCTTGCTGCAGCATTACTGTGTGCAAGTGAGATGGAAGCAACCCACCTTCCCCAGGTTTGTACTTCCTTGATCCCTCTTCCGAGGAGGGGAAATTTCTCCAGTGGCATCCTTGGAGGTCTTTAATTTCTCTAGTCCAAGTTCCTCGATCCGTCCATAGCCTGTTGTCACTCTTTTTAAGGGAATTTCCACTACTCTTTGGTTTCCAGCTGGATCTTTCTCCCTCCGTGCCTTTCCATCAGGGCAGATCTTCAGGCGAGACAGAGACAGCTCAGATCAAATCATTTCCTCCTCCCATTTTGTCTTCTTTTGGGTTTTTTCCCCCATTAGTTGCGTAGAATTAATCGTCATCGAGCAGATGAACAAATACAAGGCTCGTCTCAAGGACATCAACAGCCTGGAGTTTGCGGAGAACAAAGCCAAGAGCCGCCTCTCCTTGATCCGCAGATCAATGGTGAGATGCCAAAGCCGTCTGTGTCCCCTCCTGTCCTCTCCTTGCCCCTGTAGCAACCCTGTCTTATCTTCTCCTGCTTATCCCAGCCTCCCAAACCCCTCACAACCTCCTACACCATCTTCCCCAGGACAGGGACCCTCAGGCCCTTGGTGGCTCCTCACCTTTGCAGAGAGTCCTCCCAAAGCATGAGGAGGTGGAAACAGTCTGTGGAAACACGGTCACTCCAGCTTAGGTGCTCCTGATCAATGTTTCCACCTTCATTTGAGCTTGTTTGGTCCTGGGTTGAGTCAAGCCTTTCATTGACCAGCTCAACATCGCCCCATGGGAGACCTGGACCATCCTTTTTTGTGCTCAATCACATTATCTGAACTTAAAATGAGCTCCCCAAAGGCTCTCCCTGCTCCCGCACTGCCTTTTTGGGAGCCTCAAACCCATCTCATTGAGCTTCCATGCTTCCCGCGGGGCCGGCGGGCTGCAGATGGATGCTGCGCTTGGCTTGTTGGGCTGCGGGAGAGGGACGGACTCAGCCCAGCTCAGTTGTCCCAGGCTTGGGCTAAGGAGCCAAGCGGCCCCTCTGCTTTGGACCTGCCCACTGTGGTCCTCAGGGACACGTTGCTCTTGCTTTTTTGGGGATGAAATCCAAGCAGGGGCTGCCCAAGATTGTGGGGCTGGTGCTGCAGAGCTGCCCTGCTCATACCAGTTAAAAANACAAAACAAAAAAAAAAAAAAAAAAAAACAAACAAACCAAACATAAAAATGAACAGAAACGGGTTTTTTGGAAGGGCGACAGCATGTGCACTCTAACCTTCTGCTTTCCTTTTCATCTCCTCTCTAATCCAGAAACCCGTACTAATTGCAGTTAGATTTATGAGCATAACCCGCAGTTCAATCCCGGTATGTATTAACTGCAACGCGCCCTGTGCCAGCCGCCGCGTCCCTCCGTTGTGTGTCACCGCCGCTCATTCCAGCCCCGTCCCACCGGCCATTGTCCGTGATGTTGCCAGTTCTGTCCCCGAGCGGGTGCCACTCCTCAGGGCCACCGTTTCTCCTGCAGGTCCCCCGGGCAGCAGTTCGGGAGGGCCGGCACTCGGCCATCCCTGCACGCAGCTCCTCAAAAAAACACTTTCCACCCCTTTTCCCCTTCCTACTTATTTTTTTTTCTATTTTATTTTCTTTTTTCCATCCTGTGCTTCCCTCTTCTTTGCTTTGCTTGCCTCATCCCGTCCCTTCCCACCCCAATTTCTGCTTGCTCAGGATGCATTTCAGCATTGAATTGCTTTCACAGTGCTGCTGTATCTTGAGATAGCGGATAAAACGCCCGGCTTGGATGCCTCAGAGACCACGAGGCATCCAAAGATCTCCTCCACCTTCTTGGTGGAGGAGCACCACCTTGAACGCAAGGTCAGGACACCCAGATTTGAATTAGGAGGAGTCACCAACTCCATCCCAGCTTGACTTTGAGTTCCCAGTGAGACCATGGCAGATGAGAAAAGCACCTGCAGGTTTTTGGGGATGCTCGTGGGGCTGTTTTGCTTCCGACCAGGTTCAGCCCGTGATGCTTCTCCCCATCCTTCAGCATCTGTGAGGGTCAGGAGATGGAGAAGAGCAAAATTTGAGCTCTGCTCCCCTGATGCTTTTTTGCAAGCACACCATTTGTAGGGGCTTAAGTCCATGAGCCGGTGGGATCTTTGGGATCTCCGGGGTTTTGGCTAATAGGATTCAGGTAGCTGCGTTTCAGCTCAGGAGGCCCACGTGAGGTGTCATCAGAGGAATGCCAGGGCATGGGAATGGTTTTGCTGATGAAGGAAGGTCTCTTGGATGTGACGTGAAAAGAGGAAAGGGGTAAAATGGAGCAAATCTTGCTTTTAAAGGAAAAAAGGGAGGCTCCTTTGCCCTGCAACCTGCGCTGGGCACGTGGCTTCTCAGGAAGACGCAGGGATGCCCCAGCTGCAGGGCTTAAATAGCCCAATGGGGAGAAAAGCTGCATTGCAATGAGCTCTTCGACCGCAAGGAGATACAGGTTCATCCTGGGTGATGGTTGTCAGGAGGAGGGCAGCAAGTGATGGGCATGACTCAGACTGGTCGACATCTCCTAAGTCCCTGTTGGTTCCGGATCTTGAATTTACAAGATGAGATGTGTCTGGTTATGATAATGGTTAAGATAAAAGCTTTTTAATGTGCGTGGTGTCCCTCATCCCCAAAAAATCCATCTTTTTCTTGTACTCTGTGGAGCAGATCCGTAGAGCTGGTCCTTGAAGGGTAAAGCAGCTGCACGTATAATATTCCTCTATATGTACTACCCCTGTTTGAGTGCTTTTGCATCACTAGTTTTAATAATAAAAGAAAAATAGATGATTCTTCAGAGCTTTTCAGCAGGGACCACTGCATTAAATCTCCCCATTTAACTGGGTGCAAAAATTAACATTTATTGTCTTATAACAGACCACTGGAGGTGGTCCTGATTTATGGATCTCATATACATAAGATCAGAGCATGGGCAATGGGATTAGGTGTGAGTTACCATTTGCCGCAGGAGTTGGTGGAGACCCTTGTGATGTTCTGGAAATACCAAGCGTGGGCGAGGGAAGGATGTGTGATGCAATCTAACAATAAAGCAGGAGCCGGGTGCCCTGAAATCAAAGCCCTGGTGATGCTTCCACCCAGAGCCAACATGGCCACCTGGCAGGTGAAGCTTCCTGTCACACAGGCTGTGGGCTTTGCAGAAACCCATCCTGCCGCCAGCTGGGCTTGCTTTGAAGTCCAAGTTGCACTTGGTCCATCAGCTGGTAGATGGTCCATCAAGTGCCATCCTCAGCGCCTCCATCCTCACCACCTCCATCCTCATCCCCTCAAATGTGTTGAGTCCTTCTGTCCTAGCCTGGAGTGAGATTTTGGAGGGCCCTGGGTGCGACTGCTGGCAGTGCACTAAGGACCGATGACTGGGACCATCGTCTTTGCTCCTTGGGAGAGCAGTGTGGTTGGCACCTGAAATGTCTGCAAAATCACCTTGGCTGGTGATGGTGACACCGTTGTCTCTCTTCAGGGCAAAGGACGTGTGCGACGTGGTGCCTACCCCAGCCCGACATCTCCTGTTGCTGTGCGCTTACCCTCGGTGACAGACGTCCCCGAGGAGACCATGAGCAGCGAGGAAGCCATGGAGATGGAGGTGACGGAGCAGCAACAAGTGGCCATGCAGCAGGAGGAGAAGGTGCTGACTGAGCAGATTGAGAGCCTGCAGAAGGAAAAGTGAGTCTGGCCGAGGGTTCAAGTAATGTCCCCTAGCTGTAGGTTACCTATGGATGTTGCTTTACATCATATGGTTGACGTGCTACTCACAGGGTGACCTGGAGGACTCCATCCCTCCATGATCTCTTGGCGTACGTGCATCCCTTTCTTCTCCTCCCCACCTTTTTTGGTCCTGTTTGGTCAATGGGACTGGGTTGGTTTTGGCAGGGAGGAGCTGACGTTTGAGATGCTGACACTGGAGCCCCGTGCCTCCGACGACGAAACCCTTGAGTCTGAAGCCTCCATTGGCACCGCTGACAGCTCTGAAAATTTGAACTTTGACTCCGAAGGAGCTATCTCCGATCGTTCGGGTAAATCCAGGCGTTCTTGGGTTCATCATAGAATGGGTTGGGTTGGAAGGGACCTTCAAGGATCATCTAGCCCAACCTCCTGGCAATGAGCAGGGACATCTTCAACTAGATCAGGTTGCTCAAGTTTTTGTACAGCTTGGGGGGGGGGTTATTTGGTTCTTTCTGCCCGCAGGAAATTTAAAGCCAGCAATTAAAATCAGTATAAAGAGGGGGGTTAAGGATTAAAGCACGTGGACCTGGGGAGGTGGGTGGTGGCACCCAGAGTTTGGTGGGATGAGCACTCCTACACCGCCACCATGTCACCCTGGGTGGTGCTACCTCCAGCAAGATGCTGGGAACCTTGTCCTGGCTTCATGGCGTGTGTCCCTGGGGAGCAGCGCCGAGATGCCGGGTGGTTTCAGGGTGCTAATCCTCTGGTGGTCCTTCCTCCCCCTGCAGAGAGAAGCGTAGCACTTACCTACCTGCGCCCCGCCAAGGCGGAGGGGCTGAGCCGGCTGCGAAGGCACCCCAGGACGCGGCCGGACCCGGCAGACCCAGCCGACGCCTCCATCTCCTCCTCCTCCTCTTCCCAATCGTCCACCTCCTGCTTGCCCCACCTGCCCCGAAAGCGCTTCCAGATGTACTCCAAATCGCCTTTCTACCGAGCGGGGGGGTCGGGCGAGCCCCCCGAAACCCGGGCGAGCCCCGAGGGCTTCGCAGGACCTCTCCGTTATCCCGAGGACCGGCCTCAGTTCACCACCCGTGGAACGTTCAACCCGGAGAAAGGCAAACAGAAACTGAAGAGCGTCAAAACATCCCCCCCGAAAACCAAAGAGCCCCCAGATGGGGGAACGGGGGGGGGACGCAAGAGGAACCCCGAAACCGAATGCGCCGCCACCCAACCCCTCGTCCTCCTGGGGAGCAATGAGTTCATGGTCTGAGATGNTGTGGGGGGATTGAGACCTTCGGGGGGGTTTGGACTGGGGATGGAGGGGCACCGGCCGGCTCCTGCGCCCTTCCCCTCGGAGCATCCGGCCTTTGGGAGCATCATACCGCCAAATCCTCCTCGTGCTGAATCGCCGTCGCCGGGGCGGTAGGAGAAAACCAAGCCTAAAAATCCCTAAATCCTGCAGGAGCATCCCGAGCTGGCGCCGGCTCCCTCCGCTCCAGCCAGCCAAGCCCTCTGCGCTTTAACCACCTCATCCACGCCAACGCCAAGCGCATGGAAAAGTGTTAAAATCTGCCAAAAATCACCTTTTTTTAATTTTATTTTTATTTTTTAACATGACCTAACCACCTTTCCTCTCTNATTTTTCCCTGACAGGACCTTTTTTTTTTATTATTATTATTTTTATTATTATTATTATTTTTGGCCGGGGAGGAGAGAAGTGATGGGCTGAGCCGTCATGCCGGTTTCGCCGCCTGTGTCACCATCTGTCACTTGCTGCTACCGCCTTGCTCTATACGTTGGAGGTGTAATTAGCGTGATTTAAAAGCGGTGCCCATGATAGGGCTAATTAGCAACGCCAGCTCTTAATCCCTCCCGTATCATCATCATCATCATCGTCACCATCGGTGGCGCCCGGAGAAGCTCCGGGTACCGGAAAACCCCCTGGAAAGGCAAAAATAAGGAGCCCCAGGGCACTAATTAAATTAATAAAGGCTGGATCCGTCCTTTCTGATGGGCTGGGCATCGCGGGTTCAGGCTCATCCTTTCCCTGAACACCACCAAAAAGGGGGAAAATACTGAAAAATTGAGTCTTCCGGAGTATTTTGTGTTTCGCCAGGCATCCCTGCATCCCTGGATGTAGCAGAGCCACCCTCCGGTCCCCTCTCCCCCTGCCTGAAGTGCCGTTTCTCTCCAGGGATGGTTTATTTATTGGGGGGGTTGTTTTGGTTTGGTTTATTATTTGGGTTTTTTTTTTTTGTTTTGTTTTTTTTTNTTTGTTTTTTTTTTTTTCTCCAACGGGGGAAAGCGATAGGTGCCACAGGGAGACCCAGAGCGCGGGAATAGCATCCACTTCCGCGCTGCATCCCGGGCACGGAGCGAGACCAAGTCAATCGTGTCCCCCATCCAGAGGGGAAAATGAGATTTCATCGTCCCCCAAGGGAAATGCGGGGATTTGGGGAGTGCCCCTGCATGCGCTGGGAAGGTGGGGGGTGGCCATGAAGGTGAAAGCTCCCGGGGAGCCACCCCCCATCTCCGGGAGCTGGAGTGAGCGGGAGCAACCCCAGCCGTGCGCCAAAACCAGCCCCTTTAGAGCCTCTTTACCTAAAAACCCAGGAATTGGCCTCAAAGCGGCCCTGGGCTGCGGGCGAGGAGATCCCCAAGGGCGGGTGGAAGGGCTCCATCCTCTGCCGTGATCTTCTTGCCCTGCGGTGGGAAGGGGCATCTGCCTTAGGCTCCGCCTCCAAATATATATATATATATATGTGTATTTCTTTTGTGTTATATATATATTTCTCTTATATATGTGTGTATATAAAATATATATATGAAGAAAATATATATATAAGAATATATTCTATATAGAGAGAAAAATGTATGAAAGAATATATATTCTATATATAAAGAAAAATGTAGATAATACATATAAAGAATATGTTTCTTTATATAATTTGTTTTTTATACATATTAATAAATGTCTAAAAAAGAAAATAAAGAAATATATAAATAAGAAATATATATACTATATAATAAAGAATACATATACTATATATAAATACATAATATATAAAATAGTAAATAAATGTATATACTATATGCACTGTATATAGTAACTATATACACTGTATATATTCTTTATATATAGTATATATATTCTTCATATATTTTTATATATTTCTACATGTAAAGAAATGTATTCTTTATATATATTATATATTTCTCTTACATGTTTCTACGT
Organism: Anarhynchus alexandrinus; assembly: GCA_008711295.1. Classification (NCBI taxonomy): domain Eukaryota; kingdom Metazoa; phylum Chordata; class Aves; order Charadriiformes; family Charadriidae; genus Anarhynchus; species Anarhynchus alexandrinus. The sequence continues at coordinate 837,399 of VUYV01000008.1, read as the reverse complement.
TTCTTTATATATATAAAAATATATGTGAAGAAATATATTCCCTTTATAAATAAAGAGAATATATATAGAATATATATACAAAATATATTTCTTTCTTTCTCTATGGAAAGTGAGAATATATAGAATATACAGAGAAAATATATTTCTTTATATATATATTATACATATCTATATAAAGAAAAAATATAGAAAAGAAGTATATATACATACATATATACATATATATATAAAAAAAATCCCAGCAGGAGTGAAGGTGGCAGTCAGTGCTGTCCCCCCCGGGAACTGGGGGGAAAGGGGGTTTTCCGGGGGCTCTGGTGCATCCCTGGCAGCTCCTTCCCGGTGCTCCCTCCGGCACAGGGCCAGATCAGGGCCGGGGGGGGGCAACAAATTGGGTTTTCCAGAGTGGCGTTGAATGTACTTACTACTGGAAAGGAGAGGGGCTGTGTGCTGTTAATTATAATTATTATTATTATTATTTTTAATGGAAATTTTTTTAAGTAATTTATAAGTCTGCTGCGTGTAAATTAAAAACAAAGTCTGTATTTAAGAGGATATATTATCCTGTGTCAGCCGCGCTAGAAATTGTTTAAAAAAGGAACAAAAAAAAAGAGAAATAAAAAANCCATGGTGTGTATAAAGTGCAATTTGTGGATTCTTCCTCAGATCCTCCCCGTGGCTGTACAAAGCGGCTTGGCAAACCCCTGACCCTGCGCTAATTAAAGAGCTGTAACGAGGAGCGCCTGGCGCTGGGTGCTGTGTTTGATGCTGGGGGGGGGGACACACAACAGCGGCTCCGCTGGAGGCTGAGGCTGCGCTCCCGGCTCCGTCCTTTCAGATCATTTAATTCAGATTATTTCTATTCTGATTATTTTCAATTTATTTATATTTAAATAATTTCTATTCAAATTATTTGATTTCTAATCAGATTTGTTTGTATTCAGCTTATTTATATTGAGATAATTTGTTTTCCATTTATTTGCATTCAGGTTATTTCAGATTATTTCTATTTCAGATTATTTCTATTTCAGATTATTTCTATTTCAGATTATTTCTATTTCAGATTATTTCTTTTCTTTTTATTCATATTCACGTTATTCCTCTTCATCTTGTTTATATTCTGGTTATTTAATTCAGATTATGTCAATACCTCTTATTTATATTTAGCTTAGTTATATTTAGATAATTTATTTTCAGGGTTTTTTTATATTCAGATTATTTAAACTCCGCTAGTACCCCCTCCAACCCCCCCACCCCACTGCCACCCCCATCCGAGGGCGGGGACCCCGAGTCAGTGGCGCAGGGAGGCCGGCTGCAAAAGCCCTCTTTATTTGGAGTATAAAATAGGGGGAGGGGGACAGAGCGGGACCCCCCGGGGACACGGGGACGAGGGTCCATCACCGCATGTCCCCTGGGATCACGGAGCTGAAGTGGTGGTGGGGAGGGGCCCCTGCGCCCTGTGAGTGAGGGGCAGTGATTGTGGGTGGGGGCAGCCATCGGGCCCCAGGATGGCATCACCCACCTGCCAATGTCACCCCTGGGACAGTGTCACCCCGGGGCTGATGTCACCACCTGGCTGGCGTCAACCCTCACCAGTGTCACCCCTGGGCTGGCATCAACCCAGGCTGCCGTCACCGCCAGCCAGTGTCATCCTTGGTCTTGTGTCATAGCCCAGGCTGGCATCACCCCTGGGCTAGTGTCACCCCTGGGCTGGCCTCAACCCCAGGATGGCATCATCCCCGGCCAGCGTCACCCTCAGGCTGGCATCATCCCACAATGTCACCCTTGATCTTGTGTCATACATACCCTGGGCTGGTGTTGCCCCATGTCCAGTGTCACTTCAAGGTTGGCATCACCCCTGGGCTGCCATCCCCTCGATCTGGTGTCATGCCCCAGGATGGCATCACTCCCGGGCCACTGTCACCCCCAGTCTGGTGTCACCCCTAGGTGGCAGCGGGTCCCCGTGGGTTCTGGTGCCACAGCAAGGGCACCTTTCGTGGGTCCATGGGTCTCCACCGTTTGGGACAGCAGCACCCATCGAGGCACCCACCCACCGAGGTGCTCTCGGTGCATCTGGCACCTGCTCAGGGACACCCCTCTGCCACCAGCTTTCCCCAGTGAAGCTGGTCCCATGTCCCAGCTGCCAGCAGCATCCCAGGGTCCTGGCCACCACCCTGGAGATGGGTCCACCACCATCATCACACCCCGCAGCATCCAGGGGTGAGGAGACCCAGGGTGGGGGTGACAGGGTGCCAACGCAGGGTGACAAACAAGCCAGGTGACATCGGGGTGGGGGGGTGGTCAGTTCTTGAACATGTCACACAGCAGCTTCTCCATGGGGGTATTGCCGATGGTCCGGCGGAAGAAGAGCAGCTCCACACGCTCAGAGGAGATGAAGCGCAGCGCTGGGAGCAGCAGCAGCAGCTTCCCGAACCTGGGGGACAGAGCAGTGGCCATGGGTGGTGTCCCCCACCCCTGGTGTCACCCATGGGGACGTGGGGATGGCGGTACCTGACGGGTTGCCCGGGGTAGTGAGAACGGTTGTGCTGGCCCAGCATCACCTGCGACTGGTCCTGCAGGTTCTCGACCTGCTCGGGGTCCTTCAGGCCACGGGTCTCTGCAGGGACAAGGGAGTGACGGGGTGGGGTGGGGACACAGGGACAGGCAGCGGCAGGTGCTGGTGAGTCCCCTCACCTGGTTTGAAGAGCACCACGGCCTTCATGCAGGCGAATTCGGTGGGGTCAACAGCCAATGCCTTGAAGCGACTGAGGGTCTCCTGCAGTGCCCGGACATCCAGGGCGGCCGGCAGCAGCTTGCCGGGGGCCGGCTCAGGGACAGCCAGCAGCGGGCAGCTCTCCAGGGGCATGGACCACTGGATGGCACAGAGCAGGAACAGCTCGCTCCACGCTTCCTCCAGCAGGATCACCTGGGGTGAAGGGGGAAGCCCCAAAAACCCCCGTCACCCTCCAAGCCTCTAGCACCTGAAGCCACCACGGTTGGTGGGGCTGAAGAGTGTCTTCGGGGAGGGGGACCCCAAGACCCTGCGGTGAACATTGTGTGGGTCCTCCGGCCATCCCCATCCCACTGGTTACCTACACTTTTTGGGGTCCCCGTTGCCCCATATGGGGGTCCCTAATGCCCCATGGGGGTCCCCAACCCCACCTGGTCACGGAAGGGCAGGTTGGAGAAGACAGGCAGGTTTTTGGCCCATTTCACGGCCATGAAGAGGAGACGTGCTGAGGTCTCATAGACATTTTCAGGGCTGGCCACTGGGTACGGTGCCACCTGGTACTCGCCGGTCGCCCGCTCTGGCTCACTGCCTGTCACGTCCACCGTCTCATCCGCTGTGGGGACAGAAGAGGACGCTGGTGGTCACCACACCATGGGGACAACTCCCACCCGTCCCCTCCCCACCAGCAGCCACCCACCATCCTCGGGCTCCAGCTTGGCGCAGGTCTCGGCCGTCATCAGGCTGGCCATGAAGCGATGGTTGGTGGGCGGCGTGGGCGCTCGGGGACCCGGGGTGACAGTGACGGTGGCACCGGGACCCCGGGGAGCTGGGCAGGGCGTGGGGGGGACCTCACGAGTGGTGGCCACATGCTCGGGGGGCAGCTCGGCATCCAGCTCGATGCTGTCCAGCCGGACCTGGGCTGTGCTGCGGGGCTGCCGCTCGTTCTGCACAGCTGCAAGGACAAAGGTGGCATCAACTCTGGACACCCTGCTGTCACCCCCCCGTCATCTGTCACCATGTGTCATCCCCACCACCACCCATCTCACCATCCTTGTTCATGCCGGCTTGCAGGCACTTCTTGAGCCGGCAGGCCTGGCACTGGTTGCGGTGCGCTTTGTCCACCGGGCACAGCCCCGTCCCCGCCTGGCACCTATGGGGAGAGGTGGCACCTGGCTGCAGCCTCTGGGGTGGCCCCTGTCCCTCAGGGGTGTCCTGCCTCCGTGGGTGCCATGTCCTGGGGGTGCTTTGTCCCTTCTGTGTGTCTTGTTCCCTCCCTCCCCGTGCATGTCCTCCACCCAATGGGTGCCCCACCCCAATGGGCACCCTGTCCCCAATGGGTTCCCTGTCCCCTCCATGAGTGAGGGAACAGCGAATACCCTGCCTTGATGGGTGTCCTGCCCCATGGGTGCCATGGACACCCCCACACCAAGGTCCCTGCCCCACTGGGTGCCTGTCCCCTCATCCCTGCCCTGCTGGGTGTCTATCCCACAGGTCCCTATCCCGTTGTGTGCCTGTCCCTCTAGTCCCTGCCCCACCGAGTGTCCATACTCAAGGTCCCTGTCCCACTGGGTGCCCACCTCCCTGGTCTCTGTCCCTTTGGGTGTCCATTCCCCTGGTCCCTGCCCCTCTGGGTGCCTGTCCTCCTGGTCCCTACCCCACTGGGCTTCTGTCCCCCGGTCCCTGCCCCATTGGGTGTCCATGCCCTGAGGTCCCTACCCTGCTGGGTGTCCATCCCATGGGTCCCTACCCCACTGGTGCCTGTCCCCCTAGTCCCTGCCCCACCAGGTGTCCATCCCCCTTGGTCCCTGACCCACTGGCTGCCCATCCTCCTGGTCCCTTCCCCATGAGGACCCTCCATCCTGATCCCCACCTGTAGATGAGCTTCCTGCGGACACTGCGCTTGAAGAAGCCGCTGCAGCCGTTGCAGGCGTAGATGCCATAGTGCTTCCCACTGCTGGTGTCCCCACACACTTTGCACAGCAGCACGGGGCTCAGTGCCTTGCCGGGGGCCGGGCTCAGCCCTGCAGGAGTGGAGCCACCACATTCAGGGTGACTTAAGACACCCCAATGTCCCTTGTCCCACCCACAAGTCCCTATTGCCCCACAGCATGCTGGTGATGGGGTGTTTTCCACCTCCACTGGTCCAGCCCAGGGACATGGATGGGGACACCCCGGGGATTCCAGTGTTCGGCATCCCAGTGCCCGGGATGCTGCAGGATGAGCTCTCATGGGAGTTTTAGAAGGGGATGAAATGGTGTTCCTAGGGATGGGGACACCAAATGTCCCAGTGAGAGGATGCTGAACATCAGAGAAAAGGGCCACAACCAGGGACTGGAGGTGTCCTGGAAAAGGACCATGGATGGGGACACTGGGCATCCCAGCATGGGGCCATGGGCATCCCAGAGAAGGGTCACAGCAGGGGACCACGGAGAACCTGGAGAAGGGCCAGGGGCAATGGGCATCCAGGGGAGGGTTGTGGCTGGGGACTGCAGGCATCCAGGAGAAGGGACCCTGGGGATCCTTGAGAAAAACCATGATAAGGACCATGGGCATCATGAAAGGGTTGGGGTTGGGGACTGCAGGCATCCTGGCCCAGAGAAGGACCACGATATGGACCCCCAGCATCTTGGAGAATGCAAATAGCTGAGGAACCCAGGCACCCTGGAGAAGGACCACGATGGAGTTCCTGGGCATCCTGGAGAAGGACCACGATGGGGGACCCCAGGTATCTTGGAGAAGGACCGTGATGGGGACCCCAGGTATCTTGGAGAAAGACCGTGATGGAGACCTCAGCTATCCCTGAGAAGGACCATGATGGGGACCCCAGCCATCCTGGAGAAGTCCGTCATGGGGACCCGAGGTATCTTGGAGATGGACCATGATGGGGACCCCCAACCATCTCAGAGAACAACCCCACCGGTGACCGCGGTCCCGCCGTTGTCACACCCCACTCAAGCAGAACACCACCACCTCTTACCCGTGGGGCTATCCTCCAGCCCGGCGCTCACCACTGACCCCGCCGGCGACGCGGCCATCCCGTACCCGGCGTTTGTGACCTCTCCCTCTCCCCTTCCCGCTGGCTGCCACCTCGGCGGGTGCCGCCGGGCTCTGGCGAGGCGGTGGGTGCTCCGGCAGCTCTGCGGGCAGCAGGGCTCTTGCCTTGCTCTCTTCAAGGCAGCTTAGCGGCAGGCGCTGTGTAAGCAGCCGCCTCTTTGTCACCCTCTTAATCTTTAGTGTCTGCGCAGGGTGTGTGTGGGGCAGGGGGGGGGTTGTGGGGGGGGATCAATCAGCCACGCGATGAAGAATTAAAAAGGTGCTGAGCCCCAGCCCTGTAACCCTAAACCCTGCGACACCCAAGCCACCCCCTGCCACCACACCGCGCGCTGCCGCAGGCCACCGTGGGGGTGACACCCTGCCACCACGTGTGCCCCCCCCCCATCAGCATTGTGAGGCTGAGATTGCGGCGGAGGCAGGAGATGGGGGCTCAGGGTAGGGACCCCCATATGTGTGGCCCCCCCCCGGCATTGGGACCCACCAGGTCCTATAAGCGCATAAGCCCTTCGCTAAGGCGGTTAAAGGGGAATAACGAAAAGTGGTAATTAAGGGGGGGTCATTTCCCTGCCCCCAAGTAATTAATTACCAGCCCTGATGGCGAGGGGAGGGGAGATGTTCGGTGGGCATCCCCCTGCCTCTCTCCATGCCTCAGTTTCCCCTGCCGGGGGGGACACACAGGGGCATTGGGCCGAGGCTGCTGACACGGCAGTGGGTGGGGGCCAGGTGGCCCCCGGGGTTACGCAACTGCTGCTAAACCCTCGCCGTGACAGGGCAGCACAATTTGGGATTTGAGGGCTTTAGCTGCTAAACCCCCCCCCCCCCTTTTGCCCAGCTCAGGGGGATGGCGGGTGGCCACTGTCACCCGGCCTGGGTTGTCCCCAGGGATGGGCCAGGCTGCGGCTGGGGGGTCCCCAACCCCCTGTCCCTGGTCCCTCCCGAGGCAGCAGGTCCCTCCTGAGGGCTGGCAGCAGTGACGCCAGTGGATGTGGGTGCTGGGGGTGGGGTGTCACCCCTCCATCACCCCTGACTGCTGCGTGGCTCCATCCCCGCCACCTGCAGTGTGGGTCCGCCATCCTGCCTGCAGCTGCCTTCCGTCCTCCCTGCCTGCAGCATCGCTCCAAGCTCCCCTGCCTGCAGCATCATCCCATTCCCCCTGCCTGCAGCATCGCTCCATCTTTGCCTGCAGTGTCTCTCCGCCATCCTGCCCGCCTGCTGCATGGCTCCATCCCCGCCACCTGCAGCGTGGCTCTGCCATCCTGCCTGCAGCTGCCTTCTGTCCTCCCTGCCTGCAGCATCCCTCCAAGCTCCCTTGCCTGCAGCATCACCCCCTTCCCCCTGACTGCAGCACAGCTCCATCATCCCTGCCTGCAGAATCACTCTGTCCTTGCCTGCAGCATCTCTCCACGATCCTGCCCGCCTGCTGCACAGCTCCGTCACCCCTTGCCTGCAGCATGGCCCCGTCCTGCCTGCAGCATGGCTCCACCACCCCTGCCTGCAGCATCGCTCTGTCCTTGCCTGCAGCATCTCGCCACCATCCTGCCTGCTGCACGGCTCCATCACCCCTTGCCTGCAGCGTGGCCCCATCCTGCCTGCAGCATGGCTCCATCATCCCTGCCTGCAGCACCCCTCCACCCCCCAGGACCCCTCCCCTCCCCCTCCCTGGGGTGCCCCACACCACCCTGTAGCCCCCATCCCGTGGCAGCCCCCCGGCCCTGACCCAGATGTCTGACAGCCGCCATCTGCGGCAACGGCCGCCCTCCTCCCGCGGCAGAATTATGACGCTGGGCTAATGCCGCAGGAGCAAGCTGTCACCTCGCCCTGCCTGTCCCCTGCCTGCAGTTCGGGTGCCTCCAGACCCTTCGGCAGAGCTTCGCCTATGGGTGAAACCACCTCCCCGGTGCTCAATTCGGGGGTGCCAGTGGCACCCGCACCCCAGGGTGCCAGCCCACCCGTGGGTGACGCGGGGACCCGGGTACCCAGTGCCAGGGGACGCCAGGGAGCGGCCAGCATGGTGATACATGCTGAGTTGGCTAATTTGCCTGTCCCCTCCTCGCCATCGGGTAAAAGCCAGCTCCAGAGCGGGGATTTGAGAGGGGGATTAGCCAGGCCAACCATCTGCTGCCGGCCAATCATCGGCATGCCCAGGAAAGCCAATAATTACGAAAATATGGTTTCCAGACCCGTTTCTCCGTTACAGCCGGCTGGGTGCTGTCCCCAAGGTGGGGTTCCCACAGAGCAGCACCCCGTCCCCCTCCCGGGGCTGAGCGCCCAACCCGGGCACCCAGGGGGAGCGGAGGGAGGACTTGACCCGTCCTGATTTTGGGGAGTGCCCCAAGTAGGCCTGACGCCATGGCCAAGGGGCTGCAGGTGGCAGAGTGGGGGTGAAGGAGCAAACATTAAAGCCCGCGGTGGGGTCGTGACTCGGCTCGGTGACAGACGCTGGGGCAGATGCCACAGGATTACCCAGCCTAAAACCTTGGGATCTGCCCCCCTTCCCCAGCAGGCAGAGAGCATTTAATTACTAATTTACTAATTACCCAAAGATGCTGCCAATGGGCTCAAAACCTGCGGTCAGTAGCAGCCCCAAGGCTCCGGCTGCCCTAATCCCACTGGCCATGGGGAGCCGGCGGATGCGTCCTGGCCAGGGGACAGCTCGGTTTGGGACACCAGGTGACCCAGAGAGACACCGCTCTCCTGGCAGCCTCGATCCTGCTGGTGATGGCACAGGGTGGTGGGGAATGGGAAGGGACAGTGGGGACAAGGAGGGGATGCTGGGGACCAGGAGGAGACAATGGGGACAAAGGGGAGATTGTGCGGACAAGGAGGGGACAGTGGGGATCAGGAGCAGATGATGGGAACTAAGGAGAGATGGTGGGCACTGAGAGGAGACAAGGATCAGGATGGGATGGTGGGGACCAGGAGGAGACAGTGGGGACCAAGCAGAGATGGTGGGGACCAAGAGGAGATGATGGGAATCAGGAGGAGACACTAGGGACTGAGGGGAGATGGCGGGGACCAGGAGGGGATGACAGAGACCAGGAGGAGCCAATGGGGATGAAGGGGAGATGACGGGGACCAGGAAGGGACAGTGATCAGAAGGTGGTGCTGGGGACCAGGAGGAGATGGTGGAGACCAGGATGTAATGGCTGGGAACCAGGAGGAGATGATGGGGACAATAATGGACTGATTTGGAACCAGGAGGGGATGAAGGGGACCAGGAGGACATGGTGGGGACCAGGAGAGGACAACAAGGATCAGGACAGGATGATGGGGACCAGGAGGAGGTGACGGGAACTGGGAGACGATGATGAGGATCAGGAGGGGACAATGGGAACCTGGCTGTTTTGATGGTGACCAGGAGAGAATGATGGATGGTGGAGAGCAGGAGGTCACAGCAGGGACCAGGAGGGGATGATGGCGACCAGGACAGGACAATAGAGACCACATGGGGACGATGGGGATCAGGAGGGGGCAGTGGGATGCAATAGGGGTGGATGGGGTTTATGAGGGGATAGTGAGGACTGGGATGGGATGATGGGTACCAGAAGGGGACAACAGTGACAAAGAGGGCCCAAGAGAACATAGAGGAATGATGAGGACCAGGAGAAGATGATGGAGCCCAGGAGTAGCTAGTGATGACCAGGAGAGGATGGTAGAGACCAGGAGGGGACACTAGCGACAGAAGCAGGTGGTGACAACCAGAGGGTACATCAGGAAGGGGCAATAGGGGCCACGAGAGGATGGTCGGGATCAGGAGGGGACAAGAGCAACCAGAAGAAGACACGAAGGTTTGGAAGGGTACAAGATGGCTGTGGGACTTGAGGTGGCTGGGAAGGGTTAACGTGGCTGGCCAGTGCTAAGCCCTGTCCAGGCCAGGCTCAGGTTTCAGTTGTAATTAGCTCTTGTTTATTGGAGGCTCCGTGATAAACGATGCTGTGGAGGTTGCCCGATGACAGAGGGTGACAGCTCCCATGTCACCCGCCCCAAGCTCTGCTAAAGCCTTCACTGACCCCCGGCACAAGGATTAAAGTTTAATGTGGCTCTGGAGCTGATCCCGGGCACACATCACTGCCAGGACACGGGGCTGGGGACAGGCTGGTGGCCGTCCCTTGGGACACCTTCAAGGCAAGAGGTGTTTTGGCACCAAGACGTGTTCTGGCACCAGCCTGGTGGCCACTGGCTATTGGTGCATCGTGGCCATGGGACTGGTTCATTACTCCTCTGGGGTCACCTGAGGGGTTCATTGGTGAAATGTCACACCAGGTTGCGTTTGCTGCCCCTGGGACGGGCCCCACCGGATGGCTCAGTGCCACGGTGGGGCCGGTCGGTGTGGTCCGGGCACATTCCCGGGCCGTGTGCGTGTGCCAAGAGCCACCACAGGCTATTCACTGGGGCAGGTTGAGGTCCTGTCCCACGGCCACCTTCGAAGCAGCAGCTGCTTGGGGACCGCGGTGGACAGAAGGGATCTCGGAGGCATCCCCAAGGCAAGGGAGCTGGGCATGGCACAAATGCCAGGGCTGGCACAGTCCCCGGGGCCATGGCTTGGGTTTTGGCAGGGCAACGTGGCACCAAAATTGTTTGGGGACAGAGAGGTCCCTGAGGTGGGACTGGGCATGGCCCCATCTCCTCATCTCTCTGGACATCATGTTTTCTCCTTGGGGATGAACCTCCTCACCCAGGTAATGGGACAGCTGGTGGGGAGGGTACCTGCACCCAGGTGGTCCCACCCCTCTGCTGTGGCACCTGGCACCTACGGAACGTGTGGCTGGGACCTGCCTGGTGCTAAGTCTGGTGGAGCGATGGGAGGGGGGGTTGGGAGCCTGGGAGGCTGCTGTGCGTTGGGGATGGGTGGTAGCGGGGGTGGGTGGCAGCGTGGAATGGGTGACAGCAGGAGCGGGTGATAGCAGGGGTGGGTGATAGCATGGGATGGGTGCCACCAGAGGTGAACGCTAGTAGGGGTGGGTGCTACAAGAGGTGGGTGGCAGCAGGGGATGGGTGGTAGCAGGGGATGGGTGGTAGCAAAGCTGACTGCGAGCAGGAATGGGGGCAAGCAGGGCATGGGTGCCAGCAGGAGATGGGTGTCAGCAGGGGACGGGCGCTAGCAGATACTGGCTCCTGGGCTCGCTCCGCCTCTTCTCCCCACAGGTGAGCACCCTGGTGCAGACGCTGCGAGACCCGGAGAGGTGGTTCCTCCAGCCCTGGCGCTGGCTGGGATCCTGGGTGCGGCAAGTTTGGGGTGCTGGCATGAGGACCCCAGCCAGGGGCTCAGGCAGGGGGGTGGCAGCCGTCTGGGCAGGGGCTGCACCATGACACTTGGTGCCATTGGGTCACACCTACCCAGTGCCACCAGGGCTGACATCGGGTGTTTGTCCCTTCAGGTGAGCAGCTCCAGGAAGGTAAGTGCCGGCGTCCCCTCTGAGCCCCACACCACCTGTCTCGCCCCTGGCACAACAGGGCCAAATTTGGCACGTCCTGCCTTTTCCTTAGCACCCATGGGTGCTCAGCACCTAGAGGAGATGGCCCTTTCTCAGAGGGTTTCCTCATTCGTGGAGACCCAAGCTGTGCCCAAGCTATGGGGGATGGGGATGGAGCCAGTGGGACAGCAATGCTGCCAGTGTCCCCCAGGGCATTGGTGGCACTGAATCATGGACGGGTCCCCAGGCGGTGGCCGGGGCAGCGAGCACGGCAGCGTTCTTCCTCTGCGAGGGGCTGCTGGGCCAGCACTTCGATGTGGTCCCCAATGGGGTGGCCGAGCCCCAGCCCGGCGACCTCTTCCTCTTCCCGCTGGCCTCCGGGGGCCCCGGCTGGTGGGGCGCTCACGCCGGCATCTACTGCGGTGATGGGGAGATCATCCACCTGGAAGGTGAGCCCCAGGAGGTGGTCATGACATAGGGACATCCTCATGGAAGGGACAAGGAGTACAATGTCCCCTCCACCCCACAGGCAGCTCAGGGATGTCCCCATCGGGAATTGTAGCCAAGCACGGCAAGAGCCACCTCCTGCGGACGCGGGGTCCAGCCAAGGTGCTGCGGATGAAGGGAGGGCTGGATACGGCCGCCCTGCAGCAGCGCATCCAGGCAACCATGGACCAAGCGGTGGAGTACAACGCCATCACCTGCAACTGCGTCCACTTTGCCCTTGCCCTGCTGGGCCTGGGCCAGCTCACCGGCACCACAGTGGGTGCCACCACCACGGTGGGTGCCACCACACCAGGGGACCCCGATGCCCACCCCATCCAAGAGTCAGCACAGCCCATCTTCTCTCCCAGGTGTCCCCAGCGCTGCAGTGATGGAGGTGACCTGGGGATGAGTGGGGCTGGAGCATCCTTCCCTGGGGGACGGGGATCACGCTGGTGGCTTTGGCATCCCTCTTGCATAGCAATAAACAATAGCACAGAGACCTTGTGTGAACCCTGCTTGATTTGTGTTGTTTTCACTTTTGCTTTCTTTTTCCCAGAAGCTCCTTTCCCCGAAGCCACCAGTCAGCGATGTCCCACACCCGGTGCAGCCACCCTCTCCTGCCTCCCTCCAAGGCAGCGGTTGCTCTTTGCACCCTGTGGCCTCCTGGGACAAACAGATGCCTCTTTTTGTTGCCAGTGTTTTATTTTGAACATCAAACCAAAAATTTGCTGGGGTGAAAACTGGCCAAATGGCTGGACCTGGTCCAGTTGGAGGATGGTCACCAGTGGTGTACCCCAGGGGTCAATACTGGGTCCAGGCTGGGGTTGGAGGAAGGTCTCTTGGAGGTGGGTGGGAGGTCGCTGCATGACACACACTTTTGGAGATGTCCTGAAGCTCCTCTGACTCAAGAGCATTTCCAGGGTCTCTGGCATCGCCTCCCTCCATTCCCAGAGTTGATGTTTAAGGCAGAATTAGCAAATTGAACCCAGATTTAAGAAGCAGAAAAACCCATCTGGGGGTTTCCTGGACTTTTTACTGCTTTTGTGGTTTGCTTTCAGCCTTTCTCCACCTCTGTTGTGCACCAGGAGAGAGCACAGAATCACAGAATGGTCAAGGTTGGAAGGGACCTCTGGAAATGATCTAGTCCAACCCCCAAAGAGGTCATGTTTGGCCCCAGTGCCTGCCGACCTACCCATCCTCAATGCAGTTCCCACAGGCCTTGGTGGAGGTGCCAGCAGCCCGGCTCTGTCACCAGCTCTGTCCCATGGGCATCACTGCTAATTAGCAGCAGTAGCGTGGTAAGGATGCTCCCATCTCCTGGGCAACATCTTCATTACTGGTGCCGTTGATGGGGCAGAGTGTGCCCTCAATGAGTTTGCTGCTGACACTGAACTAGGAAGGGAGGCTGATGCTCCCGAGGATCACGCTGGCACCCAGAGGGACCTGGATAGGCTAGAGAAATGGTCCAACAGGAACCTCATGAATTTCAACAAGGGGAAGATGCAAAGTCCTGCCCCTGGGGAGGAACCAGCCCAGGCAACAGAACACACTAGAGGGTGACCAGCTGGAAAGCAGCTTGGCAGAAAAGGCCCTGGGGGTACTGGTGGACACCAAGTTGACCATGAGCCAGCAATGTGCCCTTGGGGCACAGTGAAGGCCAACAGCATCCTGGGCTGCATTAGGAGAAACATTGCCAGCAGGTGGAGGGGAGTGATTCTTGACCTCTGCTCAGCACTGGTGAGGCCACCCCTGGAGTGCTGGGTCCTGTGCTGGTCTCCCCAGTACAAGAGAGACACAGACATACTGGAGAGAGACCAGCAAAGGGCCACCAGGGCTCTGGATCATTTCTTGTATGAAGCGAAGCTGAGAGAGCTGGGACTATTCAACCTGGAGAAGGAAAGGCTCAGGGGGATCTTATCAGTGTGTATCAACACCTGGTGGGGGGAGTAAAGAAGATGGACCCAAGGTCTGCTCGATGGTGCCCAGTGCCAGGACCAGAGTCAATGGGCATGAATGGAAATGCAGGAGATTCCCTCTGAACATCAGGAAAGACTTTTTTCACTGTGAGGGTGACCGACGGCTGGCACAGGTCACCCAGGGATGTTCTGGATGCTCCATCTTTGGAGGTATTCAAAAGTCATCTGGACATGGTCCTGGGCAAGGAGCTCTAGGTTGAGGTTGGACCAGAGGACCTGCAGAGGTGCCTCCAACCTCAATCATTCTGTGATCCTGTGAAAATATTCCTCCACTGAGATTATTTAGAGATGCTTCAAGTCTCTCTCCAGGCTTTCTTGCAGTTCCCACACTCATGGGAGAGTTTCTGGCAGGCTTCGCTCCCACCAGGGGGGAAGTTTGATTCCCCAGCGAGGGGAAAATGTTCCCACGGCTTCAAAGGGGAAGGGAGCAAAAACGAGAAGCAAGAACCTGAGCAGGCTGGGGCTGGAGGAAGGTCTCTTGGAGGTGGGTGGGAGGTCGCCGCATGACACGCACTTTTGGAGACATCCTGCAGCTTCTCTGACTCAAGACCGTTTCCAGGAACTCCTGTGTTGCCTCCCTCCATTCCCAAAGTTAATGTTTAAGGTAGAATCAGCAAATTAAATCCAGCATTCTGAAGTGGAAAAAAACCCCAACACATATGGGTGGATCTCCTGGACTTTGTACTGTTTTCAGTTTTGCTTTCAGCCTTTCTCCACCTCTGATGTGCACACGAAGGATATGCGTCAGAGGTTTTGCCCCGGTGCCTGCCGACCCGCCCATCCCTGCTTCATTCTCTCCATTCCACTCCTTGGTGAAGGTCCCAGCAGCCCGGCTCTGTCACCGGCTCGGTCCCGGAGAAGACGATGGGAATTAGCAGCAGTATCCAGGTAAGGATGCTCCCATCTCCACAGCGCTTCACAGGCAGCTGCCTGTGCCACCGTTGCACTGGGATGGTGGGGGGGAAATGATGAATAGAGCTTGGCCCAGGATGTCTCCAGCTCGAAGACCTTGGCAGGACGGGTGACTTTTGCCCCAGGCAAGCACTTGCGCCTGGGAGGAGCCATCATGGTCGCAGCGTCCCACACATGGGCAGGACGGCACGAGCACAACACTGACATCCCATTTCTGTTCCTCTCTCCTTGCAGATGCCGAGCAGTGCAGTAAGTAGGAGCTTGATGAGACCTCCATCAGCAGCGTCGGGGTGTTGGGGGGCGATGGGGCTGGTTCTGCTGCCTCCTCACCTTCTCTCCCTGGTGAAATTGGCAGCGGGAGCAAGAGGCGCTCAGCTTTCTGCTGTTCAAGACTCTTCCTGGCTTCAAGGAAGTCTTCAACGAAGTGTCAGAGAGCACAATGCAGACCGGGGACATCTTGTTGTTCCCCATGGAAACCTGCTCTAGCAGTTCCATCTGGAGCTTCAAACACGCGGCCGTCTACTGCGGGGAGGAAGAGGTCGTACACTTCCAGAGTAAGTGCTCAACCCCTGCTCCGGTTTGGGATATGGCAACAGCCAAAATGCAGCCAGCAGCTGGGCCAGGGTGACGGGCGGCTCTTGCTTTTCTAGAAATAGGATCTAGCGGGGACAGAAGTTGGGTCATCAAGGAAGGCTATAAAGTCATGAAAAAGAAGAGGGGGAAATGCGAGATTTATCGGAAAAAAGGTGGGATCAACCTCGATGACTTCCGTAGAAAAGTCAGGGAGGCCATGAACAACGAAGCCAAGTATGACTATCGCAGAAACAACTGCATCCACTTTGCCCTCTTCCTCCTGGGCTTGGTGGACTTCTACATGCAACTGGTGAGCATGGAGCTGGGTCTCCCGGCTGCGGTGGAATGGCCCCTGCACCCACAGCCAACCCTGCTTTTGCATGCTGACCCAATTCCCCCTTGAGCTGGCCCTTGGGCGGTGGGGACAGCGGTGGGGACAGCCAAGCCTCCTGCACATGAACAGCTTTCTCTTGCAGGTGGAAGTCAAAAATGAAGGTGGCAGTGATAGGGCTGTGAGTATCCCCAGCGTCAGCCCTCCCCGGCAGGGCTGTGGGGTCACTGGGAGGAACATGGTATCTCAATGAGGGCTGGGTCCCTGGGAGAATTGGGGTCCCCGGGATGGCTGGGTGCCCAGGAGGGCTCTGGGGTCCCTGGGAGGGTTTCCCAAAGAAGACTGGTGTTTTCAGTAGAGTTGGGGTCTCTGGGAGGGCTTCAGGGTCCCCAGGAGGGCTGTGGGGTCTCCAAGGGTGCTGGGGTTCCCAAACACAACTGGGGTCCTGAAGAGGACTGCAGGGTCCCCAAGGAGGTCTGAAAACCAAGCAGGGGTGGGATCCCCAGGAGGGCTGTGGGATCCCTGGGAGGGAAGGGGGGCCCAAAAGGGATGGGGTTCCCTGGGGGCTGGGTCCTTGGGAAGAATGTGGTGTCCCGAGGAGGGCTGGGTCTCTGGGAAGGCTGGAGTTCCCAAAAGGTGCTGGGGTCCTCAAGAGGGCTGGGGTTTCTGGGAGGGCCGTAGGGTCCCTGGGAGGCCTTTGGGGTCCCCAAGAGGGCTGGTGTCTCTGGGAAAGCTGGAGTCCCCAAACAGGGCTGGGGTCCATGGGAGTCCTGAGGGGTACCCAAAGAGGGCTGGGGTCTCCAAAGGGGGCTGGGGGTCCCTGGAAGGCCTGCGAAGTTCCCAGGAGGGCTGGGCTCCAGCTGCCAGCGCTGGCGGGGGACCCGTCTGCATGCTGAGGAAAAGGATGGGCAGAGGATGGGGGACATCGTCTTCCCCTTTTCCAGGCCCCCTGCAGCCCACTCATCCCGGCATCGCAGAAGAGCAACCACATGGTGTGAGGAGTGGTGGCCACCACATCCCCCTGAGGATGATGTCTCTTCAACCCACAGAGAATCCTCAGCGTCGCCCCATGCACCCCAACGCTTCAGCCCAGGGAAGGATCTCTTTTTTTCGGGGAGAAGCAGTCGCTTTCTGCTTGCTGGTGTTTAATTGCGGTGCATTAATTAGATCCTTTATTAATGTTGCTACCTGAGACGTGCCTGTTTTCCATCACTGCCTCAGTCCTGCGTGATGGGGTGCGAAAGCTGCCTGCCAGGCCACCAACTTCTTGAAGCTTGTTAGCTACGAAGGATAATAATAACCGAAATATCTGTCAATATCAATTCTTACCGGTGAAGAACAATAATAACAACAACCGTAGCAACAATAATATCTACAATAAGAATGAAGAATAGAATAAAATAAAAAATGTATCATTTCTATGTATGTCGTATGTCAGACGTCGTGCATCATAATGTAATTGTGGTGGATTGACCATGGCTGGCTGGCAGGTGCCCACCCAGCCACTCTTCCTCAACCACACAGGGGGATAAAAGTGCCATGAAAGGCTTGCGGGTCGAGATAAGGACAGACAGATGACTCAGTAACTACTGTCACAGACAAAACAGACTCCACGTGGGAAAATTATTTTAATTTACTGCCAATCAAATCAGTGTAGGATAATGAGAAATAAGGAGAAATCCTAAAATACCTTCCCCCACTCCTCCCTTCTCCCCAGGCTCAACTTCACTCTGATTGCTCCACCTCCTCCCCCTCAAGCGGCGCATGGGGGTGGGGAATGGAGGTTATGGTCAGTTCATCACATTGTCTCTACTGCTGCTTGCTCCTCACTCTCTTCCCCTGCTCCAGCGCAGGGTCCCACCCATGGGAGACAGTCCTCCACCAACTGCTCCAACGTGGGTCCTTCCCATGGGCTGCAGTTCTTCACAAATGGCTCCAGTGTGGTCTCCAATCCACGGGGTCACAGATCCTACCAGAAGCCAGCTTTTTGGGATGGGCTTTTTGGGGGTCTCTCCCAGGATCTTTGGGCTCCCCCATGGGTCCCACCAGCGGGTCCAGAGGAGGGCCATGAAGATGCTGAGAGGGCTGGAACACCTCTGCTGTGAGGACAGGCTGAGAGAGTTGGGGGTGTTCAGCCTGGAGAAGACAAGACTCCAGGGACCTTATAGCCCCTTCCAGTACCTAAAGGGGGTCTACAGGAGAGATGGAGAGAGACTTTTTACAAGGGCATGTAGTGATAGGACGAGGGGGGATGAAAGAGGGGAGATTTAGATGAGATATTGGGAAGACATTCTTTCCTGTGAGGGTGATGAGACACTGGCCCAGGTTGCCCAGAGAAGCTGTGGCTGCCCCATCCCTGGAGGTGTTCAAGGCCAGGTTGGACGGGGCTTGGAGCAACCTGGGCTGGTGGGAGGTGTCCCTGCCCATGGCAGGGGGGGTTGGAACTAAATGATCTTTAAGGTACCTTCCAACCTAAACTGTTCTATGATTCTGTGATTCTATGTCATGCAGGACAGCGTCAAATGCTTTGCACAAGTCCAGGTAGATGATGTCAGTTGCTCTTGCCTTATCCACCAACACTGTAACACCATCGTAGAAGGCCACCAAATTTGTCAGGCACAATTTGCCCTTAGTGAAGCCATGTTGGCCGTCACCAATCACCGCCTTATTTTCCATGTGCCTTAGCAGAGTTTCCAGGAGGATCTGCTCCATGATTTTGCAAAGAGGTGAGACTGACCAGCGGGTAGCTCCCTGGGTCTTCCTTTTTTCCGTTTTAAAAATGGGAGGTATGTTTCACTTTTCCAGTCGGCGGGAACTTCACCAGACTGCCACAACTTCTCGAATATGATGGACAGTGGCTTAGCAACGTCATCTGCCAGTTCCCATGGATGAATCTCATGAGGTCCCAGGGACTTGTGCACCTTCGGGTTCCTTAGATGGTTTCAAACCTGGTCTTCTCCTACAATGGGTGGTTTTTCATTCTTCCAGTCATAGAATCATAGAATCGTTCTGGTTGGAAGAGACCTTTAAGATCATGTTATGGTTTGGGTCAAATTGGCCACTGAAATGAACGACAGATGCTTTCCCCCACCTCTCTCAGCAAGGAGAGGAGGGAGAGAGAGAAAGAGACTTATGAGTTTAGAAAAAAACTAAACAAGTGTAATGAAATATTAATAATAAAATAATTAAAAGGAAATTATGAAATATCTACAAAACCACATCAAGCTCTCAGGATGACGATCACGTCATTTCCCAGGCCCTGGGAAAGTCCCAGACTGGACTCAGTGACGGCCGGGAACTGGATTCTGGATCTGGATTGAGGGACGCATGGGTCAGGATCAAAGGCAGACAAACAGAGTCCTCCTCTGATGCGGTCATTGAAGAAAGAGCGCTGACCCTTTGATCCCTCAGCTTTTATACTGAGCATGAGGCAGACGGGATGGAATACCCTGTTGGTCAGGTTTGGGTCACCTGTCCTGCCCACTCCTCCCCACAGGTGGGACCTCTTTATGCTTTTCCGCTTCCGACCCTCCAACGGGACATGTAACAAAGTGAGCTGGCCTTGGGTGTTATAGCAACAAGTGTAAGCAGGAGCCTCTCCGCATACCATTCCTTGGCATCAACATCAGACCTTATCACCCTGGGAGCGAACAGCGTCTGCACAATATGCTGCTCATTTCAGAGCTCAGTTCGTTAGAAGAGGCTTAGCTGCAAAGTAAAATTACCGAAAAGAAAATTGGTTCTGTTATACCTCAAACCAGGACAGACCATTGAGTCCAACCGTTGACCCAGCACTGCCAAGCCACCACTCAACCATGTCCCTCAGCACCACGTCTACATGTCATTTAAATACCTCCAGAGATGGTGACCCCACCATGTCCCAGGGCAGCCCATTCCAGTGGTTGACCAGTCCCCATCTTTGCCTTCTGCGACTTGGGTGGTGCGGCTAGAGCCCTTACTGGCGAAGACTGAGGCAAAAAAGTCATTGAGCACCTCAGCCTTCTCCATATCCCAGCTGAGCAGCTCTCCTGTTTCCTTCTGGAGAGGGCCCACATTTTCCCTGGTCTTTCTTTTGTCACCGACATACCTATAGAAGTTTTCCTTGACACCCCTGGCCAGATTTAACTCTCTCAGGGCTTCAGCTTCCCTGACCTGATCCCTGGCTGCTCAGACAATATCTCTATTCCTCCCAGGCCGCCTGTCCTTACCTTCACCCTCCGTACGCTTCCTTTTTGAGCTTGAGTTTCTCCAGGAGCGCCTTGCATTTTTGCCCGATTTCCTTTTGGTCGGTACACGTTGCTCCTGAGCTTGGAGGAGGCGATCCTTGAATATTAACCAGCTTCCTCGGGCCCCTCCACCCTCCAGGACTTTATCCCATGGGACTCTGCCAAGTGGATCCCTGAGGAGGCCAAAGTCGGCTCTCCTGAAGTCGAAGGCAGCGAGTTTGCTGCACGCCCTCCTTGCTGCCATAAGGACCTTGAACTCCACCATCTCATGGCCACTGCAGCCAAGACTGCCCTTGAGCATACGCTATAGAATATAGAATGTAGAATGTACAATATAGAATAGAATAGAACAGAATATAGAATATAGAATACAAAATACAGAATACAGAATAGAATAGAATTAATATAAACTGCAACATAATATAGTGTAGAATAACATACAACACCATATAATATATAATATATAATATATTCATGTAGAATAAATCATGGAATTAATGTAATTTGTATAGTATGTACCATATAATACATAGTATGTAATATACACTATATATTGTATTGTGTATGACATAATAATATTATATAAGGTAACGTGATATGATATATTATATATGATATGATTTAATATAATGTCCTATAGTGTAAATATGTATAATTATATAATTTATTATGACGTATGATAGACGAGCTATATGTGGTAGTAGCAGAGTTTGGGCCGTGATTATGGAGCATACACCATATAGCTCATATATTATAACACTCTATAATCACATCCCAAACCCTGCTACTACTAAAATCCCGAATTACGCCCGTTTCACCGCTGACCGGCACCCAAACCTGTGCAGGGTGTGTGTGTGTGTGTGCAGGGCTGGGAACCCCTTTTCGGGGTGCAAAGCCCCCCTCTCCTTCCCAATGCTGCCCCCCCTCCCCGAACCGCGCATCCCTGGA